>CM076578.1:130532161-131005137 GCA_034641835.2 Pinus albicaulis | reverse complement strand
GAATTAGGCACTAGTACCTCATAAAGGCTAATTATTTCCCCCCATTGTTTCACAATTTGCGATTTTTCCCTAGGTCTAGCCCCATTATGTCACCCAAGGCATCAATTTTCCAGAAATCTAGCTAGAGGAAAACTTCGATCTCCTAGAGGCAATTGCGTTGGTGGGTCCCCTCACTCTCCTCAGAAATTGGGCCAATTATGACGGTGGAATATCCAGATACCTCAAGCCCTATCTCTATGATCAAGTTTTTCCTAGGTGTTCCCAAGGCTAGAACCTAGTAGGATCAATTTGACCCATCAAAGTAAAAAATCTTGCTTGATCCTTTCCCCTCACATTTTCCAGGATAGGAACATCATTGGTTGCTAAATTCCATCCCTGAACCTTGGCTGGGTCAACTTGGCCCTGTGTGGTCCCATTTCGTGTCAAAGGCCTTTCATCAAGGACCATTTGGGAATCCAAGTTCCCAAAGCATTTTATGGATTGAGAACTTCCTTCATAAGTCATATTCTTCTACCTCAACCCTTCAATCCCCCTCCTCTCTCCCTATAAGATCAAGTCCCTTGCTTAAAAGGCAAGGAAGTCCCACTCTTTATTATATCTTAGGGAAATGGTTTCTAGGGCTAGTGAACTAGGGCTAGGGCTAGTTGGCTGGCCCACTTGACCGCTACTTTATTCCTTCAAAGTCTGCGCATCCTTAGGCCCTATACACCTGCCCTTCTACCAATATTGTTGTCCTTCACACGTACAAGAGTTAGGCCTCTTCTTTGACAACAACCTAACAATCCTCCAACTGTACTTGGACTACCATAAATCTACCCAACCACAGTCAATTATTTTTACTGATCTAGGGCCCACAATATTCTCTTCATCTATGGATCTTCAAATCTTCCACTTAACAATGGTTTGAGTCCTCTCAAAATCATTGTTCTTGTGTATCGACAATTTGATCTTTGTTGTCCAATCTATGAAAAAATATAAACTACTCCTCTTATCATCCTTCTAACAATCTGTAGATGACTGAACTAGCGTCATAAATTAGCCACTAATAGTCCATTGACTAATTTTTTATAGGTTGCTTTAGATCTTTGTCTAAAACTCTCTGGATAGTCCACCAAAATCAACTCCTCTGCATGTCAATCCATTCTTCATATAGCACATTTATTCTACATGCTCAATCTTATGCTCAGGTTCCACCCTCCTTTGGATCTGCTATCCCCACACATACTGAATCTGCAAACCATCTTCCATATCGGCGATCTATATTTCAAAAATAAACCTCGCTCTAAGGGTCATAACCATTCTTCTTCTATGCAAATTTGTCACAGTCTTAAGGGCATACCTTATGAACTGAACATGCTAGGAAATTGTCCTAACTAGGGTTAAAGAAAAAATTGTGGTGATGTTTGGATGGGTGCTAATTTGTAGGGTTTTCCATTTTTATAATTTTCTTTTTTGTGCTTTGTACCATGCTACCTAGTTTCTTTCCTGTTGCCCTAGCATTTTAACTTTTTTCAATGTCTATCTCTCTATTGTTTCTTGCCCCATTTGAAACATCATCCTTATTTGGTAGGTGTTTTCTTCAATACAGTGTGAATGTTTTTCCATCACACAGATTTTGTGGCCTTTGTCTACTGAAATAGCTTGTAAGGCCCATTCATCAGGGTATTTGATGAAATGAAATGATTATCGATGATCACCAACTAATGGTACCTACAAAGATTTACTCTAAAAATTCTACAGTTTTCATGTGCCAACAATTATACAACATTTTAACCTCATGAACTAGTATCCTATGTTCTCTTAGCCGATGCTATAAGCACTTATTGTTGTTGTCAAAGCTTTTACTCTCTAGTCCCATTGATTTATTTCAGTTATTTGTGGACATTTATCTATTTTCATTTCATTTCTTCAATTTTTTCTGACTGTTATGCATTACCTTTGGCCAGTGACTTCTTTCTTACCTATGATTTTTATGCATAAGCATTCCAGCTAGCCAGAGAAGCAGAGGCAGTAGGAGCCACTCAGTCCAGCCAAATCCTAGCAGGGGCAGCGCAGAGGTAGCAGGAACCACGTAGGGTTGACGCAGGCCTAGTCAGGGCAGTGCAGGGGTAGTGTAAGCCCTTTAGGTTTGACGTAGACCCTTACTGAGCAACGCAGAAGTCGACATAGGCCATTCAGGCTGACGTAGAGGGATTCAGAGCAGCGTACTACTGCCATTTTTATTTCTCTGTTGGGTGAATGAGTTTTAGTGCCCAGGATTGTTGTACTTAGATTCTTCATAATAATGAAAATCCTCTAGAGCTAGCTGCACTAGCTTTCCTGCATTGGGTTTTTTCCGGGGACAGTTGTTTAGAAAATTCGTCTGCCACTTTTTCTATGAGCATGTTATTCAATATTTGATCTGTATGTGTAGGTTGCTAGTTTTATTTACTATTTACTTCACTAATTTATTAAATATTTCATAAATTAACTTGTAACTTAATTCATGTAGGAGAAGTGAATCAAGATACTGCAGTAGGGTTTCTTAGATTAAGAAATTTTCACATTCCCTAGGTCTAGCCCCATTAGATCACCTAGGGAAACAATTTTCCAGGAATCTAGCTAGAGGAAAACTTCCATCTCCTAGAGGCAGCTGCGTTGTTGGGTGCCCTCACTCTCCTTAGAACTTGGGCCAATTCTGATGGTGGAATCTTTGAATTCCTCAAGCCCTAGCTATAGGGTCAAGTGTTGCCTAGGTGGTCCCAAGGATAGAACCTAGTAGGATCAATTTGACCTATTTAAGTAAAAACTCTTTTCTAATCCTTTCCCCTCACTTTGTCCAAGATAGGAACATCATTGGTTGCTAAATTTCATGCCCAAACCTAGGCTGGGTCCACTTGGCCTTGTGTGGTCCCATTTGGTGTCAAAGGCCTTTCATCAAGGACCATTTGGGAATCCAAGTTCCCAAAGGATTTTAGGGATTAAGAACTTCCTTCATAAGTCTTTTTCTTCTCCCTCAACCCTTCAATCCCCCTCCTCTCTCCCTAGAAGATAAATTCACTTTCTTAAAAGGAAAGCAAGTCCCACTCTTTATTTTATCTTAGGGAAAGGGTTTCGAGGGTCACTTCCCACCTATTCATTGACCTATATGCTACAAGTGACTTCCTAAACTACCGGGACTCCACCCATCTGTGAAATTCCGTGAGGAGAAAGGAGCCTTAGTTGTGGTGACAATGGGCTAAGCCTCCATCATTTCCCTTGTCCTAGAAATTGCCCTCTTAGGAACCCCTTTTAGGTCCACTACTAGTTTGAGTGGTAACAATTTGTTCACAATTCCATTTGTGAAAAACTCTTTTGTAAGACCACTTTTGCCATATTATAGCTCCAAGATGAGAAGTTCAGGGCTATGGAGGCTACCCTTCTTCTCTCTGAATCAATCCTCTACAATATAGTGAACTAGGGCTAGTTGGTTGACCCACTTGACTGTTACTTTAGTCCTTGAAAGTCTGCACATCCTTAGGCCCTATACACCTACACTTCTACCAATTTTTTTGTCCTTCATTAGAACAAGAGTCAGGGCTCTTCTTTGAGAGTAACCTAACAACCCTCCAACTGTACTTGGACTACCATCAATCTGCCCAACCATAGTCAATTCATTTTACTGATCTAGGGCCCACAATATTGTCTTCATCTAGGGCTCTTCAAATATGCCACCTAACAATGGTTTGAGTCCTCTCAAGATCATTGTTCTTGTGTATCAACAATTTGATCTTTGTTGTCCAATCTATGAACAAATATAAACTACTCCTCTTATCGTACTTCTAACAATATGTAGATGACTGAACTAGGGTTACAAATCAGCCACTAATAGTCCATTTACTAATTTTTTATAGGTTTCTTCAGATATTTGTCTAAAAATCTATGGAAAGTCCATCAAAATCAACCCCTCTACATGTCAATCCATTCTTCATAATGCACATTTCTTCTGCATGCACAATCTTCTGCTCTGGTTCCACCCTCCTTTGGATCTATTGTCTCCACACATACTGAATCTAGAAACCATATTCCAGATATACAGTCTTTATTGTAGAAATAAAGCTCGCTCTAAGGGTCACAACCCGTCTTCTTCTACAAAAAATTTTCACAGTCTTAAGGGCATACCTTATGAACTAAACATGCTAGGAAATTGTCTTAACTAGGGCATTATACTTATGTACTTCTAATTGTTGTAGAACAAAGCCTATCCACACATAGAAAAAACACGACTCTTGCCTCCATAAGGGACTCGACCTAGCTCATATGGATCCATAGATTCTGGGAACTTCTTTGACAGAATCTTGACATGAACTTTAGATCTCAATGTCGACCCTCAAACTAGGGTTAAATCAGTCAATATTACGCCTGCGTCGACTTCTGTTATGGCTCTAAATTACAGTGCAAGCCCTCCTCCATTTATGTTGTTCTTTATCACAGACCTTGCTGCCTAATAACCACCACAAGGCAAGATGGTATCAACCCTCTCTTCTATTTCATGTAGAAAATCTAATCAACAGGATTCAATCTAATCTTGTAATGTACTAAAACAAGATACTGAATCATTCCTACAATTTGCGGAAACAAAACACGATCGCACAATCACATATAAGTAAGAGAAACAACTTATCAATCGTACAACACTAGATTTATCTGGGGAAGCAACTACTCAAAACCCTCTATCTCTATTTTGTATTAAGTCAAGGAATCATGAAACAATACAATGCTTAATCTCTCTTTATATTCTCCAGCACTTTGCCAATTGTGTCCTGCTGATCTAGGAAAAATCGGTCTAATACTTAGTCGATTCTCAGCCTGCCTTGCTCACGCAATTCCTATGGAATTATCTCCATATTAGTTAAGAAAATCAACCTTCCTTGATTGTGCAATCTATCATGGCATCCCTATGACTTTATAATTGCACATGGGAAATTTTCTATAAATACAGCTGATAGTTATGTTCCTCTTAACTGTGTTACAATAAGGATGAAGGGTTTTTTGTATTATTTAAAAATAATATAAAACCCTAAACAACCAAAATCCTAACCCGAGGAGATGTAACACCAAGAATTTATGGGCCCCGTTGGGGTTAGTTGGGCAGCCAACATTCCAGGATCGTAACTTGGTCATATGATCTTCGTTTGATGCACATGATACCTCGTTAGAAAGATCTCTCCAAGGACTACAACTGCTATTGCGATTTCTAAGAAATCACCAGACCTTTCATGACCAAAAAACATCGTTTGGGGCCTCAAAACGGCTCTTGAAGTTCAAGACCCGAAAAACTGACAAAAATAGTAAATTGTGCTATAATTAAGGAAACTAGAAAATTGAAAGAGACAATGGCGAGGGCCCAAGTGGAATAGGTGGGTGGCCACCAATATCCACCTTTATCACCTTAAATTGAATTTATTAAGCTAACACAATCATCATGAATTATTTAACTGACACAAGTTGTTATGAGATGAAATTATAAATTTATTGTCCAATTTATTTAAGTGAAAGATATATTAGAAGCCTCACATTCCTCACTCCTGGTACATCAAAATTCCTCACTAGTGTGGGTACATTTTTTTTTGTCCTCTTTAGTTGCCAATTTCACTGTTTCTTGTTGCAAATTTCAACACTCCCTCTCAGCAAGAAAGGAATTCAATATATCCCCATCCGGTACCTTTGGAATGTTCTGCATGCTACACTTCTCTAGTGTTGTTTTCACCTGCAAATCCTGAAACTAAATAGCCTCTAAACAACTTACTCAGTATAATGCATTTGTCATCAGAGTCTTCTGACTGCTGCTAGCTACTGAACCTGTCTAGTACTAGATTCTCTACGATGCTGCTGACATCTACATCTGTGCCCTTTGAACTATTTATAACTCTGATGTATAATCCAGTATTTGACATCTGTCACTTTGATTTCTGCCTTGCCGACATCTGACTACAGCAATCTAACTGATCCTTCCTACTACTATTGTATTGTGGGCTCCTTGTAGCCAAGTTCGATCCATGAGACACGCCATCTCAATTGACCTTGCCCAAATTTCTTATCTTGGTATTATGTCTACACATCAACCCACCTTACACCTCGAAGTATGGATGCTCCCTCTTCCCATCTGGCTCGAAATTTCCCCCTCATGGAGGTCTCTGCTTGAGTGGATGCTTCCACTTAGTCTCCTCTCTGCTTCTCCAATTGTGGCAGCTACTCCGCAACCTTCTGAGACTGCTTCTCATGATGATGCATGTTGAGAGGTAATTTGTGCTCCCTCTAAACCACCAAGTCTCTAAATTCTGCCTTTCTCCTCAAATATTTGCATGCATCTGGTACCTCAATTACATATATGTTCTTGACTCACACACAGTGTAATTGTCCCGACGTTACAAAAAATTTCTAAAGAGGAGTTGATTTTAAATCGATGATATCTCCCTCATCCAAGCTCCTATTCGACCAATTTTTTTTTCCCATTTGGGTAGATTTTTATGAGGAATGAAAATATTCTATTTATTTTTGAAAATTTTACACCAAAATATTCAAATATTCTCTGCAAACTCAATGCCCAAAAAATTCCTACTCTGATACCATGTAGAAAATCTAACCAACAGGATTCAATCTAATTTTGTAATCTACTAAAACAAGATATTGAATCCTTCCTACAATTTGTGGAAACAAAACATGATCGCACAATCACATATAAGTAAGAGAAATAAATTATCAATCGCACAACGACATGATGTATTTGGGGAAAGAAACTGCTCAAAACCCCTCTATCTCTATTTTGTATTAAGTCAAGGAATCATGAAACAATACATTAATGCTTAATATGATATTCTCTAGCACTATGTCAACTGTCTCCCGTTGATCTAGGCAAACTCGGTCTAGTACTTAGCCAATTCTCATCCTTACTTCAACCTACCTTGCTCATGCAATTCTTAGGGAATTAACTCCCTATTAATTAGGAAAATCAGTCTTCCTTGATTGTGCAATCCATCATGGCATCCCAATGACTTTATAATTTCACATGGGAAATTTTCTCTGAATACAACTGATAGTTATGTTCCCTTTAACCTCTTTCTCAACTGGGTATTCCTCAAAACTGATATGCATGCAAATATCAATAACAAATTATCAGTTATATTATTGATCACTCATTGTGAATCAAATCTAGTTTAATTCACTGGACCTCTCACTAGCTCATCACTCAGTTAGAACCAGTTAAACTGATTTTAACTCATTTAATCAAGTTAATTACACTTGCACCCCACTAATGCATCAACTTCAACTGGACCTAAAAAATATTAGAATCCCTCTAGATGCCTCATCTTAGACCCTCAAGAACTTGAATTTCTTGAGCTAACTCAGTCATCATGACTTAATTAACTGACACAAGTTGTTATGAGATGAAATTACAATTTATTGTCCAATTTATTTAAGGGAAAAATAAATTAGACGCCCCACATTCCTCACTCCTGGTGCATCAAAATTCCTCACCAGCCTGGGTGCATTTTTTTTTTGTCCTTTTTGGTTTCCAATCTCACTGTTTCTTGTTGCAAATTTCAACATTTCATAATTTGATGCGGCCTTCACACAAAGACACCAATTGAAATCACATGCCCAGATTCTCATGAAAAACCTCTCTTAGGCTCCATCTGCGAGAAGAGAACCAACAATATGCCATCCTACTTCTTAGTGCAAACTGACCCTTAAGGTATGCAACATTCTTCTGAACCCTCACATGATGATCTTACTCTTGGAGGATGATCATGACCTCCCTTTAGGACTACATCTCTCTTCACCCCCTTGATGTGCCAGATAGTGGGAATACATGTCAAACATGCTAAAATGTGCCAAGTGATAAGGCATGCCAAGATGTGCAAGGGCGTGTCAATGCGTGTCAGGGACTGTCAAGACAACAAAAGGGAGAAAAAAGTTAAACTACAAGGAAATGAACACACAAGAGGGTTAATAAGTCATCAATTTACCTTTTCCAAGAGGGGCATGCTAGGCACACCAACACTGGGTGCCAAGTGCAAAGTCTTAGTGCATTCTAAGTGCCAAGTATTCCTTTGTTGCTTCTCATCTACTTTCCAACAATTGATAATCACAAATAAATTTAATATTAAACCATGCCAAATCATACCAAGGCATCTCAATGTATTCCATACATGCTAAGACTTTCCAAGCGCCAACATGTGCCAAGCGCCAATATGTGTCAGGGACTAGTGTTATGCATGTTATGAAGTGGAAGGGAATGTTGAAGAGTGCTAAGGTGTGCTAGAGAGTGATAATGCATGTTGATGAGTGTTAATGATTACTAGGAAAAAACATTAAGGGAGCACTAGGCAAAAATTCATGGAAGTTAATGAATACGAGGAACATGTGCCAGAGACTAGTGTTAATGAGTGTCAGTTGTCATGCCAAGGAGGGACTGACAAGGTATGCTAAGCATTGGTAAGGCATGCTAGGGAATATCAAGGCATGTCAAGAATTCCCAAAGTGTGCTTGGGAGTTCCAGGGTGTGATAATTATATCACGTGCCAATTAATAGTGCCAATATATGCCAATACATGGTAAGTGCTAAGGATGTGGTGCAGGGTGCCAGGGTATGTCAATATGTGTCAAGGCAACAAAAGGAAGAACCAATAAGAGGGTTAATAAGTCAAGACTTTATCTTTTTGAAAAGGGGCATGCTAGGCACACTAATAATAGGTCCCAATATATGCCAAGTGGCATTGTGTGCCAAGTGCTAATGTATACCAATGCATTCAACCAAGGTGTTCTAGGGCATGCTAGGGACTATATGCAGCATGCCAACACATGCTAGGAGAGTTCCACGTTGTGCTAGCGCATGCCACCATGTGCATGGGCGTTAGTGTCATCACGAGATTTTGTAGGTATAAAGATGTTCCAATACATGTGGGGTGCTAAGAAATGTTAGTGTGTGCCAAAGCATTAATTTAAGGCATGCCCAGATTGGTGAGGATCATTAGGTCTTTCTCATTAATAGAAATGTCAAAGCTTGATTATGTATTAAATAATATATTTCCTACACACAATAGTGGAACTTTATCTAAATGGAATTTGCTAGATAATAAACTTAATATATATGAATCATGTGTTGACTCATAGGAAATCTCTATTCAACTAGTCATTACTTGAGGGAAATGATAAACACTAATTACTTCTTAAAAAATTGACTGACCCGAACCACTATGGCCTTGGACATATTATAAAAAATACTCCACAATAATGGTATTAAATCATTAAATTTTGACAAAAAATATATTAACAGACACATAGCATCATCAAAAACTCATTGGAATGATCAATGATGACGGGCATTTTTTTACCGTCACAAAAAGTAACAAAAAGTGCATTGGTGAGGGTCATTAAAATTTCGTCACTAGAAGTGTCACCAAAGAGAGAATTAGTGATGGGCCTTTAACGACCCTCACCAAAAGTCTCACTGAAAATGTCTTTGGTGACGGACCATAAAGGACCATCACTATATACACTTATAGTGACAGTTTTTTAATCATCAATGACGACAGACATTTTTTTACTGTCACCAAAAGTAACAAAAAGAGCATTGGTGAGGGTCATTAAAATTTCGTCACTAGAAGTGTCACTAAAGAGAGAATCAGTGATGGGCCTTTAACAACCCTCACCAAAAGTGTCATTGAAAATTTCTTTGGTGACGGACCATAAAGGACCATCACTATATACACTTACAGTGACTGTTTTTTAAGGAACGCCACCATATGTGACATTGGTGATGGACCTTAAAGGTCCATCACAAGCATGACCCTCACCAATGTGCTTTTTTCTTGTAGTGAAAGTAGGATCGAAGGTGGTCCACATTAAATATTGGGTGTAGACCAAGGAATGGTGGAATACTGAGCTTGAAGGAATTATCCCCTACTACCTTGGTGATGGTTTATGGCCCATATCAGAGCAGGAGAATCTTGTGGTGGGGCCCAACGAGGCACTCCTTCTATAAATGTAGCCAAACTTTGTCGCCCACCTGGAACTTGTGTGGCACTCAATGTTGATCATGTCGTTGCTTGTATTTAGCATTGGTTTTGTCTAATATTTCAGGGACCTGTTGGTGGATGTGTTGAATGTGTTGAATGAAGTTGTTTGCCTTGTCGACTTTGGACTGGACATGACTCGAATCTGCCTTAGTAGCTGCAAATGGTATGGCCACATTAATGGGATATAGTGGTTCATATCCCTAGCCGACCTAAAAGGGTTTGTGGCCAGTTGAGTTGTGGAGAACCTGATTATATTTGTGTTGGAAATAAGGGAGGCTTTCATCTCATGTGCATGGATGCTTCGAGTTGTACATGCGAAGAATGTGTACGATCATCATGTTGATGACCTCTGTTTAGCCATTAATTTGGGGTTGAAAGTTTTGGACTTAGTGAGCTTGGTTTCCAACATCGACGAAAGACTTGAACAAAATGTACTGAGGGACCTATTGTCCTGATATGAGATAATGGAATGTGGGATCCCTAAGTGTACCCACACTCATTCAAAGAAGAGTTTAGTAGTGGCATTTGTTGTGATATTTTTCTTGCAGGACGCCATAATTTCCATCTTAGAGAATCTGTTGATGAACATAAAAACACAGTCGTTTTCATGCTTCGTAGAATGAAGGCCAAAAATGTAATCCATGGATATGGATTCCCAAGGTTGACTAGAGGTAGTTAGAAGAGTATATAGGTCTTGCTTCTTGATAGTCGATTTGGAAATGGTCTAGGTAGTGTAGGATCTGATGTACTTCCCAACATCATGTCGAAGGTTCAACCAATAGAAATACTTTTGTAGTACTGCCATTGTTTTCTCAACCTGTTGACGGGAAAATTTGTCCGGCCAACAGTAGGGGATCTCCCTGGTAGAAAGTCCCAATTAGACCTTAAACCGTTTGGAGTAGGGATCCCGTCCGGGGTGTGGGTCCGGCTACCACTTAAGATGACTTCCCTTCGGTCTCAAAAGAACCTGTTTGAACCTGCGGACATACACTTATTCACATGATATAGGATACAAGATTAATGTGTTAAACGTGAATCAAACACTATGCGTAGCAAGATTATAGATAAAGCACGTACACCTCAAGAGATGTCATTAGCAACACATATTTTTTGGGGTAATGCTTGTACGGTAGTCTGATCATAAAAGAAATAGTTCTTTATGATAAGGTACCTCCTCACTTCCTGAAAGATGAAACGAAATGCTAACAAAATAGTTCATTAACATTCATTAATAGAACAGATAATAAAATGAACATCATTGATACAACACGGATAGCCATGACGCATAAACGATGACATGAATAGTGCAGCTTCATTAATCATAGGATATTCTGAAACTGTACAAGAAATACGCAAAGTGTTCATACAAAAAAACACATCATAACCATAGGGTATTTTAACAAGACTCTATATTCATATGCTCAAGTGTAGAATCTTTCAATACAATTGCATGTAGCTCTTGAGTTTTCCCAAAAAAAGAAAAGCCCTTTACAAGTTCCCGAAGGAAGTATTTATAATGCCAAAACTGTCCGTTGGGTTTCCTTGACTGTTCGTCTTCTTGACCGTTGGGTTACATTGCGACCCACTCATTCTGCGACCTGGGTAGGTGATGCGACCTGCGACCTAGGTAGGAGATGCGACCTGCGACCTGTCCTGTTGGTGCGACTTGCGACCTGGCTCTACTTTGTTGCTCAGGACTTGCTGCTGCTGGGCCGTGAAATATTAAGGTCAGGGACGTCAATCTGCTGCTCCTTCAGGAAATCCTGCCATGTCCTGTATTCTGCTGCTATGGGGGCAACCAGAGGTACCTCCTCCTTCAGCCTATGCACACATTCCAAAGCGTTTGGTACTAAGGTCTCTCTTTTCTGTTCGATCTGATTTGAAAGCGATGCAAGCTTGGTATAAATCCGCGCTGGAGTGGCGATGAATTTACTAAGATGCTCTTGAGATGCCGAGGGCTCTGGATCAGCTGCGGCTTGCTTGATAGGTTGCAAAAACGATTGGATGTCCTGGTCTACTTGTTCCCAGGTTTTCTCCTCTTCTAATGCCCCAAGTGACGGAATGTGATGCAACGTATGCATTGAGTCGATACCACTAATCAGGTGGTTATACGAGGACATTACTTTGTCCAGGTCTTTGGACAATTTGTCTCCAGATTGCATCGCCATGCGGAGTTGAACCTTTGCATCCTCCGTGTGAATCCAGTCCCTCTTAGGAAAATTTTCAGGTGCCTGAGGGTGCTGTATTATCCAACCCATCATCCGGTCTAAAGCCTGTGAAGCCTCTCTGAGCTGCTCTTGTCTTTGCCTGGTTTCCGTTCGTGCTCTTTCCAGAGGAGCGACTGTTTGTTTAATGGTGAACATTTCACCATATACCTGTCTCATAGTCACTTCCAACACCTCACACTCCTTGAAAATGGCAAGCGAGACTTCATTTACTGGTAAAGCCTGGTTTCTAAGTTGCTGGACTTCTGCTTGCAATTTTGTTTTCTCTTTCTCTGTTATCTTCTCGCGTTGCTCAGCTGCGTGCAGTCTGTTTTGTAGAGATACTATTTCTCTACTCATTCGGGTTACATTCTCTTCAGTAGCCGCAGCGAAAACAGTACCTGCTGATGCTATCATTACCGGATTAGTCCTGGTGTCAAGGACTATATCTTTGCCTGTTGCCACTGTGGATGCGGCAGAAGGGCTTTGTGCCAGTGACCTCCTCTTCTCTTGCCGGATTTTGAATGAAAACTGATCAAATGTGAGCCTGGTCAAGTCAAACACATCTTCTTCCCGTACATGGGGCGATCTGACATCAGAAAGTTTTGTACGGCCCAGAGGTATATCGAGAGGAGTTACCTCAAGGTCGTCCAGCATGTCATCCTCCCTTTCCTCTGTGTTCTTTTCTTCTTCTTCCTTCCTCCGCCGTTCAGCTTCTGCTGCTGCTTCTATTTCGGCCCTCTTCTTCTGTTCAGCTGCAGCAGCCTGTTCTGCTTTCTCTTGGCGTTCAGCCTCTGCCTTGTCCAGTTCTGCCTTAAGTGCTCGTTCCGCTGCGGCTTGTGCCTCCTTGTCCTCCTTTTCTTTCTTGGCCTCTTTGGCCAGCTTCTTCTTTTGTGTTGCTGTTGCACTCTTTTGGCGCGCCTCCTCATCTTCTTTTAGCTTTTTCTCCCTTTCTTGCTGGGCTTTTGCCTCTGCTTCCTTTTGTTTGATGGATGGAATTGGCCCTGTGTTGGTTCGAGATTTCTTGAGTACGGATGAAGAGGCACCTCCTAACTGACGTCTTCTGTCTTCTAAGCTCTGATCATCTGGGTCTTCCCGAACCACGTCAATTTCCGGAGCGAGTTGTCTTTCAGCATTATACCAGTTCCTTCTCTCATCTTCCGCCGGGCGCTCAAGGTGCTGATAAGTCCACCTGAAATTGGCCCTCCGGCAGTGTTCAGGAACTATCCTCTCTGGGTCGTATGTTCTGTTTTCAAGCGCCCCAAAGTGATAACCTCTCATTGCTTCTGCTTCTGCTATTACTTCCTTGAAGTCTTTAACTGTAAATGCACCAATGGTGAGGGGTAACGTGGGCCATGGCTTCTTTTTTCCTCTAGACAAGATGTTGGAGAATCCGTGTGACATTTGAAAACATACTTCCTGGATAAGCATTTTGTCTGTCACGAAGTGAGGCATAGCATGTGGCGCCTTGTAAGTTCCAAAAACTCGGATGAAGGTGTATCCCGGAAAAGGGAACTAGTGTCCCACTTTAACTAGCGTTTCCTTGGCCCGCCATGACATGAAAGGGGCGTCTTGGCCAAATAAATGTCTGTACAGAGAGGGAATAAATATTTGGGAAATCTGATCTATATCCTGCTTGTATTTGGACTCCCAAAATACCTTGAGTTGCAGATGAATTGCGCGTGATTTCTCGGGGTCCCAGTTGTGCGCCCATCCATCAAACTCTACTCGGGCGCAGACAGCGTCTAGTAGGTAAGAGGCCATGTAAAATTCTGCGGGCATTCCTTCCTCCGGGGCCAATGCCGAGTTCAAGTTGGTCTGCATCGACGTCATCAGTATGCCGGCCCAGTTGAAACGGGTGCCCCGTGTTGTCACATACTCCATGATAGTAGCCCAACTGCCGCTGAAGGTGGAGCAATCTGGGCGCCCGTAAAGTCTGCAGAGCATGGCGGCAACCAATTTGTAAACCTTCCTCAGGCTCGCCACTGGGTACTCTTGGTCTTTCTTGACCTTGAATTTCTCGGGCTCCTCCCACCATTGTCTAATAGTATCAACTATTGGAACGGCGTGAGCAACAGTCCATTCTGGAGAGAAATGCTCGTTTGGGCGAGGCAGTGAATAATAAATGTGTGCATCCGAGCCTACCAGTGTAGCGAAAGCTCTGCCTTGGTGATCCCTGATCACAAACTTCTCGGGGTCTGTCTTTTGTATGATCCAGTCTATGATCTCTGGACATGGGAATATGGCTGGGTGCGCCCCTGCCAGATGTAGTTTGGACCTCTTTACCGCCAAGTATACTTCCCGGTCTGGGAGATCTTCTGGAAATTCTTCTTCCGGTGTGGCGAACTCATGATAAATCTAGTACCATCTCATGCCGTCGTCTTTTGAAAAAGTACATAGTGTATCTCGGTATATTGGGGGTGGGGACACCACCTCCAGCTCATCAATCTCTTCCACCTTTTTCTTGTCCTTCCTCCGAGATAGCGGGGGCGCCATGTCACTAGAATCTGAGAGCACAGGAATGCACTCTATGTCTGCTTGATTTTCACCTGTCAAATTCAGAAAGGAGTCCCACGATAAGAACGACATGGTGATAAAAACCAGTTACAATTTAGTGATGAAATCTAGCTGCGTTAATGCAAAACTGGACTACTGAGTCGCTGGGTCGCGGATCGCAAAAACAGGGTCCGGGCGCGACCTTGCGACCTCGCGACCAGGTCGCTGGGTCGCTAGGTCGCAGATCCTCGGAAAAGTAGAAAATGCGACTTAGCGACCTCGCGACCAGGTCGCTGGGTCGCAAAGTCGCAAATCCCAAACAAGTGGAGAGAGTGCGACTTTGCGACCTCGCGACTAGGTCGCTGGGTCGCAGGTCGCAAACTAGCTTGCCGGGGGTTTTCGCGCGCGCGGCCTTGAACTCTTTTTCTCCCTTTTGTTGGGAATTTACAAGATGGCTGGGCCCAGGGGGAGCTATGGCATGGTTTCAAAAGCAAGGGATGGTGCCATAAAGGTGAATCAAGAAAAGCAGTGAGGTTTGGGCAATTCATGCAACAAATAAACTCACAAAACCCCCAAAAACATCTAAGCTCAGTCAAAAAACCATTTAAAGGCCTGAGGAGAGATGGGTTTAGTAATAAAAGCATTAAAACAGAAACAGCAGGAAGAAATGGCAACTTACCCGGGAAAAACGCGTCAGTTGAGCTGTCAGAGGCGTTTTCTTACAAATCGCTGAATGTGAAAAATGCGACCTGCGACCTCCCTTTTATAGAAAATCGCACGTGCGAGCAATAAATGCAGGTCGCTGGGTCGCGGATTTGTCAAATTTTGAGTTTTGCGACCTTGCGACCTTGCGACCCGGCGACCTGGTCGCTGGGTCGCAAGGTCGCTAGGTCGCGCTTTTCTGAAAAACGATAAAATTGCGACCTGGCGACCTGGCGACCTGGCGACCTGGGGTCGCTAGGTCGCAAGGTCGCATTTTTCATCAGTTTAGGGGATCTGCGACTTGGCGACCTGGCGACTTGAGGTCGCGGGGTCGCTAGGTCGCTAGGTTGCAGTTTTCATGAATTGTTTACTTTTGCGACTTAGTGACTTAGCAATTTCTCTTCGTTTCTAAGGGGGTCCGAAAATTTGAAATGGTGGTCAAAATTTTGGAGGGTGTTGTAGAGACTGCAACAAATGGCGATTCACTGGACGAACTCAGAGTCTCTGCTGATGATTAGTCTTTGCGGGGGGAGGGAGGGGCTTATGCTAACTGTCCTCTTTTACCTTGTGGTTGCCATTTCCTAGCCTTCGGCATCTAGCTGGGTTGCTCAACCTGCTGGTCTGGTTGGGCGCCATTCAAACAAATTCTTTCTTCAGGTCTCCGGACTGGAAGGGCTGGAGAACTCCAGGCGGCCACAGGGTCTGGTACGATTATTTTGTCCTCATCGTATTGCTCCGCTGCCAGCGAACCTCTCGGTCCCGGCGGAGTCACTGCCTAGGAATCGTGAACGTTGCTCCGCTGCCAGCGAGCCTGGTCAGTACCCCGGCGGAGTCGTTACATCACCTCTCTGCGCAGGAAGCCTTTCTCAATCCTTTACCCTTTATTTGTGTGCTATTGCACTTATTTTTAATGTGCCTGAGGCACTTATTTAGATGTGCTTATGGCACTTATTTGAAATGGCAATTTAGCCTGGGCGGATGAGGGATCCCGACTTATTTTGCTTGCAGAGAGGTTGTTCCTGGTCTGGTATGAGGACTTTGGTTTTTCCCAGGTGCCCTATCATAGCATAGAGTATCTCTCTTCCCTTCTGGTCCGGTTACCATTTACACTGCATTTTCTTTTGTGGACACCCTCTCAGACTGGCGAGGTAAGTTCTTCTGCTTGATGACTTGGGCTTGGTAATGTGCTACCTTTAGGTGCGGAGGACAAGCAAGCTTTCGCCGCCTTTGAGTTTAACGGGAAAGGCTTTCCATCAGCGGAGAACCTGCTGCAGTATGCCAATCTGCGTAGCTCTAACAAATCCTTCCTTAGGTTTTTATTTCATTTTATTATATATATATATATATTTTTTTTTTATTTTTTTTTTTTAATAACAAATAAGAGACAAGGAACTATGGTACAAAACCAGACAGCCCTCGAAGGGCTGTTAAGTGAAATAGTGTTTGAGGTCATGCCCATTTACCGGGAGGACCTCGACTCGTCCATCAAGGGTTTGCAATCTGAATGTGTGTGATCCTATCTTTTCATTAATTTGGAACGGGCCTGTCCAAAGTGCCTGGAACTTGGCATGCTTCTCCTTTTCCTCATGGGCTTTATCCCACTTAAGGACCAGGTCTCCTACTTCAAAAATTTTATTTCCCGCGGACTTTTTATCAAACCATCTTTTGATTCGGCTCTGATGGATGGCAAACTTTTCCCGGGTCTTTTGCCTTTCTTCCTCCAATTTCAGCAAGGTGTCGATTCGGTTCTGCAAGGTGGGACACGGGGTACCATGACATTCTTGGGACAGTTGGAGGGCCGGGAGAGACAGATGAGAAGGGAGGACAGCTTATTTTCCATACACGAGGAAAAATGGGGAGGTGCCTAAAGAGGATTTGGGAGTAATCCGGTCAGCCCACAGTGCGTTGTGAAGGGCATTGTGCCAGTTGCGCTGGTGGGATAGCAGAGTCTTCTTAATAATACGAATAAGGTTCTTGTTAGTGGACTCAGCTAATCCATTTCCCTGGGGGTAGTAATTTGCAGAATGTTTCAGAATAATTCCATTTTCCAGCGCAAAATCATATAACTTAAAAGATGAGAAATAAGTCGCATTATCAAAAACTAAAGAAGTCGGAACGCCAAACCTGGTCATGATGGAATGCGTGAGGAATTCTATTACCTCTTGATCGTTGATTCGGCGTAACGGTGTTGCCTCGACCGACCTGGTGAAGTAGTCAGTGGCCGTAAGGATATACCGATGTTGTTTAGAAAAGTGAGGTATGATTTCCCCAATTACATCCAAACCCCATTGTTGGAAAGGTTCCTCCACTGCTACTGAGAGTAGCGGTGCGGCTGGCTGTGCTTCTCGGTTGGCGAACTTCTGGCACTAAATGCATTTCCGAACATATGCATGCGCGTCTCTGAAAAGAGTAGGCCAATAGTATCCTGCACGCATTATCTTATGCGCAGTGGTATCTCCGGAAAAATGACCTCCAGCTGGTCCGTCATGCAACTCGGTTAAGATTTTCTGTGCTTCGTCAGTTTCCAAGCAGCGTAACAGGACCCCATCGTGGTGTTTCTTGAACAACTTACCTTGGATCAGTTGGTGAGATGCGGCTTTTAGTCTTATTGTGCATTTCTGTCGAGCAGTAAGAGCAGGGTCCATCGTGCCTTGGGCCAGATATCTTGAAATGTCAGAATACCAAGAAGGGCTATTTTGCTGAGGCACATGGTCGCTCTGATACATGTCGATCTCTTGTTCCCAACATTCTTCCTCAATCTCACGAGCACTTGCAGCCTCTGTGGCCATTTGACATAAGCCCTGTCCTTTAACGCTATGTGCTGGTCTAAACTCTAAATCGTATTCTTGTAAACATGCCATCCAGTTGCCCCGCCTTTCGCCTAGCTCTTGCTGTACGAAAAGTGAGCGGACTGCTGGGTGCGGTACAAAAACCGTGACGTGATTTTTCAAGATGTAGGGCCTAAAATGTTTTACGGCCTTGTAAACCGCATAGGCTTGCTTGTCAATTTCTGGATAGTTTAATTCAGCTCCCTGTAGACCGGTGCTCATAAAAGAAATGGGCCGTTCATCGTTGTTATTATCTTTCTGCGTGAGGACAGCCGCAAGCGAGGAGTCTGAAGCGAAAGTGTATAGGATGAAACCTTTATCAAAATCTCGACTTTGTAGGGAAGGGGTTTCAGCTATAGCCCTTTTGATTTTATCGAAGGCCTCTTTCTCTGGGGAATTCCATTGGAATACAGCATTCTTTTTAATCATTCCCTGCAGTGGTCTGACTATCTGCGCGAAATCTGAAATGAATTTACGGACAAAATTAATCTTCCCCAGGAAGGATTGCATTGCTTTCTTGTTGCATGGGGGAAGAATCTGAGCGATGGCTTTAGCCCGTTCCGGATCAACCACAATGCCCTGTTTAGTGATAATGTGGCCTAGCAAGTTTCCCTCTGCCACAGCGAAAACGCTCTTTTTAGGATTGAGCGATATTCCGTACCTCCTGCACCTCTCGAAGATTTGCTTGAGGTGGCGTAAATGATCACCCCTGCGTTTTGAAAATACAGTAACATCGTCCAAATAAACCACCACGCTATGCCCTATTAAACCACGGAAGGCTATGTCCATGGCCCGTTGGAAGGTTGCCCCTGCATTGATCAAGCCAAAGGGCATGCGTCTGAAAGCGAAGGTTCCCCATTTTGTCCGGAATGTGGTTTTCAGTCTGTCCGGTTCAGCTACCAGCACCTGGTTATAGCCGGAGAAGCCGTCCAGTAGGGAGAACATCTCAGATCCAGACACAGCTTGTAATATCTGTTCCATGGGGGGCACCGGGTAGTTGTCTTTGTTTGAGGACCGATTCAGATTGCGGAAATCTACACACAAGCGGATCTCACCAGACTTCTTTCGCACGGGTACCAGATTCGACACCCACGTGGAGTGACGAACTTTGAAAATAATGCGCGCATCCAAGAGCTTCTTGAGTTCTTTTAAAATCATTGGCTCCAAAGCTGGATGCACTTTCCTGAGTTTCTGTTGGAAGGGTTTAACGCCTTCCCTCATGGGTATTACATGCTGAATGATACGAGTATCATATGTACGTAGATCTTCATATGTCCAAGCAAATACGTCACGATACTTCCGGAATAACTGGGTGAAAGCCCGTGTCTCTTCATCACTGCAGTCTTTGCCAAGGTTAACGAACTTAGGGTTCTCATCTGACCCCAAGTTTACTTGCCGATGTGCCAATATGGAACTTTGCACTTTGGTGTTCGGAGGCCTGCGGAATCGGTTTTGCAGATCAAACATCTTTTCTAGTGATACCACCCCCTTGGGCATAATGTTCTCTTTGTGTTCATCATTCTTTTTTTGTAACGCATGCTCATGTTCTTCCTCATCTATCGCCGCGTCCTTGAACACTTCAGTATTGCACATAAAGTCCAAAATCTGTTGATCATCGTTAAAAACGCGTAAATTAGAAATATTGTCTGGCACAGAGGGCCTATATACAATTTCAATAGAAAAACCGTCCCTCAAAGGGGTGAATCTAGCAGCAGCATTGGCCAGAGTATCTGCTGCTGCATTGTGCATCCTAAGGACAGATTTAATTCCAAATGCATCAAAACCAGAAATCAATCGCCATACCTCTTGTTGATATGCCTTTAAATGCGGAGATAAACAGTGAATAGTGTTGCGTACCTGGCGGGTGATAATCTCGGAATCTCCAATGACCTGTAAACATTTTACCTTCAAGTCCAATGCCTTTTTAAGTCCGAGGATTAATGCCTCGTACTCAGCAGAGTTGTTGGTGCACTGGAACTCTAGCCGGCATGAGATTAAGTATTTATTCTTGTGCGGGTCAAGCAATATGCAACCAGCACCAGCTCCATCATGGGTCTTGGAACCGTCATAATACAAGGTCCACATGTCACTTTCCGGCTCCTTCGGGGCACTAGGTTTTGGAGGGGTCCCTGCTAGTGGTAAGTCAGGGATAACTTGTTCTTCTGTGACAAAGGCTAATTCAGATTGAACCTCGGGGCCTATAGGAGATTGCGGGGGTTGGTAGCATCCAAATATTTCTTCCAGAAAGCACATGCCGAGCTCTTCTTGTGCAAAGCTGATGGGTTCATTAATGGCATCCAGATCAGTGACGGTGTGTGTCATATAGGGTTCACTCTCTACTCTGATCTGATTATTCCGCCCCTTTTAAGGAAGCCACAAGTGGGACCAATCGGTGGCGAAGTAGCCTTGTAATTTGCTGGACCAATCTCTACTGAGCAATAGGCCGTATGCTTCTGGGATATCGACAACCACAATGTCAATGCACTGATGGACCCTAGAGTCTGATGACAAGCGGATGATGACATTGTTCAATTCTCCTATGGCAGGTACTTGTGATCTATCGAGTTGTATGATTTTTGCATCAGTCTTCTCCGGGCGAATGTTAAGTTTCTTACAGACAGATAAAGGCATGACGTTTGTAGAGGCACCGGAGTCGACCAGACAGTTGTGGACATTGAAGTTGAAAATCTCGAAGGACAAAAGGAAAGGGGGTGTGGATCCTCTAGAGTTTGTATTGATGGCGTTTACTATGGATTGTACATCTGGTCCGGCTTGTGCAGATGTGTTGCTCACAGTCTTCGTAGCTGAAGTATTTGCGAAAGCCTTAAGAATGAGCTCCTTTTGATTAGTAATGCGGGCCAACTCATAGAGAGAAATGTTTGCTCTTGTTTTCTTCATATCTTCAACAATGTTATAGCTGGGCTCTAGTTGAGGGCTAGGCTCGGCGGAAGTCTTAGAGGATTCTGTCGGAAGTTTGCTCTTTTGACTCGCTCGGGTAGTGTTGTTGGGAAGTTTTTCCGGGACAGATTGTTTTCCGTTTCCTGGGGGCAGGATTTTCCTTAGGAAAGCCCTTTTCTTGTCTTCATAAGACTGCTCGGGAACAGGTCCTTTGCTTCTGAGGCTATAATTCCGCACGGGCTGATCCTTGGGAGCATCTGCCATGTAAATATCGATAGGGGTAAGGTTTTCTCCACCTCGAATTATGTCAAAAGCAAGGATAGAGGATCCTGGTTCTTCATTTGAGGGCGGATCTTCATCGTGATCTGAAAACTCATCCTCCGTCACATCCCCCGGAGTTTGATCATCTAAAAGCTGATTAACTACTGCTGTCATGCTGCCAATCCATTGAGGGCATGTTTTCTCGGAATGGGCAGCTTGGTGGAAAGAACAGAAATTATCTTTCCCTATCTCTTCCACATTGAGAGCAGTATTTGTGTTGGATGGAGGTCTGTTAGTATTGGGATTACTTTTTCTGAAAAAAGGTTTGGGTGGTCTACTACTAGTTGTGGCTTCTGCGCCCTTTCTCCTGAGGTCAGTGACTTCATTTGTTAAATGCTTGAGCGTTTTGGCCATGCTTTCAAAATCAAAAGCATCTCTATCCCTATCAGTAGTCTTAGCAGTGGAGGACTGACCTCTTTTTGTGTTAGGCTTGTGATCATCTCTCCCTTCATGATCGATGGCTCCTATCGAAAGCATGTCTTTTTCCACAGCGAGAGCAGCCTCATAATTAGCCGTAAGGTTAGCGCGGGCTTCACGTTTGACGAAAACTGCAATATCTCTAGGTAGGGCTTTGCTGTAGTAGTCAATGGTGATTGAGTCATCCAACGCTAAGTTTGGAGGAAATTTCTGCAGTATGGTAGCGAAGCGTTGGTTAAAGTCCTTAACCTTTTCCTTTTTATGACACTTGATGGTGCTCAGTTCAGTTAGAATCATGGAAGGAGTTTTATCTTCTGAAAACTTATGCAGGAAAGTGCGACGGAATTGTTCCCATGAAATGATAGAGGCACTGGGGAGAGAGCGGTACCAAGTGGCTGCCTTGTTTTCGAGGGTATGGGGAAACAGTCGACACGCGACATCATCGGACTGGACTCTCATGATTTGCAGAGACAAATAGAAGCTGCTGATATGATCTTCAGCTAAGGTGCCCTTCTCAGGGTCGAACTTAGGGAGATGTTTCTCTGGATGTCTTGGCAGATCTGGGAGCGGGCCTAAAAGGTTTAATGGGGATTGAGCCATCCAGGCCAGGGGTTGCACTCTTCTCGCCCGCTGGTGTTGCCTAAACTGATGTTCAGATTCACCTTCTGAACCTGAGACCGATGCTTCTGACTCGTGACGGGAGTGTTCGTCTTGGTGTCTCCCACGGTGCAGAAAATCTCTAAGATATCCCAAGTTGTTTACAGGAGGCCTCATTGGGTTTGGGTGACGGTTGCGAGCTGGGTTTCCTTGGCCTCGGCCTCTATCCCCTCTGCCTCCGGCCCCTCGACCTCTATTTCTTTCTCCTTCATTTCTACGGGCCCTATTCCCCCCGTCTACATTTCCTCGGCCTCTGCCTCCCTCACCATCCCCGGGTGGGGGGTGTGCCTGGTTGTTGTTTGGGCGAGTCTGGTTAGGCTGGGAGTCGGGGAAAGGCTCGGTGTCAGCAAACTCTTCGCTCTCTTGGAGGATAGGATCATTTTCTTCAACGGCATTTGCGAGGTCTTCCAACATGAGATTTACGAGCTCGGGTATGGTACTCGCAATGGCACCGTTACGGGTGATGTTCTCAGGCGGAGTTCTAGTATGGGCAAGGTATTCCATGATTGGAGTGTACCGTAAATTGTTGATAAGATCTCGGGCAGCTGGGCGCAAGGCTCTCAGCTGCTCCCTAGTGATTTCAAAATATCGAAGCTCCCTCCCTGGAATATCTTCTAGAGGAGGAGGGATAGTTTCATTGTTTATGACCTCCCCTTGGGGAGTTTGTGATGGGATGTTCGTTGTGTGCTGGGAGGTTGCCATTCAGCCCTCCTTCTAGCGCCAATTCTGTTGACGGGAAAATTTGTCCGGCCAACAGTAGGGGATCTCCCCGGTAGAAAGTCCCAATTAGACCTTAAACCGTTTGGAGTAGGGATCCCGTCCAGGGTGTGGGTCCGGCTACCACTTAAGATGACTTCCCTTCGGTCTCAAAAGAAGCTATTTGATCCTGCGGACATACACTTATTCACATGATATAGAATACAAGATTAATGTGTTAAACATGAATCAAACACTATGCGTAGCAAGATTATAGATAAAGCACGTACACCTCAAGAGATGTCATTAGCAACACATCTTTTGTGGGGTAATGCTTGTACGGTAGTCTGATCACAAAAGAAATAGTTCTTTATGATAAGGTACCTCCTCACTTCCTGAAAGATGAAACGAAATGCTAACAAAATAGTTTATTAACATTCATTAATAGAACAGATAATAAAATGAACATCATTGATACAACACGGATAGCCATGACGCATAAACGATGACATGAAAAGTGCAGCTTCATTAATCATAGGATATTCTGAAACTGTACAAGGAATACGCAAAGTGTTCATACAACAAAACACATCATAACCATAGGGTATTTTAACAAGACTCTATATTCATATGCTCAAGTGTAGAAACTTTCAATACAATGCATGTAACTCTTGAGTTTTCCCAAAAAAGAAAAGCCCTTTACAAGTTCCCGAAGGAAGTATTTATAATGCCAAAATTGTCCGTTGGGTTTCCTTGACTGTTCGTCTTCTTGACCGTTGGGTTACCTTGCGACCCACTCATTCTGCGACCTGGGTAGGTGATGCGACCTGCGACCTAGGTAGGAGATGCGACCTGCGACCTGTCCTGTTGGTGCGACTTGCGACCTGGCTCTATTTGTTGCTCAGGACTTGCTGCTGCCGGGCCGTGAAATATTAAGGTCAGGGACGTTAATCTGCTGCTCCTTCAGGAAATCCTGCCATGTCCTGTATTCTGCTGCTATGGGGGCAACCAGAGGTACCTCCTCCTTCAGCCTACGCACACATTCCAAAGCGTTTGGTATTAAGGTCTCCCTTTTCTGTCCGATCTGATTTGAAAGCGATGCAAGCTTGGTATAAATCCGCGCTGGAGTGGTGATAAATTTACTAAGATGCTCTTGAGATGCCGAGGGCTCTGGATCAGCTGCGGCTTGCTTGATAGGTTGCAAAAACGATTGGATGTCCTGGTCTACTTGTTCCCAGGTTTTCTCCTCTTCTAATGCCCCAAGTGACGGAATGTGATGCAACGTATGCATTGAGTCGATACCACTAATCAGGTGGTTATACGAGGAGATTACTTTGTCCAGGTCTTTGGACAATTTGTCTCCAGATTGCATCGCCATGCGGAGTTGAACCTTTGCATCCTGCGTGTGAATCCAGTCCCTCTTAGGCAAATTTTCAGGTGCCTGAGGGTGCTGTATTATCCAACCCATCATCCGGTCTAACGCCTGTGAAGCCTCTCTGAGCTGCTCTTGTCTTTGCCTGGTTTCCGTTCGTGCTCTTGCCAGAGGAGCAACTGTTTGTTTAATGGTGAACATTTCACCATATACCTGTCTCATAGTCACTTCCAACACCTCACACTCCTTGAAAATGGCAAGCGAGACTTCATTTACTGGTAAAGCCTGGTTTCGAAGTTGCTGGACTTCTGCTTGCAATTCTGTTTTCTCTTGCTCTGCTATCTTCTCGCGTTGCTCAGCTGCGTGCAGTCTGTTTTGTAGAGATACTATTTCTCTACTCATTCGGGTTACATTCTCTTCAGTAGCCGCAGTGAAAGCAGTACCTGCTGATGCTATCATTACCGGATTAGTCCTGGTGTCAAGGACTATATCTTTGCCTGTTGCCACTGTGGATGCGGCAGAAGGGCTTTGTGCCAGTGACCTCCTCTTCTCTTGCCGGATTTTGAATGAAAACTGATCAAATGTGAGCCTAGTCAAGTCAAACACATCTTCTTCCTGTACATGGGGCGAGCTGACATCAGAGAGTTTTGTACGGCCCAGAGGTATATCGAGAGGGGTTACCTCAAGGTCGTCCAGCATGTCATCCTCCCTTTCCTCTGTGTTCTTTTCTTGCTCTTCCTTCCTCCGCCGTTCAGCTTCTGCTGCTGCTTCTATCTCGGCCCTCTTCTTCTGTTCAGCTGCAGCAGCCTGTTCGGCTTTCTCTTGGCGTTCAGCCTCTGCCTTGTCCAGTTCTGCCTTAAGTGCTCGTTCCGCTGCGGCTTGTGCCTCCTTGTCCTCCTTTTCTTTCTTGGCCTCTTTGGCCAGCTTCTTCTTTTGTGTTGCTGTTGCACTCTTTTGGCGCGCCTCCTCATCTTATTTTAGCTTTTTCTCCCTTTCTTGCTGGGCTTTTGCCTCTGCTTCCTTTTGTTTGATGGATGGAATTGGCCCTGTGTTGGTTCGAGATTTCTTGAGTAACAGATGAAGAGGAACCTCCTAACTGACGACTTCTGTCCTCTAAGCTCTGATCATCTGGGTCTTCCTGGACCACGTCAGTTCCCGGAGCAAGTTGTCTTTCAGCATTATACCAGTTTATTCTCTCATCTTCCGCTGGGCGCTCAAGATGATGATAAGTCCACTTGAAATTGGCTCTTCGGCAATGTTCAGGAACTATTTTCTCTGGATCATATGTTCGGTGTTCAAGCGCCCCGAGCTGATAACTTCTCATTGCTTCTGCTTCTGCTGTTACTTCCCTGAAGTCTTTAACTGTGAATGCACCAATGGTGAGGGGTAACGTGGGCCACGGCTTCTTTTTTCCTTTAGACAAGATGTTGGAGAATCCGTGTGACATTTGAAAGCATACTTCCTGGATAAGCATTTTGTTTGTCACGAAGTGAGGCATAGCATTTGGCGCCTTGTAAGTTCCAAAAACTCGGATGAAGGTGTATCCCGGGAAAGGGAACCAGTGTCCCACTTTAACTAGAGTTTCCTTGGCCCGCCACGACATGCAAGGGGCGTCTTGGCCAAATAAATGTCTGTACAGAGAGGGAATAAATATTTGGGAAATCTGATCTATATCCTGCTTGTATTTGGACTCCCAAAATACCTTGAGTTGCAGATGAATTGCGCATGATTGCTCGGGGTCCCAGTTGTGCGGCCATCCATCAAACTCTACTCGGGCGCAGACAGCGTCTAGTAGGTAAGAGGCCATGTAAAATTCTGCAAGCATTCCTTCCTCCGGGGCCAATGCCAAGTTCAAGTTGGTCTGCATCGACGTCATCAGTATGCCGGCCCAGTTGAAACGAGTGCCCTGTGTTGTCACATACTCCATGATAGTTGCCCAACTGCCGCTGAAGGTGGAGCAATCTGGGCGCCCGTAAAGTCTGCAGAGCATGGCGGCGACCAATTTGTAAACCTTTCTCAGGCTCTCCACTGGGTACTCTTGGTCTTTCTTGACCTTGAACTTCTCGGGCTCCTCCCACCATTGCCTAATAGTATCAACTACTGGAACGGCGTGAGTAACAGCCCATTCTGGAGAGAAATGCTCATTTGGGCGAGGCAGTGAGTAATAAATTTGTGCATCCGAGCCTACCAGTGTAGCGAAAGCTCTGCCTTGGTGATCTCTGATCACAAAATTCTCGGGGTCAGTCTTTTGTATGATCCAGTCTATGATCTCCGGACATGGGAATATGGCTGGATGCGCCCCTGCCAGATGTAGTTTGGACCTCTTTACCGCCAAGTATACTTCCCGGTCTGGGAGATCTTCTGGAAATTCTTCTTCTGGTGTGGCGAACTCATGATAAATCTGGTACCATCTCATGCTGTCGTCTTTTGAAAAAGTACATAGTGTATCTCAGTATATTGGGGGTGGGGACACCACCTCCAGCTCATCAATCTCTTCCACTATTTTCTTGTCCTTTCTCCGAGATAGCGGGGGCGCCATGTCACTAGAATCTGAGAGCACAGGTATGCACTCTATGTCTTCTTGAGTTTCACCTGTCAAATTCAGAAAGGAGTCCCACGATAAGAACGACATGGTGATAAAAACCAATTACAATTTAGTGATGAAATCTAGCTGCGTTAATGCAAAACTGGACTACTGAGTCGCTGGGTCGCGGATCGCAAAAACAGGGTCCGGGCGCGACCTTGCGACCTCGCGACCAGGTCGCTGGGTCGCTAGGTCGCAGATCCTCAGAAAAGTGGAAAATTCGACTTAGCGACCTCGCGACCAGGTCGCTGGGTCGCAAAGTCGCAAATCCCAAACAAGTGTAGAGAGTGCGACTTTGCGACCTCGCGACTAGGTCGCTGGGTCGCAGGTCGCAAACTAGCTTGCCGGGGGTTTTCGCGCGCGCGGCCTTGAACTCTTTTGCCCCCCTTCTCTTGGGAATTTACAAGCTTTCTGGGCCCAGGGGGAGCTGTGGCATGATTTCAAAGGCAAAGGGATGATGCCATGGGGTGAAACAACAAACGGCGAGGTTTTGAGCAATTCATGCAACATATAATTTACAAAAACCTCAGAAATCATCAAAGCTCAACCAAAAGACAATTTAAAGGCTAAAGGGGAGATGGGTTTAGTAAGAAAAGCATTAAAACGGAAACAGCAGGAAGAAATGGCAACTTACCCGGGAAAAACGCGTCAGTTGAGCTGTC
Organism: Pinus albicaulis; assembly: GCA_034641835.2. Taxonomy (NCBI): domain Eukaryota; kingdom Viridiplantae; phylum Streptophyta; class Pinopsida; order Pinales; family Pinaceae; genus Pinus; species Pinus albicaulis. The sequence continues at coordinate 130,977,260 of CM076578.1, read as the reverse complement.
AGAGGCGTTTTCTTACAAATCGCTGAATGTGAAAAATGCGACCTGCGACCTCCCTTTTATAGAAAATCGCACGTGCGAGCAATAAATGCAGGTCGCTGGGTCGCGGATTTGTCAAATTTTGAGTTTTGCGACCTTGCGACCTTGCGACCCGGCGACCTGGTCGCTGGGTCGCAAGGTCGCTAAGTCGCGCTTTTCTGAAAAACGATAAAATTGCGACCTGGCGACCTGACGACCTGGCGACCTGGGGTCGCTAGGTCGCAAGGTCGCATTTTTCATCAGTTTAGGGGATCTGCGACTTGGCGACCTGGCGACCTGAGGTCGCGGGGTCGCTAGGTCGCTAGGTCGCAGTTTTCATGAATTGTTTACTTTTGCGACTTAGTGACTTAGCAATTTCTCTTTGTTTCTAAGGGGCTCCGAAAATTTGAAATGGTGGTCAAAATTTTGGAGGGTGTTGTAGAGACTACAACAGTTGCATAGATAGACAACTCCCATCCGAGAACCCGTTTTGACCTTATGGTGTCAAATCCGATAGTTTTCATTGTACACGTTGCACATACGATGACCCCATGAGACCTTATGGTGCCATAAATACAATGATTGACATTCGTCATCCACGTTGCACATATGATGGCCCCATGAGACCACCACGAATACAATGATTGGTAGGGGTGTATTTGACAACCCCTTTGTGTATCCAATGGGTTTTTCATTAGAAATTCAACAGATAATGGAACATTTTTCTCTGTAAATTTAGTAGATTATTACCATTTTCTATTTCTCAAAAAAGTTAGAGCAAGTTGCAACATATTGACAGATGGTGGCCGCAACCTGCCCATAGGAAACCAGGTCTATTGGCCACCTTAAGGCATTAAATGCCATCCAAAATTGCAATTGTTTCATTTGTTTACTTGCCGCCGTGGCCTGTTTACTGTTTACTATGAAGCCTATTAAACAACATGAAATATAAAAGTTATCCACAAAAAGCATATTAACTTAAATTTAACTAACCATCAGAAGAGTCTATTCGTGATAGGTCCTTGATTGTAGATCCTTGCATATCAACCTGCTGCATCTGCCTGTCTTCCAATCCTACCTATATGAGCAGTGGCATGATACTATGACACCCTTATCTCCTGAATATCTGTTTTGATTTCCTGTAATATTGAAATCATTTGGGGGTTCCCTTCACTTAGTTGTAAGCTTTGAAGAGATTTATCTAGAACACATTTAGAGTCCAATAGGTGTGTATTGATTGATGAAAGAGGGAGAAACGTCCTCTCGTACTCCCAGGATCAACAACAAAGTCCATTTTCTCCTCCTGAACCTCAATATCCTCTTCTTTACTATCACTTTCTCTTTCCCATCCATGAATGACATTCCTAATTTGTGGAGAGTTTCCTGCTGCATAAACTTCAAAGAGATTTTCCATTATTTTCATTTTCGACCTTCTTCCTCTCTTACTAGTACTGGAATTATTTTACGCAAGATTTTTCTTCCCATTATCCTTTGGCTACCGTTTTGATGCCTGCCTTTTCACCATTTCACTCCTCTGACTGAGGATTACACACCACAGATTATCTAAACCTGCAAATTTTGTGAGAGAGCCTATACAAGGTAATAATTTGTAAACACAGAACCCGGTAAATTCAGTGAGAGGCCCCGTTGATTTTTTGAGATGCATGCAATTCCCATTACAGACACTTATAATTAAATGCATTTGACCAAGAACCTCTTAATTAGACATCTGACCCAGGTTATCTATCCTACCAGACTGACCGAGGTAACTATCCATCATGTTTTGCGAGGAGCCTAAAAAGGGGTAGAAACAGAGCAGTGTCATTTCCATTTTACAGGAATGACCACCATAGTAATAGGAACAGATGCCTTCAATTTTATCATGGCGTTGCATTCTTAAGATTTCACATAAATGAGCCTACTGAGAAAAGCTGAGACGAGGACAAACACAGATACATTCAAATAGTAGACTCCTACCCAAAATTCTACATGGACTGCGAAAACAAGGGTTTATGTCCTGCTTGGCTACATACTGAGAATTTCTACCCTTCCCACAGTCATTAAGATACCCAAAATGAAAATGATGCATTGGCTTAATTCTGTCGCTACTCCTAGATTCACAGTGCAAGGCCCTGCAGTTACCAATGACTATAGTAAGCATGGTGTAAAGGAATAGGACTAGAGCCGTAACCATAACATACCGATAACCCTGAGGAAAGAACAGTTTTAGGCTTGGCATGAGGAGACCAGTAACTTTCGCTTCCGCTCCTCTGCAAGAAATGTTGCCAGAAAGAATGTTCTGGTCGTTAACCTGATTTTTGCTAAACCCCCTCCTATGTTGTTTCCAATCTAGATCCAACAGGAATAGTTGGCATCTCGCTATCATCATCATGAGGCAGCATGTAGAGTACCATCAGCCTTAACTGCAAGGTTAATTACTGTCGGTCGGATGCATGCCATTACGTGCCTGTCGCTCTCGGCCGTTCTCCACCTGCCCGCCTTCTCTATCCACTTGGCACCCCGATCGAGGATCTCTAACTTTGTCTTTATCTCTTTCAATTATGATTTTTAGGGAGTGTAACTCAATGTCCCATGCCCGATCTCCTTGATTCACATCCAACTGGCACCCCTCATTGCTACATCCCTAATTCGCAAGGTAAACTGCAACCTCATTACCTGTTCTACGTACATGCGAAGGTATCAAGTAACCTATTTCTTGGATTAATTTTCCTATCTCCTGTATGAGATGCATTTTCCTCCAACTCTTACTTATTTTCTCCCAAGGTGTCCCTTGTTGTAGCTTCTTTATCACACCTATAACCATTGTGGAATCTCCTTCCACAATTAATCGATGGTAGTTCTCTAGAGCTACTATTATAAGCCCCTGTTTAACCATTGTTAGCTCTGCCTCGTTGTTCATAGCAAACCCTATATTGACAACATAAATCCTGCAAGTTGCTCCAAGGGAATTACTAAATTTTCCTCCTGACCCTATCTGACCTGGATTTCCTTTGGATTCTCCATCATAATTAAGTTTTATGAATCCCTGTTGTGGCAATTGAAAGATATCACCTATGGTTTGTCTTGGTGGCTTGAATTTCCATAGCGCATTTTCCAACATTTGAGGTTTTAAATTCAAATTGTTTAAAATGTTTTGTTACATTCTTGTGGCTTTCCAGTCTTCTTATGTCCATTTCTCTACCAAAATGGTCTCCCATATGTTTTCAATAATCCCTTGCCATATTTGATTTATATTGCGAATCTCACCCCGAAATATGCGACGATTTCTGTCTTTCCAGATTCCCCACAATATCAATCCTATTGACAATATCCATGCTCTATTGATAACTTCACATTTGTAGTTGCCTTTTCTCCATTTTATAATTGTCTCATTAATGTTGGTGTTATCTCTGTCAGTCTGTTGAAATAACTCTGTATTATTACTCCAAAGAGTTTGTGCCGTGTCACAAGTATTTAGTATATGTTCTTTGGTTTCAGCTTGCCTGTTACACATTTGATAGAGTGAAGGGCCATACATACCTCTCTGCTGCAACTAATCCCATGTGAGGATCTTAGAATGACTTATTAACCGGAGAAAGTGTTCCACTTTTGGCCAATGTTTCTCTACCCAAATTTTCTTCCAAATTGGTACTGCTATATTATGGAGGTTGTTTGCTTTGATGTAGTATCCTTCCTGGATTGTAAACATACCTCTGTCTTGATAGCCCCATCTCAATATGTCTTCTCCTGTTGCTACAACTATCTTCCTACTTTTCAGCTCCTTTTGAAGGTTATTCCATTGCATTTTCTCAGGGACCTCTCTAAAACCTTTTTTTCCTTCCATTTTCTCCATTTTCTATCATCTTGTTGGCACCAAAAGTGTTCTATCGTTCTCTTGTTTGGCATATTTGTAAACATAAATATTTCTCCCAGATCTAGGTGGCTGAATAATTTATCCCTTTGTTGCCATGAGTCTTCCCAAAATAGCGATGTTTTTCCTGCCCTTATTTCCCAAAAACTATGTTGTCGTATTAGGTCTCTATTGATGGCTGCTAAATTCCATATATTTGACCCTTTAGGAGTGTTATCTACTTTCAGTTTTCCAGCTCTTGTACTGGGCATGTCATATTTTTTCTCCCATATTTGTTTCTAGAGATCGAGACCTCCTTGTAGCCATCGTCACCATATTTTTTCTCCCATCACATGATTTAACACATAGGGTTATCGGAGGCCCAGAGCCCCTTCTGTCTTCAGTTTTATAAGTTTTTCCCATGAAATAAGTGCCCATTTTTGAGTTTCTTAGGCCCCCTGCTAGAGGAATTTCTTAAAGATCCGTGCCATGCTATTATATATTGTTTTTGGAACTGCCCTCCTTGAGAGTTGATAAACTGGTATTGCTTGAAGAATGGATTTCAACAATATTACTTGACTTGGGGAATTCAGGGAATGGAATGCCTAGTTTTGTAGTCTTTTATGCAGACCATTGAGTAGGTCCTTCCATCCGGAGACTCCTAGCGAAGTAGTGTTTAATAGGAAGCCCAAATACTTCATGGGGAATGTTCCAGCAGTGAATCATAATGTTCGGGCCAGGAATATATGTGTTGCCTCATTTATGTTGAAGAAGTAAACATCTGATTTACCATTATTAACCTGAGTTCCTGAAGCATCCATAAAATTTTTTAAGATATTTAATATTGATTTTTCTTCCTTGAAAGTAGCTTGACAAAATAGCAGGATGTCATCTACAAATTATCGATGTGAGAGAATTAAATCTTGTCCCCAAAGGTTCATCCCTTTCAAATGGCCACTTGCTAATTGAGATTTGATTAAGCACCCTAGTCCTTATGCTGCTATAATAAAAAGGAATGGTGAAAGAGGGTCTCCTTGATGTAAACCTCTAGATGCATTGAATGGGTGGGAAGAATTCCATTCAAAAGTATTGAGAAATTTGGGGTTGAAATAAACATCATCAACCATTTTATCCATCTATTATCAAATCCAAAAGCTTTGAGAATATCTACTAAGTATGGCCAACTGATTCTATGATATGCCTTAGAAAGGTCGAGTTTAATGAGAATACCTTTCACCTTGAGCATACGTAGTGAATGAATTACTTCTTGAGCTATGAATATGCCATCTAAAATTTGTCTTCCCTTCATGAATCCTGTTTCCTCTTGAGATATCGGGCTAGGCAAAAGAGGCTTTAGTCTATTGACCATTATCGTTGACAGTATCTTGTAAATAACATTACATAGTGCTATTGGTTTGTAACCTACAGGTGTATTTGTGTTATCCTGATTTGGAATGAGAGATATCATTGTAGCATTCAGAGCTGGATATACATTTATGAGCCTCCTTGATTCCTCTACCAATTCCAAAATGTCATTACCCATTAAACTGCAAGTAGCTTTAAATAATTCTACGGTAAATCCATACGGGCCAGGGGCCTTATTCTTGGGTAGGTTTTTTACCACTTCTTCAACCTCCTCAATAGTAATCTCTCGCATGAGGGCCAGGTTTTGATCTCTGCTAAGAAGTGATGGAATATGATTGGCTATTCTATCTATTGTTGCATATTTATTTTGATTATTTTCCATCAAAATTTCTTTGAAATGATCCACTAGCAATTTTTCCATATCTTCATGTTGTAGTATTCGGTTTCCATTTTGACCTGTTAACGAAAAAATTATGTTATGTTGTCTCCTTTGAATCAATGCTTTATGAAAGAAATTTGTATTTTTCACTCCTTCTTTAAGCCATTGCACCCGTGATTTTTGTTTCCATAGAATTTATTCTTGCTTCTTTCTTCCAATTGGCTTAGGATGTTGCCTTCTTCTACTTCTAATGCCTCTGTTCTACCATTATTAATCATTTGTTGTTGAATACTCTGCATATTTCTTTGCAACATTGCCTGTTCTTGGTGGATATTTCCAAACTCTGTTTTATTCCATTTTTTCATTTCCGTTTTGAGTTTTTTCAAGCGAATTTAAAAGGAATGCATTTTGTTAGTCATCAGTATTTTTCACCTATTGATGATGACTAATTTTTAAAGCCAAGTTTTCTAGAAGCTAATCCCCAATTTGTCAAATTTGTCAGCTAGAAAACACCCCTAAGCATTTTGTCCTCCTACCTTTTCAAATCAGCCTATGATGAGAAAAAAACCAAGTTATCAAGCCTTATCTAGTCTCAGTCATATAAGCTTGTCCATCAGCTTTCATAAGCTAAAGTCATCTGATGTCATTCACCCTCATCCCCAGGTCATTCATTAATCAACTGTTGATAAGAATGTCAGCCACCCTACCTCTGTTCATATGTCATCTTAAGATCTGGTCATACCAAAGAGAATACTCCAAATCTGTTAAAGATCTCCCCTAATTTAGGTAGTGGCGCTTTAGGAAATCCTCCCTTGGTAAACTATCCTAAGCCAAAAGAACCTCTGTCTAATACCAACCAGTCATAGATGGCCTTCCTATTCTGCAAACAAAGCTTGATACACCCTTAGGTCGCACCACTAACAAGTCTTGGTGTCTCAGCAGTGCATGTTTCAAAATCCAAACTCATATTGTGTTGATCTATAGTGTTTCCTTGTCTTTTTCAAAGCAGAAATGTACCAGTGTTCCAGAAGACATTATTAAACTAAAAATGAGACGACAACTGCTTCTCATGTTGTTTTGAGCCTGGGATGAAAGTACTTGTCAGAGAGGTAATTCAATGAACCTCTGCAAACACAGTAAAAAAGGTTAGTGACTTATGACTAGCAATTAATACTCTACATATACAAGTCAGGTTACTCCTGGTTTCTAAAGATGCATAAGGGTATTTTAACAACAGGATACATATCTCAGAGAATGCCTCTCATAGCATATTTCTAAATTTGCACCTTGTTACTTACTGTGATATACCAAGCAGAGATAGACATTACAAGGAAAGATGACACAGTTTGAGAAAGGGATGAAATTTCACTTGTTGTAAAACCTCCTCCAAAAATGAGCAGATGGTTGGATGACTGTGTAAAACCTCCTCCAAACATGAGCAAATGGTTGGGTGACTATGTAAAATCTCCTCCAAGCATGAGCAAATGGTTAGGTCCTTTGTTATAAACCTCCTTCATTTAAAAGCAGATGGTTTGGAAATATGATTAAGGCCTCCTTCATTTAACAAGAAAATGATCAGGAACAGAGGAATGGCTTCATTCAAAGAGCACAAGGCTAACAATGTTTCAAATGGCCTAAAAAACTTGTTTACACCTTTTTCTCCAATGGATGAAACCACTAACACAGCAGTGGTGTTTCAAGGGGTGCTTACATGGGTTCACTGTTTGAAAGACAGAGTTGAAATCAATAGAAAACAATTCAAGGTTTATGAGTTGAGGGCTGGTGTTAAACATAGGCCAAGCAGTGATATTATGGTATTCAAAGAAGCTTTGTTTTTCTTCTATCAAAGATCTCCTTCAAAGGCAATATGAAGCTAAAGTGAACAAAACTTGGAACAAGCTCATCAATGTGAGGAAAGGATATGAATCAAGCCATTAGTGAGTTCGAACAAAGCTTCATCCATAGTCAAAGGAAAATGTCCAAGGGCGCCTAACAATTTCTGATCAACTTCACAAGGGGCTTAAATCATCATCAAACATTAAGAGAGTTGAATTGCGAAAATGATGTTCTAGAATTATAAATCATTTCCTTCCCAGAGATATGGCAAAAGATGCATCAACAGTCCTTGATATGGCTCCTAAGGATTTCCCTTTGAAGGACAAACAGTGACAGAGTTATTTCCTAAGTGAAAAGGTAGTGAAAGGGGTTTTGTTTCTTAAAGAGGCCTTTTTACTTCAACGAAAGCCATGACTATGGTGTCTTCAAAAAGAGGCTGACCATGGCATTGATTGAAGATGGGTCTTTGTAATGTTTTAAAGGTGATGAAATTACAAAAACAGTGATTCATGTTTTGACAAAACAAAAAGGCCTTTTCAAAACATATAAACCCTCCTAAGCATGATATGAGGAAATTTGAAAGTTTATTTCAAATAAAAGGCAGAGGAGACCGTTGCAAAGTCCCATTTGCAATTTCAAAACACAAAACAAATGCTCCCTTAGATATTTCACTGGAGAAAACAAGAGTTTCAGAGCATTTTCAAGTTTTTCAGCGCTTAGGCCTGCGCGGTGCGCCCGTGAGTACAAATACAAAGGAGCTACACTACAGTGCAGCGCGCCTGTAGCGCTCATTCACTACCGCCTGAAAGCCGACACGACAACCTTCATTGCGCGGCGCCCTCCAATTTGAACGCACCACTCCTCCTTTGCTTCCAAAAAAACACTCTTCAAGGGCTTCTCCGAAGATCAAAAGACCCATAAGCGTTGTTCAAGGTATTTTCTTTGCTTCTTGGTAGTTTTTGAAGTTTAAAGGTGGTGTATGCTTGCTATGTTTTCAAGAGAGAAACAGTGATAAAAAGGGTGGGGTTTTTGGTCAAAATCAAAGTTTTTTATTACTGTGGGTGTCAAAGATCATTGCAGTGACAGAGGAAATTTTTTCAATCGGTCGTAAAAAGCTCTAATTTCCTTTCAAAGACAATGATAGCGAAGGATTAGGGTTTTAAGGGAAAGGGGTCTATTCCAAGACAAAGGGGGATCCCTCTTCAAACAAAAACCACCAACACACCCTGTATAAGTATTTTTGCTCAAACACAGTGATCAAAGGAGATAGGTGGTTTATCAAAATTGAAAAGAATCTCCTTAGTCATGACTAGCAAATGATAGAACAGTGAAAAAGGGATGTTTATTATGTCAATTTGAAAGCTCTTTGATTATGTTATTAAAAAGCTAAAACTAGCCCACAGCTGCTAGACAGATAAACAGAGTTTGCAGAGATCTTAAAACATTTTTTGATCATCTAAACAGTGGTTAGAAGATGAAGTCTTGGTAAATATAAAAAGTTCCTTTTTGTGTTGTGAGATAGCAAACTTTGTGCAGCCTCCATAGTTCAAAAAACAGAGTCTGTGTTGAAAAGTTTCTCAAGTCAGCTAAAGGTGTCTTGTTTTACTTTGAAAAGGGCAGTAAAACACCAAAATGGTAGTGCTTGAGGGTAGGATATTTTGTGCCAAACAAAAGAGTTCTTTTTTCAACAAGGAAACACAAACACATCTTCTTCAAAATCCTTGCTCAAGCACAATGATGAATTGATTTTGTTTTTCATTTGACAAATACTTGTTTGATTGGCATCAAAGAGGCATAGTGACTTATAAGGAGGACAAAGTGTGGTTTTGGGAAACCATTTCAAAAACCATTTTAGACATTTTTTCTTATTCAACTAGCAAAGAGTATCCAAAACAAAAATTCCTCCCAAGCAAGACAGCAGAAGTGGCCCTCACAGGAGGTTTGAACCTGTTTCAACTGAAGAGGTAAATGCTCATCCATCGGTCCTATTTAACTTTCATGAATTTGGCTGTCTAGAGTTTTTTCAAAGGGTTCAGGAGGTGAAAAGCTATCTCCCCTTGAAACATCTATGTGCTTTGAGATTGCAAGGGAAACACTTTCAGCTAGCAGGCTTGGATTTCAAATTTTCTCCTAGATCCATTTCCAGAGCCACCAAAATCCCTTATGTCGGAGAGAAATGGTTTAAACAGAGCCACCTAGACTCAGAACAATATAGACCCTTTTTGAAGCTGGAGCATCGAGATACATGTCCATCCATCTTTCCTTTTTCATATCTATTAACTAGTTATGCTCCCCTCATGAAGATAATCATGAAATATTTCACATGCGAGGGAAGGTTTTCCCGGGTCTATGCCTACCATGTCCGGTAGCTCATGCACTTCAAAAGAGCCCAATTGTTAAATATCCCCTTCTTCCTCCATAGAAGTATTGAAAATATGGCCTCCTCTGTTCAAAAAAGACCTCCTTCTCAGCAGTCAACTTGCCTTTTCCATCATTCCCTCATCAAGATTATCATTCTTCATCAACCTGAGAAGAAGGAAATATCTTGGGACACTTTCATTGCACATCCATATTTTTCCACTATTCCTTCATCCCATGCATCTCCTTCACCTTCCAATCAGCATCTTTCACCTTCTTCAAGTAAGCCCATTCCTAAGAAGCTAAAATTTTCCATGATTAGTGGAGAAGAGCAGTATAATGAAGAAGAAGAGCATGATGGAGAAAAGCAGCATAGTCAAGAGCAGCATAATGAAGAAGAGTAGCAACATGATGAAAAAGAACATAATGAAGAAGAGAAGCACAGTGAGGAAAGGCAGCAAAGTGAAGAAAAACATAGTGATGATATGCAGCACAGTGATGAAGAAAAGCGCCATGAAAAAGAGCAAAACAGTGAAGAGGGAAATGATGAGGAAATTGAACAGTTTGATGAGGATATTGGTGGCCCTCATAGCAGCAAAAATGATGAAGATGAAGCCCAAAACATTGAGGAGATAGAGCCTCAAAGTCATAAAGAAAGCAACGACAAGAGTAAAGAGGGTAGCCCTCAAAAAGACATGCAAGATGACCATCAAAGCATTCATGAAGAAACTCAAAACAGTGGCAAGGATGATGAGGGTAGTAGTAAGGGCAAAGAGCAAATAGAGAGAGCCATCTTTGAGTCCAAGAAGGCTAGGTCCTTGGGCTCCAAAGATTGGTTTGATGTTACCCTGTCACTTGGCTTGCCAATCAGCCAAATCACGGGACCCTAACACCTCCCACAAAAGGAAAGCCCCAATTCACAAAAAATTTCTCCATCCCATGCTTTCATGAAGTAGACAATGTCTCTCCATTCTTCCATCTTTAGCACTATTGGCCTTGTTGGATCCAAGCATCATTCCCACATTGTGAAAAATAAGAAGTAGAGACATATTGGTAGACATGAAATATGTCAAACCATATTCTCCCAATAGAAGCCATTGCAGTAAAGCTTCTTTCTGCCACACCATACCATCATCATACCAAGTGGGTTGGCCATATTCTCTCAAGAGGAGCCACCACAGAAATGCATATTGCTACCCCACCACATCATCATCATACCAAGTATGGTGTCCATTCTCTACCAATAAGAGTGATTGGAGGAATGCCTCTTGCTGCCATCCTCCATCATTACCATGCAAGGTAGGGGAGTATATCAAACCAAACTCTCCCAAGAGTAACCATAGCAAAAATATCTCTTGCTTCCTCTTCACATCATTACGTGAATCATGGGGCAACAACATAATGATTTACATGTTGAATGTCATATCAGCCCAATACAAACAAACTCCATCATTACACATCATGAGAGGGTTATGCCATGTTCCAAATAATACAAAACACATAGACATGGGAGATGTCATGTGATGGAAAATCTCTCTAAAAAATGTACAAAGTAACCATGCCTTCTTCTGCTGCATTCTATCATTGATATGCAAGGAATGGATGAAAGAAATAAGGGCTACTGGTTAGTAACCATACTCACCCAAGAGAAACCATCACACCCATGCCTCCTTATTCATTACATCAGTGTTATGCAAGGCATGGATCATGGAAATTTGTCTTGTTGGGTAGCAACCATACTCACCCAAGAGCAACTAGCGCATCCAAGCTTCTTGTTGGCATGTATCATGGCTCTGCAAGTGACCTTGCAACCTATTTCTCCACATCAGCATCTATTCATCCCAATGTGGGTGATCGATCTCATTCAACATAAACTTGGTATTGTCCCATTGTAGGACACCAACCTCCCCAAATTGTTGAAGATATTTGCACTCCATGATATGTTGAAGTGCACCACCCATGAGATCCTGTCATTATTGGCCCTCCAAAACCCATAAGGTTCTGAATATGCTGTAGGTATAATTTTCTCTTTGAGCTGTGAGATGCTCATTGAGAAGGTGTCATCTTGAGAAGGGAAAATATTTCCCATCTCAAGATTTCCACCATTTATCATTTGACTCTCCAATGCTTCATGAGTGAAGCTTCCATTGCGATGCTCCAACAATGAATGGGTCCTCTTCTCATCACTGTTTCTTATTAACAGTGTTGTATTTGCTATCTCATGGCAAGGCACGATGTTGAACTCATAGCCTGACATTGTACATAGGATTATGCCCATTCATCTTCTGAAACTCCACACCTCAACTCAAATGGTTGAGTGTAGATCAACAATGACAAACTTGGATAACTCTTCATATTTTCCTTGATCAGATCAAGGGTCCTTTGCGTAGTGATAGGTTTTTGCTTCAAATTAGCATGTTTCTCTAATCCTTGGTTATGCAATGGCCCTGATGGCATGTCCCCATAATCTTTAATAAGAGGTACTGAAACAATATGGGATGGAAATGATTACAAACCTTGGACCAACTAATGTTTGGGAACATCTTGCAAGACCATAAGATTTTCTATAACCAGGGCAATGGTCTCTCCAACTACTGGTAAGAGTGATGGCTGCTCTTCTATCAATGCACAAGCACTGGAATCTACCTCCTCTTCCTCGTGCATCTCTTGAATAATTCATGGGACTCTATATTTCAAGAGCTTAAGACTACCTTGAAAACCTACAAGTGCCTCTTCTCCTAATGCAAGTACTTCTAGAGATGGTGGTGAATGCAGTGACTCTTTGTCTAGAGTGAAAAAAATGACATTCTCCCTTGGCTTCTTAGGAAATTTCCGTTGTGAAATGTCTTTGGTTCTCTTCTATCAAACTCCTTATTCTTTGAAAGAAGTCTGAATATTTTGTCACCTTTGCATGAACCATGTGACGAAACCACCATTCATTTGCCTCACCTTGAAGGTGAAAAGCTACAATCTGAACAACCTGTTTCTTAGCTACGTGATGTAGCCTGAAAAATAAATCTAACTCTTTCCTCCAAGCCTTTTAAGTGCTTGAGGAAGATCCATCAAATGTAGGCAAATATAATCTATTGTACCTTCTTCTATTACTGTTGTAGGATCTACGTTCATCCTTGAGTTGCAAATTTTGTTGGAGAGTTAGATTCTCCTTGAATGCTCTATATTGTGCTTTGTACTCTTCAATATATAGACCGAGTCTCATGAGTTTTAGGCTCCAAATTTCTTCTATCTCCATACCATTCACTTTCCTCTTCAAAGAAAGTGGGAATAGTAGATCTTTGAGGATCTCTATGCTTCTCTGGTCTTCTTTGCCATCGATAAGAAGTACTGGGACCTTCTTGAGGTTTCTCTTTGCCTTTATCTCTTCATTTCATTGATCTCCTTGGAAATATCCTTCATAGTTATAAAGAGAGATGCAAAAAAAATTAATCCATCCATTATTTATAGATCTCTACTATCTTATTTTCATTTGATGTCAATAATGTCCACAAGCTGAGCCAACGATCATGCTCTGATACCACTGTAATATCCCAAAAGGGAGAATGTAGTAATACAGAAACATAATATTTGTAAGAACATATTATGTACACATAAGTTATGAAAAACACAGAAATATCCATAATAGGCGAGCCATTTTATTATATGGGAGATGGATTATAGATACAACAGTGCATAAAATAGAAGCACTCAAAAAAAATAAGTGGCCTAGAATGACCCTGAAATCATGCCAAAGTAGGCGCTGCGTAACTAGAGCTACTGGAAGATGTATACTGTGTTGTACCTTTAGCTGATGATGAAATTACAGCTTCTGGATGAAATGGAAAGTGTAGATCTATCACTCTCTGGAGCTTTGATGATTCCAAGGTTATAGATCTGGGCACTATGATGGAAACCCAAGATAACCCAGAAAGGAAATCCAGATCTAAGAAGATCAGAAATTCACCCTCCTAGGGTTTGATCCCTTGATTGTTGGGTTATGTAGAAATGAAGCATAAACTAATGTAAGATGGATGAAATGTGTTATAGATCACATCTATGCTTTTAGGGTTGATCCCTTCTTCAGATCTCCGGGCTAGAAGCTTGAGATCTAGCTTCTTCTTCCTCCTCTCAAGATGACAACTACTGCATACACAACAGCTAGAAAAAATTTGTTGTCTGGGAGGGAGATGCTGATGCATGCTACAAAATATGTCTGATCAACTCAAGAATGATGGAAATAATAAGTACAAAGTGAGGGGAATATCCATCACAAAATTTCCAGCTGAAGTACTAGAAACTTCCCTCCTCCTTTGGATCTACAGGACTCGATTGTGCAATCCTTGATGGGACTGCTGCTGCATGGAGGTATGATATGTTTGGCCTGATGCATGATATAGATATGAAGTGCTGGAAGGCTGATATTGAAGCTCAAAGTGAAATTATGTACCCTCCATTGGTTCCTCAGCTGAAATACTAAAGGACAACCTCCCCCTCCCAAACCCTAAAGCAGAAATCTGTTATTTCTAAAGATGTATGGGATGAAAAGAGTAGGAAAAATATGGCACCAATTCCTGATGATGATTTGAACCTCAGAATAACCTTCCCAGAGTAGGAACTTGAAGTCCCCTATGGGTAAGGGTGGGATTCCCGCTTGGGAACACCCTGTGCTAAAAAGCATTACAGACTTAGCTAAACAACATAAGCATGCATAGAAATGTCAAATGAAAAATATAGATCTAAACAGATCTCAAATCAATAATACAAAGTCTGCCTCCAATGTTTCCTTCATCTTCATTATATATATTATGAGCCTTCCCATGCATTGGCCCACCTCATAACTGTGCTGCACATGCAGACATAGGTCTCCATGTTGACTGCGCTGTCTCTCCATGATCTCCTTGATCTCTGCATTTAATGTTCACTGCCCCCCCCCCCCCCCCCACCCATCATGTGTGCATTGATGCACTACTTCCTCCATCATCTCATCATTTATTTCTCTATTATCTTACTTTGATTCCTCCTAGATCTTATTTGACTCCTTCATCTCTTGATGTTATTCTTATTAATGATGTTTGATCCCCACTCTTTGATTCATTAATAAGCTTCTCCACTATTCCATGATGTATATTTATTAGCTAATTATCCCTTTTCATACTCTTAGGAGTGGATTTATTCATCTTAAGGGGTTATGGGTCCCTCCACCCATTTATTTACTTATTTAAGAAAAATAAGTAAAAAATCTAATATTCTAATAAACAGATGTAAAATTTGGAATATTACAACATCCGATGATCAAGTTGTTCAAGTAGCCATCTACTTTACTCCTATGCTTTATATTTTAAGGTTTGAAATATAAATCATTATTCTATGCTATGTTTTGTTTAATATAATCATCTAAGTGTTTCATCCTCTGAAATAAGTGAATTCATTATTCTCACGTAACTTCTTATATGTTTTCCTCCTTAAAACACTACAATAACAAACCAATTGTGTCATTGAATCACATCTACCTTGCCTTATACTATGTCTGCAGCTGATTTTTTTTGGATGTCTTGCATAGCTTCCAAACCCAGTGTTTCTTTGTCCAGCAAACCCTAATCAAACCTAAATTGAAAAACCTATTGTGTTTATCACTAGCCTAAAATCATTATTCTCTAGTCACTTCCATCAACTGTGAGCTTGATATAGAGAGGGCCCTCTCTGATTTGGTAGGGCTAGCTGCCAAATTGAAAGTTGGTTTGTGGTTACCTCTATGGTTTCATTTCTCTTCCTTGGGAAACTAAAAAGCCCTAAATAATTCAAGAAATAATTTTGAGCTTCTTATGATTAAAACAAAGAATGATGTTGATTATGAAGCATTTCAAGGTTGTGATCAAAAGTTGAAATCTAATTTTATTGAAGTGGTTAATAAAAATAATGAGATGTTTCAGGAACCAATGGGGTTACCTCCCAAGAGCAGAATCCAACATGAAATACAGTTGCATCGAGATTTTCCTCTTCCTAACATTGGCTTGTATAGGATGTCGGTGATGGATAGTGCTGAAATAGAAAATAAAATTCAAGATTTGTTGGACAAAGGTATCATCCAACCAAGTGCTTCGCCATGTGGGTCACCTATCGTGTTTGTGCCAAATAAGGATGGAACATGGCACATGTGTGTAGATTTCCGTGTATTGAAAAAAATTATGGTAAAGAGGCATTATCAACTTCCTAGAATAGATTATTTACTTTATCAATTGAAATATGAAAAGTATTTTAATAATTTGGACTTAAGGAATGGCAACCATCAAATTATAATTGTTGAAGGTGACATTTGGAAGAAATCATTCAAAACAAAGTAAGGTTTGTTTGAATGGCTTGTTATGAATTTTGGTTTATGTAATTCTCTTGTTACCTTTATGAGTGTGATGTGTTAGTCATCAGTATTTTTCACATGTTACTGATGACTAGATCCATAGCTGAGTTTTCTAGAAGCTGATTTCCATATGTCAATTTGTCATCTAGAAAACCCTCATAAAACTTTTTTTCGTCCTCTTAATTTTCAGTCCGCCCATGTCAAAGTTAAAACCCACTATTACTATCTTTTCTAACTTTAGCCCTACTGGTCTGCCCATCAGCTCTAAAAGGAAAAATCCAAGTCTGTTTCAAAAGCCTCCCCTAAGTTAGGAAGTGGTGCTTTAAGACATTTTACCCTTGGCAACCATCAAAAGGCCAAAAGAAACCTCCATCTGCTACAGACCAATCATGACAGACCTCCCACTCTGCAAATCAAGTTGATCACAGCTCTAAGTCGTGCCACTTATACACCCCTAGGTCTCAGCACTGCATAGACCACAGTCTCAAGCTGATTATTAGGTGTTTTACAGTGTTTTATGGATTTTGCAAAGGCAGGAAATATAACATCATCTCAGAAGAAATTGCTTGGAATGCACATTTATAAGAACAACTGCTTCTCAAATGTGAAAATGAACCTGAGATATATCTGCAAGAGAGAGAGTGACTCATCAAGACCTTGCATCTTCCTTTCAGCATGAAAATCATAGAAAGAGAAAGACACCACTGTCACAGCAAACTGGTAATTTGTCATGGCCAAAAACCTCATTCATTTACAAGCAGAGGGTTAGGGTGCCTCCTTCATCTACAAGCAGAGGGCGCTGGCCAATATTGACTTTAAGGATTGCAAAAGCCCAGGTTTTCTTTTTACTGAACAGTGAAACAGTGACTCTGCTTTTCTGAGTGTGAGTAATGATGATTATAGCAGTGCTAAGATCTGAAGTGTGCAAGACAAGAGAAGGAAGAGTGTCTGGTTTGTAAAGAGAATCAGTTGAAGTTTCAAACATCATCAGGGAGCATAAAAGAGACTCTTAAATCAAAGCTATCATAACAAATATCTCTGCAGGGGTGTTAAGATGCATAGCTTCAATTAGTCTTAAACAGGGAAATACTTCAGTGAAAGGACCCCTGTATGTTCTTTTGTTCCTATTAAAATGTGAAGTACAGTTCATGATTTCTGGATGAACATAAAGAAGAGAGAGGAAAATGGCATACAGTCTCAGACAGTGGACTTTTTACTATCAATCAAAGCGCTGGTGCAAATCCAGCTATTGCAAGCTGCACCTCACCACAAAGACAGAGTTTTTCTTCAGATACAGTAGGTTGGTATTTTCAGTTTTTCATTAGGAAGAAGATGTCTAATGAAAGCTTTGGTATCTATGAAATAGGCCAAAAATTTGTCCACATCTTATATACTTGCATCTTCAATACAAAGACAGGAAATGCTTAGGATCTGAAGTTTAAAAACCCTAGGGCAGCATGCCAAGCTAATCAAGGAATGTCATTATTGAAAGGAATTCCAATCATAGACAGGTGTCTTCTCAAGACTGTTATATCACAAGCTGACACTGAAAGTTTGGGTCTATCTCCTCAAGAGCCCTTACAAGTGAGACTATTGTTCATAATAGGCAAAGAAGTCATTTGACATATTGTCATCGTTTGGATGGTTTGAAACAAACACAGCTTTTTCATTATTTCAATGGACAGAGATTTCAAATCCAAATAAGTACAGCAAATGCTTGATACCTGCAGTGGGGAAGAAGTTGAAGAAGCTTTTGGAGACAGAGACTGTCAAAGCATGTTGACAATACAAACCCTATCCTTTCAAAAACAAAGCAGTCTTCAGGTTTTTTAAACAGTTTTGAAGAGGGGTTACGTTACATAATGAATATCACCAGCATTATTAACACAGTGGCAGAGATGGTCTGAAGGTCATTAGGTTATTTTTCAAATTTGAAGTTGCTGTGTTAAATGGTCACCAGGGAGCTCTTTTTGCATTTCAAATAAATGATAAAGGTGATTGTTGAGAGTTTGAAATGACATAAGAGTAAATCGAAGAGTGAAATTTCATTTTCAAAATTGCAAGCAAGGTTTTCACTGCATCAAACAAAGAAGTTCCGGGTCGATTTGCAGAAGTTTGCCACTTTATCACCGCGCGACGTGCCTGGGGGAAGTTTTACATTGGCGTTTAACGGTTGCGCGACGCGCCTGTACGCGTGCGCGACGTGCCTGTACACGGCGCCCGACCGACTCGACAGTTGCCCGATACACATTTTGCGCGACGTTCTTCATCCTGAAAGTGCCGCGCGGAGTTTTCAAGCACCAGCACAACTTCAACTCGCCTCCAAAGTGACTCCAACTCACGAAAGAGTTTTGCATCATGTCTTGAGGTATTTGCATAGTTTTTTTCCCTCAATTTTGTGACTGTTTGATGAGGTTTGGGGCCAAAAAATAAGGTTTGAAACGAGTTAAGTTGAGTGTTTACATTCAAAGAAGAATAGGGTTTTTTTTTGTGAGTTTGGAATAGCTCATATTCACCAATAGAAAGCTTATCCAAACAGGCCACTCCTTCATTGTGTTTCAAAACCTAGTAGTTATCCTCAAAATAGTCAATCTTTAGTAAATAAGCAGTGTTTCCAGTTGGAGGTGTTTTGGTTAGAACCCTGTTTTAAGACAATTAAAGGCAAATATCAAATTGACTGATAAACACATATTGGTGAGCTGCATGCGAGGGGATTAGTGTTTTGTTCAAAGGAAGTTTTTTGGTAATATGACTATTGCAAGGCTTTGACTGCCACTGTAAAGAAACCTCTAAAATTTTGTCACCTAGTCCTACAGCAGTGGATTTAGGCTAAATAAGATATACTCTGGGTGATTGTTCTCATTTTGATTAAATCTGCTGGTGAATGTCATACAAAGACAAGGAAGGGTGTGGTTTTGAAGAAACAGGGTTTACATATTAAACAGGAGTTTGGATTGTGGGGAAAAAATAAGCTGCTACAGCCCCTATTTGAAAATATAGAGCTTGTTTCAATGCTGTCACCTTGTTCCATAACAGTGAGATTGAGTGTATGCCCACACTGGGGGTTAACTTTGTATATGTATGACTCTGTTTGATGAAGTGACATACAAATAAATAATAGTGAAATATAATAAGAAAAAGGGATTTTTCAAAAGAGCAGTTTATAAGTTGAAAGACTACAGGGTAAAGTTGCTCCTGCTCCTCATAAAAAGACAGTTTTCACTGTGCAGTTGCTTGACTGACTTTTTGGTCTTTGAGCTGGTTTGATAAGTGGATGTTCAGGTAGAAGAAAAGGATGTTTCCTACATAGCCAAGGGTGTTACATTGATAAGAGGTCCTAGTTATTTTGAAAAGAGAAGACTATTGCAGGCTTGGTTGAACTTTTGGAGCATTTTTACTCTGTCACCTTGTT
The DNA here is from genome assembly GCA_034641835.2 of Pinus albicaulis. Taxonomy (NCBI): domain Eukaryota; kingdom Viridiplantae; phylum Streptophyta; class Pinopsida; order Pinales; family Pinaceae; genus Pinus; species Pinus albicaulis. The sequence goes on along the minus strand of CM076578.1, from coordinate 130,957,696 downwards.
CAGAACTGTGATATTGACTGTCTAATCATACTAATGGTTGATTGCACCATATGCAAGTTTTTTGAATGTTTGACACCTTAGACAGGGCAGGTTTTTAATGATTGCAAAGTCTACCATGGGCAAAGATTAAGATGTATTGAGTGACCTCTAAACTTCACAAGAACAAGGTGATTTCTTGACACTTTGCACAGGGAATTTACCTAGCAGTCTGTCTCCTTTTTACTGTATGGTATCCTATTGAAAATTCTGTTAGCAGAGATACATTCAAGGTGGAAGGCTACTTTTTAAGAGAGTAGAGGTTGTGTATTGTAAGGAAACTTGTTGCAACCATCCAAATCACATTGTTTCTCTGTCAAAGCAGTACATTGACACAGTTTGACTCCAAAAGGGAAGTTTACACACAGTGAGGCAGTTTGTTTCTTCCAAAGCATATTTAGGTCAAAATGCCTCCAAGGCAAGACAGCAGGAGCGGTCCGCATAAAAGATATGAGCCAATCTCTACAGAAGAGGTTAATGCTCATCCATCTGTCCTTTTCAACTTCCATGAAGTAGGTTGCCTAGATTTCTGCCAGAAGATACAGGAAGTCAAAAGCTTCTCGCCATTGACACACCTATGCACCCTAAGGTTCCAAAACAAGAATTTCAGGGTAGCGAACCTTGATTTCAAGTTTTCTCCAAGATCAGTGTCCAAGGCCACCAAGATTCCATATCACGGCGAAAAATGGTTCAAACAGGCCCATCTTGACTTAGAAGATTACAAGCCTTTCATCAAGCCTGAGCATAGAGATGCTTTCACTGCTATTTTCCCTTTTTCATATCTTCTTGACAGCTATGATCCTCTTATGAAAGTCATAATGAAATATTTTACTTGTGAAGGGAGGTTTGATTGAGTTTATGCCTACCATGTCCGCCTGTTGATGCATTTCAATAGAAATAGGCAACTAAATCTCCCTTACTTTCTATTCAAGAGCATCGAGAAGATGGCATCTACTGTCCAGAAGAAGGCCCCACCTCTGCAAATACCTTCCCTTTTCCATCATTCTCTGATCAAAATTATCATCCTACATCAACTAGAGAAGAAGGAAGTTCCATGGGATGTATTCATCAGCCACCCAGATTTCTCTACTATTCCTCCGGTCCATGTATCTCCCACTCAGCCTGTTCATCGCCCTGTGCCTTTGTCCAGCAGGCCCACTCCTAGGAAGCTCAAAATGACTACAGAACAGCCAGGACAGTAGGAAGGAGGAGAGGGGAGTAAACAGCAAGAAGAGAAAGATCACCAGCAGGAGGGAAAGGATGAACAGCAGCAAGAGGAAAGGGATGAACAACAGCAAGAGGAAAGGGATGAGAAACAACAGACAGGAGATGAGGAACAGCAAAAAACAGAAGGTGAAGGTCAGCAGGTACAAGATGAAGAATAGCAGCTTGATATGGAAGGACAGGAACAGCAGCTTGGGCAGGAAATTGAGCCACTAAATGAGCAGGAAATCCAAGCACAGTAGCAGCTTGATTTTGGTGAAAAAGAGCAGCAAGTTGGAACCCAAATTGAACAAGGCATTGATGTAGAACAGCAAGTTAAGGTTGGCAAACAGGAGCAGCAAAGTGAACAGCAAGAAGAAAACATCCAGCAGCCTCAAGAAGAGCAGCAGTCTCAAGAAGATGTTAAAGGTAAATCAGTTATGTCTCCTCCTCCCAAAAGAACAAAGCTCAGCACAACAAGGAAGAAAGGGTCTAAGGCTGCCACTCTAACAGTGACAAAGGTTGTTCCTAGCAAAAGGAAATTGCCCAAAAGGACACCTACTAGCATGCCAAGGAGGAAAAGTGCAAGATTGGCCTTCAAAAGGAAAAGCAAAGTTGGAGAAAGTACAAAACGTGGGGGTGCATTGGCTGTCATCCCAATCCAAAGCGATGACAGTGATAATGAGGCTCGCCTTCTTGAAAACCTCCTAATCCATAAAGAGGGGCAAACTGAGGCATTAGAGGAGGATATTCAACGGGCAAGGAACTTCAACCACTTCTTGGAGATCGAAAACAAATAGATGAATGTTCACACAGCAGTTCATGAAGCACGAGCTATCAAATATAAGAATGAGGCAGCTAAGGCACAAGCAAGGATAGAAGAACTCATTGGTGAGTTTGATGAGGAAGAAGAGGAAGACCAGCCTAGGTAGAAGAGGCCTAGGACCATAGGGCTTAAAAGAGCTTTGGAAAAGCAGAAAGAAGAAGAACAAGCCCATCTCCAAGCCTTTCCTCTCACTACACTCATTGAGCAGGAAATTGAAGAAAACAAAGAGGCATGGCTTGAAAGAGCCAACAAACACTTGGAGATGAAACTTGAAAGATAAAATAGAGATCTAGAGCTGCAAAGGAAGAGGACACATCACTTTCAAAAGTTGAATCAGTTTGCCCGGCGCAAACTAAAGGCAGCCCAAGAGAAATAGAAGAAGGCAAAGGGGAAGTGCCCGGCACGGAAAGAGGAGAAAAGCACATCAGCTCTTGACATTTTGGCCTCAGCTTCGGAGCATGTTTCTAGGGACCCCTGAGGGTCATGCATGCCAATTTTGGGCCCATTTCGACAACTTTTTGTTTTTTGGCATTTTTTGGGTTTTTGGTCGAAAACTCATAATTTCGCCATTTCAGTTTGAGGATTTTTCAAGGGAGAAGGATGATACCAGTTGATGCCATAATTCTATGAGCAGGTCCTCAGAGATTTTCAGAGCATTTGGAGATCATTCGCCCCCTCAAAACGGCGAAAAATGCTCACTTTTTGCACATTCTGCCCGTCATATCAGCAGTCTGCTATTTCCTGGCTTTTTACACACAGGTACAGATTTGGAGGACTTCCAGGCATCATATTGAGGTGATTTTAGTTGCGCCGGAAAGTAGACACAAAGAGATTTCCAACGGGCCATCATGGGCCTCATTTCGACACCGGGAAGGCTGCCAATTGTTTCCAGCAAGTCAGGGGACCTTTTCCTGATATAAATTTGAAGTATTTTTGTAATTTTTGAACCTAAAAAATCTGCTTTTTCCAAATGTGCGTTTAGCTATTTTTGCACTTGGAAAATGTTGCAAAGTCAATATAATTTCCGTTTTTAGCATTTTTTAGATATTTTATGGGATATTTTGTGCCTTGGGCTTTGCAAAGCCTCAAGGACAACTTTAGATATTTTAATTAGGCCAATGGGATAGCTAGTTGCTCCATGAGGTTTTCCTCCCTCAAGCCTATTTATTCCATGGGTTTCATTGTAAAAAAGAGGCTGAACTTGAGAGAAGAAGTAATATATTGGTCATATGAGCTTTGAAGAACATACTTGTGTTATGATTTTGGACTGCCTCTTGGATGCTTTTGAGGAATGATGAAGGATTGTTGATGGATTCCATGACATGGTAGAATGGTATAGTGTTTCTTTCTTTGTTGTTGTCTTCTAGTTTTCATTCATGATACATGCTTCTTGCTGCTATAGATCAGTAGAGATTAAATTTGAGATATGCCCATGGAGGCACCTCAAAATTCCTGAATCTTCATAGCTTTATGTTTTCTTCTTCCTTAGTTATACTAAAGAATTCTTAACTGCTCTTTAGTAACTTAAGGATACTGTTGCTAGTTTTATTCATAAGTTCTATGTATGTTGAGTAGGATGTATGGTGTGCCCTGCTTACCTATGACTATCCATAGTTCTTTCCATAAAACTCTCTATGACTGATTAGTTTATCATCTTGTTGAACCAAGGAGGCCTAGTCCCGATCTAGCCCTTTGCCTAAAACTATGAAAGCTTGTTTGTCAAAGTGCCCAATAACTTAAATACTATGTTTAGGCATTCCGGCATAGTATTTTGAGTTGTTAGTCCATCTTATGTGTTTTCCCCAAAGTCTGACAACCATTTCCCGAAGTTAGAAGGTCTTATACTTCTATGCATGGCTGGAATGTTTGATTTCTATGTATTAATTAGCTCATAGTTACATTTAGCATGATTAATGGCTTTCTATAACATGTTTATGTCTGCTATCAACTAGTTACACTTGAAATCCCTCGTCTTTCACAAACTTGATGTCCATTTACTCCATTTTTCCCAAAGATCCTTTCTACCTTGAATCAAATCGGCCCTACAACAGCCTTGCATCATCATCTCATAGCTTCCTTGACCTTTTTGACCCCATAGCCCAGTTGATCTAACTTCTTGTTACCCATTTTATATCTTTGATCAGTTTTATCCCTCACAAACTTAAAAAACCAAAAATCAAAAAACTCACTTCATAACTAGCCTAATATCAGAACACCATAAGAAAACACACCGATATCTTTTACACATATAGAGAGAGCCCTCTCTGAGTCCAGGAAGGCTAGGTCCTCGGGCTCCAAAGCTTGGTTTGATGTTACATCGTCATTTGGCTTACCAATCGGCCAAATCACGGGACCCTAACATGATGATTGATGTTTGGAGTCCATTTGTTAATGATTTTGTCATCATCTACTTATATGATATCTTAATTTTCAGTAAATCACTTGATGGACATGTCATGCATGTGAGAAAAGTACTTGATGTCTTAAAGAAAGATCAATTTTTTTTTAATATGTCAAAATGTGATTTTAGTAAAACTTCTTTGGTATACTCAGGGAATATTGTTGGAGGAGGTAAGTTTAATATATACCCCTCTAAGGTTGAGTTAATTGTGAATTGGCTAATTCCCAAGAAAGTCACCGAGGTAAGAATTTTATTGGGAGCAGCCCAATATTGGAGGAATTTTATTGATTACTTATATTCTATCACAACTCCATTGCATGCATTGAATAGTGTGAAAAAGGTCTTCCAATGGGGAGGAAATCAACAAAAATAATTTGATGCTTTGAAAGAGAAGATCAGTTCATCACCAGTACTTTCACTACCAGACTTGAGATAGCCCTCTGAGATTCAAACTGATGCAAGCGACTATGCCATGGGAGCAGTCCTTATGAAACATGGTAAGCCCATTTCATTTAATTTAGAAACTTTCAATGGTACAATGATTAACTATCCTACTTATTACGAGGAGCTTTATGCATTGGTTCAAAGTGTGAAAAAATGGAAACACTACTTGATGGAAAAGGAAATCATCACACACATTGACCACCAACCATTGTAATATTTGCAATATCAAACTAAGTTGCAGCAGAGAAGGAAATTTCGATGGATGGATTTCAAATCATAATTCCACTTGTTCATCAAGTACAATAAAGGTATATACAACAAGGATGTTGATATGTTTTCTAGGCCTATTGTTAGTGCATCTAATTTAATCAAGCATAATTATTTTTTGCGTGAAAGTTATGTTGAGAAATATGCATTTGATAATGACTTTCAAGATGTTTATGCAAACTTGAGTCAAGGAAATTGTTAGTCATCCATAATTTTTACTTGTTTAGATGACTAAATGCTTATCCTAGATTTCTAGAAACAAAATTCATGAATGTTGTGAGTTCTATAAATCTCACTGCCTTCATTACCCTTAGGATAAATTTTACTATTCTGATACTCTACCAAGGCATGGCTAATATCTCACTCCCAGAAGGCCAAATCATGGACTTATGTCCCTCATTCTCACTATTTTTTCCACCTCTCACTTTACCACTCTGTTTTTTATTTCCTAAGCCTTCTACTTTTACACCTTGGTTTTCCAGGTAACCTAAACCTTTTTCCCCTATTCACCAAGTGCCTCAAGTAGTGGTGATTTTAAATTCCATTTCTAGGCTCTTTAGATAAATCAATCAAAGATTTCAGTTTCTAGGATTGCAATGCATAAAGGTTTTTCAAAACCCTGTTTTCACCTCCAAACCCTAATTCAAGTTTTTCAGTCAAAGACCTATTCCAAAAGACATCTCAATAGGTCACATAGGGTCTCCTAGGTTATGAATTTCTTTCTCTTTCTAGATTCACTATTTTACATATTCCCAAAGGTGAAATCAAATGAAAAAGAAGATGAGCTCATGATTGACCAAAGGGTATCAAAAGGCCTTCAAGGAAGGGCCTCCTTGATCAAAGCATTCAGTCTGCAAAAGGAGAATAGCTTATCTTAAAACATTTCTACAGGAACGGTTTATAAGGGCTATCAGCAGAAGAAAGGTAGGGTAAGAAGCCAAACTCCTCAAGGACAGTCACAGCAGAAGAGAAACAACATGCCCAAGTAAAAAAGAGTATCAGTGGTCTTATGACTGATTTCTTATAAGGTGTTTCCCAGCAAGAGTTCCATGCAAAAGGTTAAAAGGGATAGAGGTGCATTAGCACCATCAAACATGACACCAAAGTTTATAGGAAAGATAAATAAGAAAAGGAAAAGGGCCCTTAAAAGCTAGAAGTCAAGAAAGGTAGGAAAAAGTGACCTAAAGGTCATAAAACTCCATTAAAAGGTCAGAAGGCTTTTAGAGGACATTTGGAAAGGAGGCCTCCATGGTTGAGATAAGATAAAAAGGGTTTGATTTGTCACTACAGCAAAAAGGGAAAAATTCTAAAAAGAGTATCAGTGAAGGCTGCCTAAGTTTTAAAGCACATTCAAAGGATTGTCAAAAGTAGTATGAGGGAGCCTAAGTTTTCTGTTAGATAAGAAAAATAAAAGTGAGCACGAGTTTCTTCTATTGGGTAGGTCAGGTATCAAAACTCCAAAAAGTTTAAGAAGATCAAAAACACTATTTTTTGGCACCCCTAGCAAGATGAAGTGGCCAAAGGGAGGTAATGATAAATCTAATCAAAAGACTAAGTTTTCTATGCAGGACAGATTCATAATGGCTCTCGAAAGTCAGCAAGAGGAGAATAAAATCAATTTTTGAGATCACTCACCAAGGAATCATCTTTCATACTTAAAAACACCTCCTGCACAAAAGAAAAGAAATGTCAGTAAAAGGATAAAAGGACCAAAGACAAACATTAGAAAAGTGGGTTTTATCCTAATTATTTCTCCCAAAAGGTATAAAAGGCCTAGAGTTATCATTCAAACACCATTTTTTCATTTTGGAAAAGGAACAAGAAGAGTTTATGGTTTCTCGTAGAGTTTTCAGGCAGAAAACCATTGCGTTGCGCTCCTGAAAGGCTGTTTTATGTGCCTGTAAATGTTTCCTGTGTATTTTTCAACGGGGCACTGCATGCCTATGTAACAACGTTGCACATAGGGCCATAGCCCGACCTGACTGCATGCATGACAGCCCAGACACTGCGCTCTTTTGCTTGCAAGGGCTGCCTGATAGCCTCAACGGTGTGCACAACTGCCCACGCTATGCTCCTGCCAACACTGTATGCAAGAGCTTCCCTATAGCCTCAACAATGTGCACAACTGCCCGTGCTATGCTCCTACCAACACTTCATGCAGAGGTGCCCGACGCTACGCTCATGTGCATTCAGGGCTGCCAGGAGGACACGACACCTCATGCAAAGGTCGTTCGAATGCTGTGATCCTGTGCATTTAGGGGTGCCCAGGAAGACCCGACAAGTCACGAAGAAGGCGCCCAACTCCCCCGTGCTGCATTTTTGTTTATGTTGCTTCAGCTGTGAAGAATGTTTTGAAGGTATTTAGTTTTTCCCTATCTTTTCATACTATCTTAAGATGAAATGTAGAGAAATATGAAAGGTAAACTTAAAGGGAATTTGAAAAAAATTTAGCGGAAGAAAAGTCAGGTCCCCATGTTTGCAAGCATTGTTGATTGAAAGGCTCCCATCAATATACATACTAAAAACACATCAAGACCAAAGGTGTCCTCCTTCACTCCTCTTTTCCCCTCCAAATTTGCAGATCATTACCTTCCTCATTAACCTCTCATTTTCCCTCTCCACATCATCTCCCAAGCAGATCAGGGTTTTGTTTTCAAAGGCAAGAGTAAAGGACAAAATGCCTAGAGAAGGCATTGTTGACAGCGGTGAGAGAGGCCAAAGGCCTAGAGAATAACAAAGGAAGGGTGGAAAAGAAAATAGGTTTGACCCTGTAAACACTAAATAATTGACATCCTCTCCTACTATAGTTTCATATTTCCAAGAGGTAGGATTCTATGAGTTCTGTGAGAAGGTAAGAGAGTCCAAATTCACCCTCAATTGACCAAACTTTTTGTCCTTAACCTCCATGACCACCAAGTACATCCAGCTAGAGTGAATTTTGAGCTGACCACCAATGCAATCTCTATGGCCACTGGAATACCTTGCATGGGAGAAAAATGGTTCAAACAGGTGTATATGGACCTAAGCCATTATCAACCCTTCTTAAAACCAAGTTGCCAAGCTGATTGCAAAACTATTTTCCCCTTTTCTCACTTTTTGGACAGAAATACTCCTTTAATGAAAATTATTATGAAATACTTCACCTGTGAGGGTAGGTTTTCCAGACTCTATTCCTACCACATAAGACTACTTATGCATTTCACTAGGGGCAAGCTACTACATTTTCCCTACTACCTTTATAAAAGTATTGATAAAATGTCATCCATTGTGCAAAGGAGACATCCTTCACAGAAAATGCAAAGTATTTTCCACCATTACCTCATTAAAATGATTGTCTTACACCAATTAGAGCAACAAGGCATCCCATGGGAAGTTTTCATCGCTCATGGTGTTTTCACAAATCCACAACCTCTTCCTCTGCAAAGCTTACCCTCATCATCCCATCCACCTTCCTCCACTCCTCCATCACCCTCCACTGACCATGATTCATCCTATTCACATGAATCCTCTCCCCAGAAAAACCTCCCTCTTTCAACTTCTCCTAAAAACTTAGAAGATGAAGAAAGAAGTGACAAAGAGGAACATGACCGTCAAGAAGAAAATGATAGTCAAGAAGAAGAAACGAGCAATGAGTAAGAAGAAAATGAAAGTGGAGAAAGCGATTATGATGAGGAAAAATACAAATAAGAAAGTGTTGAGGAGGAAGAAAGCAGTGAAAAAAAAGAAAATCATAGTCAAGGAAAATAAGACAGTGATAAGGAAGAGAGCAGTAACAAAGACAGTGAGCCTAGTGATGAAGAAAAAACCAATGACAGTCCAGGGACAGAGGCATATTTTGATGAGAAAAATAATGAAGGTAAAGAAGAAAACAGTGAGCCCAATGGTAGTTGTTAGCCCCCCTATGAAATTCTTGGCAAGCAAGCTGGGGGCTAGATTTTTTTGAGCCTTCAAGGAATGCCTTTCCCCTGGAAACCCATCCTCCTTGAAGTCTCTCAATTGCTGTGCCTAATACAAATCCTCTCTGCTAGTACATTGCTAAAAAAGGGGCCTATTTTTCCCTCCTTTACCCCTGCGAAATACATTAATTCCCCTTCTTTTCCTTTTCTTCCTCCCCCAAAATCCCCTTTAAATTTCCCCATCTCCCATATTTCCCTGGTTTCCCCATCCATCTCCCCTACCGTTACCCTTTGATTGCCCCAAAACGCATTAAAAATGAGTTAAAATGGTGAAATTTATGTATTCTGGTCCTAGCCCCTTTCTCCATTAACCTCCGCACTTTCCTCTCCCATAAGACCGGGCGCCGTGACCAGCGCCAAATCCGCTAGGTGCTTAGCCCCTCCAAACCAACTTTCTCCGTGCGAAAAATCATCAAATAACGTTCGTAAGCACGCATTTGTGGGTTTTAATATATTTTGTTTGATCGACGGATCTCGACCGTCCGTCAAAAATCCGATCCAACGGCGTGGAGCCCGCCCAAAATGGTGGTCCCCACACCTGCGTGCGTCATACGCCCTGAAACCACCTGTTTTCTCCGCACCACCGTTGCGCGCAGGGCGGTTTCCCCGGAGCCCCAGTGATTCCACACAGCTGCTTCCACGTGTCCTTGTGTACGTTTTCAAAACCACCGTTCTCCGCCGTTAAACCTATCCCCCGCTCATTAACGTCCGGACGAGGACAGCGCACGAAATCGCCGTGGACCATCCGATCTTGGGTGCTCCATCCAACGGCTATCCCATGTCGTAGCTGCCCGATCGTTAACGAACCTGCGCGTTTGTTAGCCCGTGTTCACTGTGTATGTGGCCCACTGTCCGTCATCTCCCACTGTTGATCTCTCAACGATCAATGGTCCCGAGTTATCTCTCTGCCATTGGCCATTCCTCCGTTGCCCCGGGACCTCCACATCACCCGTCCATCACTTTCCGTCCCGCCACGTCACCTCCACGTGTGTCCTCCGTACTCCTTCCCAATCCATTACATAAAACTGGTTTATTTACGTGTTTATCATGCATTTTTCAGGTTTATTCGCCCTACGCTCCGCCAACCATATACCAGAGTGATTTTCACCATTTCTTCCACAATTTTCTCCTCCAGCTCGTCATCTTAGCCATGTTCATAGTCCTCGTCACCTTCACCATTCCTGCCCATGTTTTCTCTTCACAGTTGGATTGTTGTGCAGGGTTATCACAGTTAATGGCCGCCATTAAGCGCATCCTTTGCTACAGGTACAAGAAATCCAAGGAGGATCATTTACAACGGCTAAGTGTATGGAAAATAACCCTGGGAGATGAATACAGAACATGCTTTAAAGAGAACAGGGTTTTGAACATTGTAAAAGTCCCCCCAGCACCATTAAAGGCTTGAGTTACCCTGTCAAAAACAAAATAAAGCGGCAAAGCATTCCAAGTACAAAGAAGAAGAAATTAAGGCAAGCCAATGAAGATCTTGAGCTTTAAACAGAGGTTTAGAAAGCAAAGAAGCAGATTATAGACCCCGAGGATCGATCCAAAGATCCTGAGTGCAAGCAACAGGTACCATCAGGGTTTACTCATCAACAGAATGTTTTTCTTCGTCAGGTACAAGGCATCCATACCGCTTTTATTATGCAGAATGTCCCTGAGGGAATTTCCGCCCTAACTACAGTCCAAAAAATAGTCAGACATTTATGAGACATACCTTCCTAGCATTTTATTTCATTTTTGTTCAAATCACCTGGAGTACAACAAGCCATAATGTCAAGATCATATCCTAAGCAGATCATTCTTTCACAGGGAAGGTGACAAAGATTAAATACACAGCATGTCAAGCAGAATGGGTTTCGGCCCTGCATTCATTATTGTGTTTAAATGTTACATTCAATGTTCACCTACCTTCTTCAGTCAATCTTTTGTGTTTCCACTGCTATAAAGCACAGAAGGAAACTTGGTAATGGTTTTTGATGAGAAATCAGTGGAATGCAAGCATTGTTCCTATTTGAGACAAGTTCTCTTTGTATATTGTAAGATAGACTGAGATTAGATGTATTCAGACTGAATGTTCAAGCTATGGGCTATGATGTACCTGATTGGTGATGTTTCAATATGACAAGCATGTTTCTTTGGATCCTGATCTAAAGCAGCTGGTGATGTTTCCTCTTTCTCTGTATTTGTGATTGACTTGCTCTTATGTTATGTTCCATTTCATTTCATTTCTACTGGTAGGCAACAGAAGTATAATATAGGATTCGCCCTTGATAGGTGCCCTATGTTTCCTGCTCTCCCTACCTCAATGTTTTTTGTTGTTATGTGTATCTAAATGTTGATTTCAATTTATTTAACCAGTGTAGTGGATGATATTTCCTGCTCTCTGATGTATGAATTAATGAAATCTGTGTTTAGACGTTTTTGGTAGGATTTAGTTGAATGTGTTGAGAACCTGGGAGGTCTAGAATCTTGTATCTGCCTCACTAGGAGCTTTCCATCCCAATTAAACCTTTCCAAGATCCCTTGTTTTACCCCTAATTCTGTCCAATCAGGCCTGGAGTTAAATGACCTCTAGCCCGATCTATAGACAGAGTTGGTTGGTTCTCCTTCTTCATTTTCAATCCTTTGTGTCCCATTCCAAATATCTCCTTCAAGACCCAAATGCTCTAGATGACTAGCCCAACTGAAAGCTTGCACATTGATTACAAATAAATCCTTTCTTGACTCCATAGCCCAATGGCTTTGATGTTCTCTGAGTTATCTGTCTCTGCCTAAGCTTCCTCTTTGCTCATCCTTGTCTTATATTGGTCCTTCTTTTCCTGATTCCCTCCAACCAAACACAAACAATCAAACAAACAACCATGAGCCTACAACTAGCCTAAAATCCATAACTTAGAGTTTCAAAGACATACCCTTTGACTTGTATAGAGAGATCCCTCTTTGGACCTAGGAGGGCTAGATCCTAAGGTCCCAAAGTGGTTCTTGTTGTCCCATCTTTTGGTCTCTGTCAGCCTGGCCAAAACATGGGAACCCCAATAGTAGTAATAAAAGGAGCAGTGACAAAGATGAAAATGACAGTCAAGAAGGGACATAGTTTGAAGGAAATTACAGTGGGCCAAATAGTGAATACAATGAGCCCAATGTTGAGGCAGAAATAGATGAATAAAAAATAGACCATCACAGTCATGGTGAAGAAACAAGTGACATGGCAGAAAACGACAGTCATGGTGAAGAGGAAGATGACATGGTAGAAGATGAAGAAGAAGACGAAATGGTAGAAAATGAAGAAGATCATGAAAATGTTAAAAAACAAAGTAGTGATAATGAAGAAAAAAATTCTGAAGGCAAAGAAAGTAAGCATAGAAAAGGTGAAGAAAATAATGAAGACATAGAGACAAAGGTAGAGTTTGAAAGTGAAGATAGTGGGAAAAAAATTGAAGACATTGGGCCAAACAGTGAAGGGGTTAATGACAGTAATAATGAAGAAAACCTAATGACTAATAGCCCTAACAAAAGTGACAGCAGTGAACCCATGAACTCAAAGGGTGGTCAATAGGATGAAAATGCACCAAGCAGTGATAAAGACACCTCTAACCATGACAACAAAGAAAATGTCAATGCAAAAGACATGGAAGAGGATGACGATGATGAAGATCAAGGTAATGATACTAGCATGGGAGAAAATGAAAGTGCCTCTCAAGAAAGCAGTGTTGAGATCACCAAAGATGAAATGAAACATGTTAAATCTTGTACTCTCACTTATCAAAGAGGATCAAGGCAAGTGTTTGCTGCCTCCAAGAGGCAAGGGGCCTTGCCATCTACTCTAGCTCAACCACTGGACAAAGGGAAGCAAAAGGTAAAGGATGAAGTAGAAGACCATGAGGTGGAGAGGGATTTTGAGATCATACAGGTAGATTGTGATGAAGAGAATGAGGCAAGAATTACAAACATGCTCCTCCAGGATATAAATTCACAAATCAAAGACCTCCAAGCACATTTAGATAGGGCCAAGAGTGTAAATGATGCCCTTGACTTGGAAAATAGGCAGCTGGGAGCGAAATTGGAAATCTATGAAGCTAGGGCCCTCAAGTACCAAAGAGAAGCTCAAGGTGCACAAGTGAAGTTGATAGAGTTCATGGGCACTTATGAAGAAAGTGAGGATGAAGAAGGTGAAACTAGAAGAAGACCTAGAACTATGGGTCTAAGGAAAGCATTAGCAAAGCAAAGGGAAGAAGAATTAGCCCAAGCAGAACAACTTTCTCTCCATGAACTCCTTGCAAGGGAAATTGAATATGATAGGGAATTATGGCTTGAGAGGGCTAACATACACCTTGAGGCCAAGCTAGAGAAGGCAAATAAAGACTTGGATTTAGAAAGAAGAATGACCAACCATTATGCCCAAAGAAATCATCTTGCAAGGGAAAAACTCAAAAAGGCCCAAATCGTGATCCAAGCACTAAAAAATGAAAAGAGCCAAGGTAACCTTAGTATTTTGTCTCAAGCTTCTCTACACGTCTCCCAAGACCCATGATGCATACTTCCACCAAATTTGGGAGAATTTTGACAAGTTTTTGTTTTTTGCAAATTTGAGGCTAGGAGCGTAGTGCACCTGGTGATATGCTCTTTTTAAGAGCATATTCAGGAATAAATCCTTGCATTTTTGGGTCTCGCATCACTCATATAACAGGATCAAAACGTTTCAGCTCAATTGGAGTTGTTTTGGTCCCCCGAAAGAGTAAAAAACACTCACTTTTTCATCATTCTGCCTACTTTACAGGACATGTGTTGTGGTCCTACTAGTCTTGGAAGTTTCTCCTTTTGAATCGTTTTTAGAGGTCATATTGGAGAACCAATGGTATATATGGAAATTATACTTCAAGGGCTTTCCAACTAGCCATCACGGAGCCTTTTCCGACATCGGGAAGGCCTTCAAAACACTGTTGTAAGGAGACCCATTTTTCTTGTTCCTGTGCCACACTCTTAGCATAAAATTTCATTTCAAAACACAGTGCTATGCTCCTGTGGTTGAAAAGTCAAAATGTGCATTTAGAAAATTTTAGGAGGCATGTGAGGGCCTAAAGGTCAATTTATTTTCTATAAATGGCCGAAAATATATTTATTTTAGATATTTTGTGCCTTGGGCCTTGCAAGGCCTCAAGGACAATAGAGATACTTCTGATTAACCAATGGACTTATAGATACTCTATTGGTTTTTTCTCCCCCTTGCTTTTTATATAGAGCATGAGGATTCATTGTAATGTGTGGCCTTTTAATGAGTTTGAGAGAAATACATGGTTTTTGGAGGTTGAAGAGCAATTTGGTGTTGTGGAGCTTGTGGATGATTTGCCTTGATTGATGATGATGAAGGCTTTCTTGCAGGATCCCTGAGTTTAGCTAATAGTGATGTATCTCTTATTTGTTCATATTTTATTGTTTATCATATGTCCATATTTTTATATTGCAATAGCTCAGAAGAGTATAGGATGAGAAATTTTGTTTGAGGCACCTCAGTCCTCCTCTTTTCTTATTGTCTTTATGTTTTCTTCTATTGGGTTAGCTTAAGGAATTCTTAGTTGCTCCTTAGGACCACCTAAGCTTGCCTTTTTTATTATTGGATTAATATTCTAGTTTAAAAATATGATTCACGGTAAGCCCTGATTATTTTATGCTATCTAAACTCTACCTTGAAATCTCTCTTTTATGTATTGATTGTTAGGTTAAGCCAAAGAGGTCTTGTTTCAATCTTTCCCTTTATATATGCTAATCGGTTTTGCCTCAAAGTTATTTATAGTTTAATGAATTATTATTAGGAGTTCCCTCTTCATTTATTGATGATTTGTCTCTTATATGTTTTCAAATCTTGAAAGTATAATGATTGAAGTTAGATAAGTTTTCTTTCTTCCTTTGTTCCATTGGATTGTTTATCTTGAATGTTTATTTGTTTAAAAGCATTGTTGTTGAGTAAATGTTGTGCCCTATCTCATGATTAGTATCTTTTGGTTATCAGTATTCAAGAACTTCTTGTTCGTAGGTATTTGACAAAGGATTCTTAACTGCCCTTTGCCCTACCTTTTTTCCCCAAAATTAATGTCCATCTCCATCTCGCCTCACACATAAACTTTAAAGATCCATTAACTACACTAGATTTGCCCTGTGATGTACCCCGATTCACTATTGAGATATCAATAACTTCATAGACTCCATAGCCCAATGTTTGATAACCTCTCATTCCACCTATCATACTCGATCATCTTACCCAACCAAACAAACAAACTAACCCTACACTTAACAAATAGCCTAAAATCAACCATCTAAAGTGAACAAGTTCACATCCTTCGCACATAATAGAGACAACCCTCTCTGAGTCCAGGAAGGCTAGGTCCTAGGACTCCAAATACTAGTTTCAATGTTACCCTATGCATTTGTTCTACCAATCTACTAAATCACAGTACCCTAACATAATGGTGATCACGGTGAGACTCTGAGTATATAATTCCCTGAATATATCTTAAGACTCATTAGACCCTCATTTAGACATAGACAATCCAGTAAATCTGCCACCTCATCTCCACCCTAACATAATGGAAATCACGGTGGGACCTTCTGAGTAAGTTACATTCTTAATCATTCCTTAAAAGATTCAGAAACCCTTGACAGATAGTATCTGGTGGTTCATCGCCACCTCATCGCCACACTAACCTAATGGTGATCACAGTGGGACTGATTACATAGTAGCCTAAGAAACTCTTTTAACCCTTAGTTAAACTTTTAAATCCTATGATTTCTAATCACCTCATCACTATCACTAATACAATGGTGATCATGATGAAACCTCTAATGTCAGTGACAATCTAACTATCCCTTAGGACTTTAGAAACCTTCGTCGAAACATAGAGAACTCAACTGATAGCCAAGAGTAGAACCTATTTGTTTCACCTTCCTCGAAAAATGATAATGCAGTTGTAGTACACTCATAGAAATATTTGAGTTACTTAAGAGAACTCAGAAAACCCCAAAATATTTCAGATTGGTTTTTGTCAGTTATTGGTGGTGGACCATAGACATAATCCTCAAAACAAACTAAAAACATCCACTTGCCTCCAGTAGGCCTTCTCACTTTACTAGTATCCATAGAATCCCTTAGGATAGTGTCAAAACAGCCCCCAGAATTTTAGAGATCTAGTCACACATTATGTGAGTTTAGCAAAAACTAAAAGAGGTAAACTTTTCAAAAAAGTTCAAAAAATTTCAGCCTCTCTAAAATTTGAGTTTGAAATCTAGCTTCATGAAGAATCAGTACCAGATCTCATCCAGACCCAAACCCTCCTACTATAGTTGATGACCCAGAAAGGATTTTGTGGAAAACTTCTAAAACTGGAAACTTAACTACTGTTAGGACCATTCGCAAAGCAAGCTCTGTACTTGAACAACTCATAGCCTTGAAAAATACCCAGTTTCACTTGCACCATATGTGAAACCTTTTTAGAGCCAAGTCACACAACAGGATTGACCATACTGACCTTGAGCCCATATATTTGCAGCAGATTTCTAGTAGAGAAGCCTCTCCTTCCACCCCACCTGATTTTCAGCTTCTCCACAACTTTAACTCTTTCCATACCAAATCTGCTCCGAATTAGTTTGTTGGTCCAAGTACCTCCACTACACCCATCCATACCTCCATTGTTCAAGCCACTCCACTAACCCCCAGTAGGCCTACTAAACCCCACTAGTTCTCAAAGACTTCCCTGGAAATGAATAAATCAATCCTGATATTGTTGATGGTGGACAGAAAAGTTGAAATATTCCACCTGGTGAATCCAAAATTCCCAATAGACCTAGAGACTCCACTGGAAAAGAATCTAGATTGGCTATAAAGATGTAGTGACCCTTTTTCAGAGTGATTAACAAAAATTTCAAGTTTGGTGGAAAACCTTTTATATAATGAAATTTCAAATCAATTATCAGAGTTTCAACTTGATGATGATCTCCCAAAAGCTACCTTCCTCGTTTTAAGGTCAAGAAAAAATAACCCTGAAGTTAAGAATATTTTTCTAGAGATAGTGGTTGAAAAATATGAAACTGACATTGAACTTTTAAATTCACAAGATCAGTCATACAATTTATGAGACCCAAAGAATTTTTGGAAGGTATCCCTTCCCCTAAACAGGAATAAATTTTATTACTCTTTAAATTGCATGCTAAATATGATTGTGCTTTCAAGGACCAGATTCAAGATGAGGTTTTCAAAGCTAATGTTTGGGATGAAGATAACCAACCAGTCATGAAAGGCCTAAGAGAAGAAATTTTACATAATGTTTTTGTTGATTCTGAAGCAGATTACATGGAGGTCTTGATTGGCTCAAGTTCCCAGGCATGGATTCTTTACAAGAGTCAAATACATTAGAAGTTGTCACTTCCTATGGTAGCCTTGATTTTGAAGACACATAATGAAGGTATACTGTGGTTCCCTCTGACAAGCAGTCAGATTGTCTACCTATTTTTTTTATTTCTCAACTGGCTTCACTAGCACTATTGCATCACCTAGAACAACAAAAAATTGCAAGTTAGATTAGGGTAGATAGGTGCAAATAATCTTAGTAATATGATCATATTTCTAGTCATTTAGTCTTAGAATGTTGATCCAAAATAAAAAAAAAATAAAAAAAAAATAAAAAAAAAACAAAAACTCAAAAACATAGAAACAATGAAAAAGAGTGCATATGGAAAAAAGAGGTACAACCCCATACCCAAAAAATAGTAGTATTGAAAGTGTGCAAGCCTAAATGCCACTAATGGTGCAAAAATAATGTCTTGTTCAGTTATCTAGCATAATCATGGTTGAACACATTTTAAATTTATTATCGATAAGTCAGTGAAAGAATGTTGGTCAAATCATTTAAGCTTGACTTGTTAAAAGAAAATAGATTACGAATGAAAGATACTGGTTCCACATGCTTAAATCTGAACCAAAGAGAAGGATAGGGATGATTAACTAATAATGAAACATAGCCCTCACACCTTCTAGTTTTGTTTTCTTATGAAAATAATGTTTGTGTGCAACTTTTCTTAATGCCACAACTCATGATGAATCAGATTGTCTAATCCTAGTTCAAATCATGTTTTAAATTTATTGTCAGTAGCTTAGAGAATGAAGTCTTTCATACTGCTTAATCTTGACATTCAAATGGTCTAGGTAGAGAATAAGGAGAGTTCACTAGCATAATCTGAACTCTTGGAAGAAATAAGTGTAGAAGTAGATAGTTTGTTTTTGATTTCAAAAGAAATATTTCAATGTGTTTTCCAATTCAAGTGCACCCAAGGAAGAGAAAATGTCAAGAAATTAGATTGGGAAGGTAAAGATGAAGTTGAGCTAATCATGCTTTTATATTATCAAAATCACTACTTCAGGGAAGGAGCAGCAAAAGAAGAGAAGAAAAATCTTCCCAATGGATGAGGCACTAATCTTCGTAAACCAAGAGATCTGAAGTTATGGACAACTCCTGAAGAGGATCTGCCCTCCCCAAGTGGAGCCACTATTAGTCATCAGTAATTATTACCTGTTTAGATGACTAAACTCTTATCCTAGATTTCTAGAAACAAAATTCATGAATTTTGTGAGTTTTAGAAATCTCACTGCCTTCATTACCCTTATGATAATTTTTTATTGTTCTACTACTCTACCAAGGCATGGCCAATCTCTCACTCCCAGAAGGAAAAATCATGGACTTATGTCCCTCATTCTCACTATGTTTACCACCTCTGACTTTTCCACTCTGTTTTTGATTGCCTAAGCCATCTACTTTTACACCTTGGTTTGCCAAGTAACCTAAACCTTTTCCCCTATTCACCAAGTGCCTCAAGCAGTGGTGATTTTAAACTCCCTTTCTAGGCTCTTTAGATAAATCAATCAAATATTTCAATTTCTATGATTGCAATGCATAAAGGTTTTTCAAAACCCTATTTTCACCTCCAAACCCTGATTCAAGTTTTTCAGTCAAAGACCTATTCCAAAGGACATCCCAATAGGTCACATAAGGTCTCCTAGGTTATGCATTTATTTGGCTTTCTAGACTCACTATTTTACATATGCCCAAAGGTGAAATCAAATGAAAAAGAAGATGAGCTCATGATTGATCAAAGGGTATAAAAGTCCTTCAAGGAAGGACCTCCTTGATCAAAGCATTGAATCTGCAAAAGGACAGTAGCCTATCTTAAAACATTTATGCAGGAATGGTTTACAAGGGTTATCAACAGAAGAAAGGCAGGGCAAGAAGCCAAACTCCTCAAGGACAGACACAACAGAAGAGAAACAACATGCCCAAGTAAAAAAGAGTTTCAGTGGTTTTATGAATTATTTCCTATAAGGTGTTGCCCAACAAGAGGTCCATGCAAAAGGTTAAAAGGGATAGAGGTGCATCAACATCATCAAAAATGACACCAAAGTTTCTAGGAATAATAAATAAGAAAAGGAAAAGGGCCCTTAAAAGCTAGAAGTCAAGAAAGGTAGGAAAAAGTGACCTAAAGTTCATAAAACTCCATTAAAAGGTCAGAAGGCTTTCAGAGGAAATTTGGAAAGTAGGCCTCCATGGTTGAGATAAGATAAAAAGGGTTTGATTTGTCACTACAACAAAAAGGGACAAATTCTAAAAAGAGTATCATTGAAGGTTGCCTAAGTTTTCAAGTACATTCAAAGGATTGTCAAAATCAGTATGAGGGAGCCTAAGTTTTCTATCAGATAAGAAAAATCAAAGTGAGCACGAGTTTCTACTATTGGGTAGGTAAGGTATCAAAACTCCCAAAAGTTTAAGAAGACCAAAAACATTATTTTTTGGTAGCCGCAACAAGCTGAAGTGGCCAAAGGGAGGTAATGATAAATCTGATCAAAATGCTAAGTTTTCTATGCAGGAAAGATTCATCATGCCTCTCGAAAGTTGGCAAGAGGAGAATAAAATAAATTTTTGAGATCACCCACCAAGGAATCATCTTTCATACTTAAAAACACCTCTTGCACAAAATAAACGAAATGTCAGTAAAAGGATAAAAGGACCAAAGAAAAACATTAGAAAAGTGGGTTTTATCCTAAATTATTTCTCCAAAAAGATATAAAAGGTCTAGAGTTATCATTCAAACACCATTTTGTCATTTTGCCAAAAGGAACAAAAAGAGTTTACAGTTTCTGGCGGAGTATTCGGGAAACAAATCCGTTGTGTTGTGCTCCTGAAAGGCTGCGCTACGCCCCTGTGCACGCTGCCGGTGTATTTTTGAACGGGGTGATATGTGCTTGTGTAACAACGTTGCGCACAGGTCGCCCGACCTGCCCACATGCACGAAAGCCCGGGCGCTGTGCTCTTTTGTGTACAAGGGTTGCCCGACAACCTCAACGACGTGCACAACCGCCTGCACTATGCTCCTGCCAACACTTCGTGTAGAGGCGCCTGACACTATGCTCCTATGCGTTCAGGGTTTCCGGGAGGACACAACACCTCGTATAGAGGCCACCTAAACGCTACACTTTTGTGCATTTAGGGCTGCCCAGGAAGACCCGACAGGTCATGCAGAAGGTGCCCGACTGCCCCGTGCTGCATTTCTATGCATGTTGCTTCAACTTTGAAGAATGTTTTAAAGGTATTTAATTTTTCCATACCTTTTCATACTGTCTGAAGATGAAATGTAGAGAGATATGAAAGGTAAACTTAAAGGGAATTTGAAAAAACCTTAGAGGAAGAAAATTCAGGTCCCCATGTTTGCAAGCATTGCTGATTGAAAGGCTCCCATCCATATAAACACTAAAAATACATCAAGACCAAATGTGTTGTTGATCAGCGGTTGTCATTGATGTCAACCCAAGCAACACCAGGGGCTAACCCAATATTGAATGGGAATTTTTACCTACCAAATTAATATATTCTCGGTCACTACTGATTTTTATGGTTTCTACTTGTCGAGATGTTTCTGTTGATATATGGCACACCATGTAATTATTCACGGTTTGAGAGATATTCCTATTTGAAGTTTGTACCCCCAATTAGTGGGCTAAAACCCCATGGGGTTGGGACATGGGTCATTGAAAAGTCATAATTAATATTTTTTAAGCTCCTAAAATCCCTCCCACGTTCACTTATTGAAGCCCCTCTCAACTTAAGCATTTATATAAATTGTGATCTTCATTTCCTCGTTAGGCAAGGGATTTCACCATCTGAAACAAGTCATCGTGGCATTTGCACTCTAAATTTTTTTCTACGAAGTTTCAGAAGAGGAAATTGTTATGAGGTGAAGCCAAAATCTTAAGGAAGCTTCTATAAAAATTTTAGACCAAGGTGCGCAATAGCTTTGGAGATATGATCTGTGGAAGTCAGGGCTTT
Source organism: Pinus albicaulis (assembly GCA_034641835.2). Lineage (NCBI taxonomy): Eukaryota > Viridiplantae > Streptophyta > Pinopsida > Pinales > Pinaceae > Pinus > Pinus albicaulis. Next base: position 130,936,198 of record CM076578.1, on the reverse strand, counting down.
TGCAGGTTCCTAAAATTCATCTCAAAGAAGTGACCTTGGTAAATTCGACATAACTCTCTGTCTGAGTATCGGATTGGAATTCTGTAAAAAGTGGCAGATAGTGCACAGCTGTACTTTTTTCTCTAGTAATTCTAGAGCCAAATTAAGAAACAATGATACGTGGCATGCCATACAAGTGCGCTCTGCTGAAACAGTCCATAATTAGGGCATTGTGAGAGATTGGGTATAACTCTCTCTTGAAGAATCCAAATTGAGTTCAAACTATGACATTGGAAATATGACTTAGAGGAATACTGTAGGACTGAAAATAATATATTGAGGATCTGAAATAACAGAGAGACACTAGATTCAATATCGATCTCCTAGAAGTCAGGAAAAAGCTAGATCATGTTTTGTCAAGGGTTGCAAAGGACCAGAATTTCTACGGCAGCAAAGCAAAGCAAGGTGCAGCAGAGGGTAGCATGACAAGAGAAACAACCAAGGTGCATAACAGCAGCAAGAAGTTCATCATATGAATTTTTCAAGTGGGCAGCACTGCATACAATTATTGTAAAGGTATCATTGTACTTAGTCATTGTAAATACATTATTGTACAAATTGTACTAGAGTCTATCTGCCAAGGGTTGAAGAGTCAGTGTTGGGAGGTCTAGGATCATCATTAGGTGGTTGTGTCAAAGTTGGGGTTATGGTCTAGTATATCCTCTGCATCATTCTATATCATTGTAAAGTGGACCATTTTCCCTGGTACGGGAGTCCATTCTTATTTTATTCTTCTATAGGGTGGTAGGTTGGTGCTAGGGTGAGTTGTAGCTCATTGGGTGTTGGGGCATCTGTTCAGTTAACTACTGAAGAATCTCGAACGTTCGAGCATCCATCTAGTGGCAGCTAGAGAAGAATGCTTTTCTAGATTCTAGGAAGCTGGAGCTTTATTTTCTATTGGAGTTGAATATTAAAGAATTATTAGAAAAGCATTATGTGTTTTTTTCCCGGAGTGGGTTTCCACCTTTAAAACTGTGTGCATTTTTGTTCCTCTTGTTTGTTGCTATCATTGTACAAACACTAATAATAATTGAAGATTAACTAATGCTCTAATTGAAAGAATACTGATTCACCCCCCCCCCCCCCCCTCAGTATTTCCAACAATTGGTATCAGAGCTTGGTTCCTTCAATAGCAGTTTAACTGCTCACTAGTACATTTGGCAGAAATTTCGAAACTTTAGTTCCGACACTTTTTTTGTATTGTCGAAAATTTCCCCAATTTCTATCAATTTTTTAAATCCCGCCACAAACCGTCGCTATACCGACGTTTGGGGACATCGTCGCTTTTGTGACGTTTATGTTTTCCATCAGAAATAAGACATTTTAAACTTTTCGTTGATCTTACGACGTTTATGGGACGAAACGTCGAAATTACGATGTCTATCACACATTCTTCGTTATTACGACGCTTTGGAGAAAACGTTGGATAAGCAACGTTTCTCAAATAAACGTCGATCTTGCGACTTTTTGAAGCCCAAAGTCGCAAGACTGTTGTTTATTTGACAAACGTCACTTTTCCAACATGTTTTCAAAAGCATCGCAATACCGAAATAAAAAGTGTCTTAAATTATTTACCATATAATTCACTTTTTTTATCGATTATCATAACCTTTACCTTTCTATCTATTTGGTTCTCCATAAGAGATTTGAACTCTTGAAATTTATTGAAAACCTTAGACCTCTTCCTTAGGAAATATATCCATGTCATCTTGGAGAAATTATCAATGAAGAAAAAATAATATATGGATAGACCTAGTCATTGCATTGGTACTATCCCAAATACATTACTATTAATTAACTCCATAATTCTCTTTTCCCTTGTAGTACCAAATGGGAATTTAACATGATTTTTTTCCCCATAAATACAATATTCACATAAAGCGACTTTTAGAGAGTTACTATACAAAAATTTAATCATACCTTTGCTTTGCATAGCTAAAATTATTTTCTCTCCATTGTGTCACATATTTTAATGCTACAACCTGGTCTTGTTGACTAAACAAGAGGGTTGACCCATAAGTTTTATGAACATTTGCACTATTGCAACCACTTTGGTCAATATGCCTTTACAACTTGTATAGTATGCCAATCTGAACACCTCTTATCAACACCATCACACCACGAATCATCTTACATGAATCCTTCTTAAATATGATATGCATGATTGCATCACGCATTTGACTTATAAATATTAGATTCCTAGCTACCTTGAAAGTATGTGGTACCCATGACAATTTTTGATTTGCTAAGTTGTGACTGCCTGGGTGATAGCTTGTGCACATTCGGGCGGCCCGTTTACCGTTTGCTCCCTTTTGGCATCGTTCTGTCGGGCGTGTCGTTTCACGCTGGTTGAGGTCGCCCGACTGGGCGTGTTCGGGTCAGGTCGTTTCGATCGAGGGTGCCCGTATCAGTTATGCTAAGATGTGACCACCCAGGTGCCTTGTGCATGTTCAGGTGGCCTGTTCTCCATTTTCTCCCCTGCGGCATCATTTTCCATGTCGCGTAGTGTGAGGTCACTCAATCGAGCGTGTTCAGTCTAGGTCGTTTCGTTCGAGGGCGCCCGCGTATCAGTCTTGACAAGTTGTGACCACCCGGGTGCCTTGTGCATGTTCGAGTGGCCTGTTTTCCATTTTTTCCCTTGTGGCATCATTTGTTTGGGTGCATCATGTCATGTCGTGTGAGGTCGCGGCTTGATCACGCACGTTTAGGTCGGTTTGTTTCGTTCGAGGGCGCCCGTATCAGTATTTATAAGTTGTGACCACCCAGGTGCCTTGTACATGTTCGGGCAGCCCGTTTGTCATTTTCTCCCCTCTAGCATTATTCACTGTGTCATGCCATGTGAGGTCGCCCGACCGGGCACATTCGGGTCGCCCGTTTTGTTCGAGGGCACCCGTATCAGTTTTGCTAAGTTGTGACCACCCGGGTGCCTTGTGCACGTTCGGGTGGCCCATTTTCCATTTGATCCCTTGTGGCATTGTTCGTTCAGGCGTGCTGTGTCGTGCCATGTGAGGTTGCCTGACTGGGCGTGTTCGGGTCAGTTCGTTTCATTCGAGGTTGCCCGTATCAGTTTTGCTAAGTTGTGACCACTCAGGTGCCTTGTGCACGTTCGGGCGGCCCGTTTGCCATTTTCTCCCTTGTGGCATCGTTCGGTCGAGCACGCCGTGTCGTGTAGTGTGAGGTCGTTCGACCGAGCACGTTCAGGTCGAGTCATTTTTTTCAAGGGTGCCCGTATCAGTTTTGTTAAGTTGTGACCACTTGGGTGCCTTGTGCACATTTGGGTGGCTCGTTTTCCATTTTCCCCCTTGTGGCATTGTTCAGTCAGGAGTGCCGCATCGCGCCGTGTGAGGGCACCTGACCAAGCGTGTTTGGGCCGTGCTGTTTCGTTCGAGGGCACCCGTATCATTTTTGCTAAGTTTTGACTGCCCGAGTGCTAGCTTGTGCATATTTAGGTAGCCCATTTGTCATTTTATCCCTTGTGGAATTGTTCGGTCAGGCATGTAGTGTCACGCTAGTTGAGGTCGCCCGACCGAGCGCGTTCGGGTTGGGCCGTTTGGGTCGAGGGCACCCGTATCAATTTTGCTAAGTTGTGACCACCCGGGTGCCTTGTGCAAGTTCTGGCGGCCCGTTTTCCATTTGCTTCCTTGTGGCATTGTTCGTCATGTTGCACCGTGTGAGGTCACCTGACCGGGCGCATTTGCACTGGGCCATTTCATTCGAGGGTGCCCGCGTATCAGTTTTGCTAAGTTGTGACCGCCCAGGTGCCTTGAGCACATTCGGGAAGCTCGTTTGTCATTTTCTCCCTTGTGGCATCGTTTGTTCGAGCGCGTCGGCCTGATCGAGCACGTTCAGGTCAGGCCGTTTCGTTCGAGGGCGCCCGTATTAGTTTTGCTAAGCTGTGACCACTCGGGTGCCTTTTGCACATTCGGGCGAACAGTTTACCGTCTGCTCCCTTGTGGCATTGTTCGGTTAGGCACGTCGTGTCGTACCATGTGAGGTCGTCCGACCGGGCGTGTTCAGGTTGGGCCATTTTGTTCGAGGGCACCCATATCATTTTTGTTAAGTTGTGACTGCCTGGGTGCCCTGTGCACATTCAGGCGGCCCATTCGCCATTTTATCCCTTGTGGCATCGTTCAGTCGGGCACGTGGTGTCGCACCGTGTGAGGGCGCCCGACCAAGCGCGTTTAGGTCGCGTTATTTCATTCGAGGGCGCCCGTATAAGTTTTGCTAAGTTGTGACTGCCCAGGTGCCTTATGCACATTCGAGTGGCCCATTTGCCATTTTCTCCCTTGTGGCATCGTTCGTTCGGGCAAGTCGTGTCGTGCCATGTGAGGTCGCCCGACCGGGCACGTTCGGGTCAGGCCGTTTCGTTCAAGGGCACCTGTATCAGTTTTGCTAAGTTGTTACCACCTGGGTGCCTTGTGCACGTTCGGGTGGCCCGTTTTCTGTTTTCTCCCTTATGGCATCATTTAATCAGGCATGTCGTGTTGTACTGTGTGAGGTCGTCCGACTACGCGTGCTCAGGTCGGGTCGTTTTGTTCAAGGGCGCTCGTATTAGTTTTTTAAAGTTGTGACCGCTCGAGTGCCTTGTGCATGTTCGGGTGGCTCGTTTTCCATTTTCTCCCTTGTGGCATCATTCGGTCGAGCGTGTCGTGTTGCGCCATGTGAGGCAGCCCGACCAAGCGCATTCGAGTCACGCTATTTTTTTCAAGGGTGCTTGTATCAGTTTTTCTAAGTTGTGACCACCTGGGTGCCAGCTTGTGCACATTCGGGTAGCCCATTTGTCGTTTTCTCCCTTGTGGCATCGTTTGGTCTGGCGTGTCGTGTCGGGTCAGTTGGGGTCTCCAGAACAGGCGTGTTCGAGTCGGGTCATTTCGTTCGAGGGCGCTCGTATCAGTTTTGCTAAGTTGTGACCACCCGGGTGCCTTGTGCACGTTCGGGCGGCCCGTTTGCCATTTGGTCCCCTGTGGCATCATTTTTCGTGTCGTGTCGTGTGAGGTCGCCCGACTGGGCGCGTTCAGGCTGGGCCATTTTGTTCGAGGGCTCCCGCATATCAGTTTTGCTAAGTTGTAACCACTCAGGTGCCTTGTGCATATTCGGGTGGCCCATTTTTTATTTTCTCCCTCGTGGCATCATTCATTTGGACACGCCATGTCGCGCCGTGTGAGGTCGCGGCCTGATCAGGTGCATTCGAGTCGAGCTGTTTCGTTCGAGGGCACCCATATCAGTTTTTCTAAGTTGTGACTGCTCGGGTGTCTTGTGCATGTTTGAGTAGCCCGTTTGTCATTTTCTCCCTTGTAGTATCGTTCGGTCAGGCATGCTGTGTCGCGTCGTGTGAGGTAGTCTGACCGAGTGCGTTCAGGTTCGGCCATTTCGTTCAAGGGTGCCTGTATTAGTTTTGTTAATTTGTGACTGCCCGGGTGCCTTGTCCATGTTCATGCGGCCCATTTTCTATTTGCTCCCTTGTCGCATCATTTGGTCAGGCGCGCCATGTTGCGATGTGTGAGGGCACCCGACCAAGCGCGTTCGGGTCGTGCTGTTTTGTTCGAACGCACCCGTATCAGTTTTGCTATGTTGTGACTTCCCGGGTACCAACTTGTGCACATTCAAGCAGCCCGTTTGTTGTTTTCTCCCTCATGGCATCGTTCAGTCGGGCGTGTCGTGTCGTGCTGGTTGAGGTCACTCGACCGGGCACGTTCGGGTCGGGTCGTTTCATTCGAGGGTGCATGTATCAGTTTTGCTAAGTTGTGACCCCGGGTGCCTTGTGGACGTTCAGGCGGCCCATTTTCCATTTTCTCCCCTGTGGCATTGTTCGTCATTTCGCACCGTGTGAGGTCACCCGACTGGGCGCGTTCGGGCCAGACCATTTCGTTCGAGGGCATCCGCATATCATTTTTGCTAAGTTGTGACCGCCTGAGTGCCTTATGCATGTTCGGGCAGCCCGTTTTTCATTTTCTCCCTTGTGGCATCGTTCGTTCAAGTGTGCCATGTTGCGCCGTGTGAGGTCACGGCCCGATTGGGCGTGTTCAGGTCGGGCCATTTCATTCGAGGGTGCTCGTATCAGGTTTGCTAAGTTGTGACCACCCAAGCACCTTGTGCACGTTCGGGCGGCCCGTCTGCCATTTGCCCCCCTGTGGTATTGTTGGGGTTCCTGAGTTTTGATAGATTGGCCAACCAAAAGACAAGACAACATCAGAACCAATCTTTAGAGTTCCAGGATCTATTCCTCATTTTCTCAGAGAGGGATCTCTCAAATGTTTTGTTTTACAAAGATTTATCTTGTTTGCTTTTAAGTATTGATTTTAGACTAGTTATTAAGTGCAAGTGTTTGTTTGGTTTGTTTGTTTATTTGGTTGAATTGGCATAGAAGAATATGAAAGGTCTAAGTAGTATAGATAGAAAGAAGAAGTATCAGATTCATTGGGTAATGGAGTCAAGAAGAGGTTTATGATAAACTCATCAATGGATATGGGATATCAAAGGGAAAATCTAACTTGGCCACAAAATCCTTTATTTTTGTGAATGAGATGGACATTAATGATTTGGAAAGAGAAATTGAATTCTCAACAAAGGGAACTTAACAACATAACTTGAACAATAAAGAGGTATTTGATAGACAGAGCTAACCATAAATTCTACAAACCACACTTTAAGAAAATAATGATTTCAAGACAACTTTCAAAATTAAATCGAAGATTCGGGAGCACATCCTATTTCCTCAAAGATTTTCTTTCAAAGGACTTATAAAACATAAAATATTCACTGATAATTGTAGTCATATAAGAGGGAACACCTAACACATCTATGATCACAACTATAAAGACCTTTAAAACAATTGTTCAAGCAGGGAAAAAGGTTATTATGAAAACAAACCTCCTTGGCTAACTGTAACCAATGGTACTTCAAAGGGAGACATCAAATCCAGTTTTCAAATGGCAGCAGACAAGCAAGGAAAACCATAAATCATGCTGGAACAAACTATTTTAACTATTTGAGAAATAAACGAGCATAAGGGTTCAAGAGAATGATTAAAGACTCTAAAATGCCTTAGTAGAAGAAAACATAAAACATTGAAGGATAAACAGGTCTAAGGTGCTTCTAGGAGTCATTTCTTAGCCTAAAATTTTCATCCTACTGTAGTAAGAATCTATGAAACATAATGAAAACAGGAAAAAAAATAGACAGTTCAGAATACATCACCAACAACTAGGCTCAGGGATCCAATGATAGAGCCTTCTCAAGAACAAGCATGTAAAAACATAATCCATCTTCCAAGATTTCAATTTCTTCTTCAACTTCAACAGACTATGTATTATTTTAGAGAGTTCCAATGTTACAACTAGTGACCAACCAACCAACAACTTCTCATTTTCTTCAGAAGTATTTATAGAAGAAATGAGGAGGTGGAAGAGTTTTTAGGGATTTAATATCATTAATTATATACTAAATGAAACTCATAGCCTTGAAAAACATGCAAGGCATAATGCAGGAAAGCATTCAGTTTACAACTTTGTCTTATTAACTCTATTTTTTTCTTTTTAGGCTTAGTGGGTGAAAAGATTGACTTTAGGGCTCTTTTTATCTTTTATAATAACTTTGTTGTCAATGTGAAATATTTGATTTTTCTTGTAATAACTGTTAGCAGTCTTTAACCTTAATGTTACTGATTGAAAATTGATCTGAGTATTCCTTTGAGGCAGAGAGGCTGCAGGTGGAAATTTTGGTAGTTGGGGATTCAATTAGCCCCTGTGATGTGGCATTTGAGGCTTTTCTGGAGATTTTTCTTCGTTCTGTGGATTAGGCCTTTGATTTTCAATTTGTGCCTTGATCCTTTCAAGCTTTGATTAAAATCTTTAAACCTTTGATTATGCTCTGATCTTCATCTTGACACTAATATTCCTTCATTTAATTAACTCTGACTGTGTTTGTTGTTTGCAGGTGTGTAGAGGGTTTGTTGGAGTTTTTGTTTCAAAAAACCGATAATCATGACTTATCGATTCCCTAAAAACTTGTAATTAGAAATCACAAACCCTTTAAAATTGTATCAAGGGCCATGAGGATCGTCATCCTCGGCCAATAACATTGTAATCATCTTGGGGAGGGTTTTATCTTGAATTTCATTAAACCTGCATAAAAACATACAAAGTTAATTAAATCATGCGAAGTATTGGTTTGACTGCTTAGGAGGGTTTATGGAAGCGGTGGAAACGCTTGAGGATGGATGAAATGCATCGGCAGAGGAAGAAATCCTGGCAGAAACAACTAACCAGGTTTAATTTTGAATTTGGCGTGAAATTGGATAAGGGTGGTTTCGAAAAACTGGCAACGGTTTTCGCATGGCATTTGCGGGGTAAGTGGTTTTTCCTGAAAGCAATGCGATTTGATAGATCACTTGACACCTATCTTTCTAATACCGCCTATTTCGCAAAAAAATTTAGCGTTAAACTTTGGGCGCAAAAATTTTGCGATATGCATCGTCAATCGTTGGATCGGAGGCTCCAGATCCAACAGTGAGGAATGAGCACGATGGGAAATTTGCGCAATGAGTCGTTGGAGTGGAGGCCAGGTGTCATAATTAGATTGGGAGGGCTATTGTATATGGTGGGTGGTAGGCCTCGGCGGAACTGGATTATCGGGTTTAATTCCGATCTTCATATCTTTCTGATGGACAGTCAGGATTAAGAGAGAATGCGGAGGTTTTGAAAGTGATAAAGGAAAAGGCAGGTGAATGGGCGGAAAGATGGGGGCTTAACATTTTATAGTGCAAAAGACTGTTTTTAGGCCATAATAAAGGGTTTTTAAGGCCAAATGAGGGTTTCGGTAGGCTAGAAAAAGGATTTTTAAACCAAATAAAAGGATGATATAAGGTTTAAAAGAGGGTTTTAATGGTTTGGAGGTTAATATGAAAGGATTAAAGGGGAAAATTGTAAAGGAAAATAGGTGTGAAAATGGAGATGATTTGTGAAAATGAGATGGAGAAGTGAATGATGAGAATGGAGGCTCATGAGCAGTTTGCTTTGGTAAACAACAAGTACTTTAGGACTAATAGTGAAACAGTAGTGAAGATTAACTCAAAGGGTAATTATCATCATAAGAATTCAAAAGATGATAAGTTTTCAAAGGAAACTATCTCTTGAAGGCTTAAAGACAAGACTAGCCACCACATGGTATAGCAGAATTTATAGGTGGCTAATAGTGGCTCCACTTGGGGAGGACAGTTGGTTCTTTAGGTGTCCAAAACCTCAGCTATTGATCTCTAGCTTTTCAGTAAACCAGTGCCTTCCATTGGGCAGCAAATTTCTTTCCTTTAGCTTGCCTTTCTTTGATTTGATAATCTCTATAGCAATATGAAACAATGTAATTCTATCAAAACCACATCTCTACCTACCCATTCCTAATGATCCTAACATTTTTTCTTCTTTCAGAGTAAATTTGGACTTGCAAACTCTCTTCATCAAAATTTTATTCTTTCGAAAAATAGAAAACTAATCTATTTATACTCTTATTTCTCCATGAGTTCAGGTTAAGCAATTGAACTCATAAGTTTCTCTACCTAACTACTATCTGTCAGGATTAGACTGTCTGACAGACTTTTATTCTCTATTTCTAGAACAGAAATTTAAAATCAGCCAAGCTAGGATTAAGAAATTTTACTTGTTGCAGATCTATGGCATAAAAACAAGCTACACATAGTCTTTATGAAAGTAAAACAAAATTTGTGAAGGCTTAATATTTGAAAGCTAAAACATCCTTCATTATTTCTTTAGCTCTAATTTTGATTTTTCTTGAGCTGTGTTTTCTCTCTCATCTGGTTCAAGTTTTGAGAATATTGGAACCAGTTTGTTTTCTCTATCCTAATCTACCTTACTGATAAGCCAAGATTGAGTTGTTTGGCTGATCTAATTCACTAACCTATCAACAGTGAATTGAAAAGCTAATTAGTCATGATTAGGCTGTATGACTAACTAGAAGTGTGTTTTTAGGAGTGGCATTTGAGCTTGCACACCTTCAGATATTGTCTCTCTTTTTTGATATGGGATTGTACCTTTCTTGTTTTACAATCTGCCCTCTTTTTCTCTTTTCTATTGTTTTTGTATTTTTCTCATTTTTCTTCTTCAGAGAAATAAACAAAAAGACTAACTAGATGCTCAAGAGCTGAGCTTTATTGACATTTCTACCAACCCTAGCCTAACTTGGAATATTTACATGTTTAGCTGATGAACTCTCTTTTCCAGTACAACCAATCCAATAAATGATTCCATGATTGGTCCTTTCTCATCTCTTAGGGCAGGCTCGACAAATAGGGCCACTCCCATTCCTTTTGTTTTTTAGCAACAGTGCTAAATAATCTTCCTTATTTTGGTAATACACTGTTCCTAACAACCTTTATCCCTTCTTCAAATGCCTTCAAGAAGTGAGCAAAGGGATCTTGAAACAATGCCTGGTTATGAATATTTGTAAGATAGGTTTCAACCAGGGTTACCTTTTCCTCCACTGGATCATGATTAAGATTTTCTTGAGAAAGAAAAACTTCCTCATCTTCATTATTATCTGAACTAAAGGACCCATCATATATTGCAGTGCTGTCCTCTTGTAGTCCTGGTATGCTCTGATTCAGTGGACTATACTCTGTGAAGAGATCATCATGTTCTTGAGTAGGGGTATCTTTTATTACCTCAATCCTCTCAGGAGAAGGCTCCTTATCTTCATCCTGCTCAAGAAATTCCTCTCTTTTCTCAACCTCATCTTTAAAATTAATAGACTGCTGACTTCCCATTATGTGAAATCTATCTTTGATTGATTGACTTTGTTGATTGCTTCTTTCAATTTGATGATAATGAAATTCATGACACCAATCAATTGCTGGTTGCCCTGCATGATTAGTTTCTGCTTGAAGCTCATCATCCATCAGACTGATCAAAAATTGGAAAATCATTAGCATAAACAATCTCACCAATCAAACATATTGGGTTATCAGTTTTTTTTTCTTTGAGTTGTTCTACAAGTTTATTTTCTGGTTCAAGACAACAAGTTTCAGTAGGTAGATGAGCAAAAATGTTTTTTTCTAATGAAGTTTTGAGTGCTCGTCATTTGTTTCATATTTGATCAATTTCTTCTTCTATCAAAAGAGTAGGAATTTTTATTTTTCTTTGGACAGAAGTACAACAGTCCTCTTTCTCTTGTATTAACTAATTTTGAGGCTGGATTTCTTCTTGAGCCTCTTCTAGGGAATCATTACTTGTGCTTGCAGGGAAACTTTGAGAACTTTCTTATTTTTCCCGATCTATCTCAGTTTCAAACATCTCCTCATGATTTTCATGATAGTTACTTTGAATATAAGGTTCGTGAGTTGTTTCTACTATATTGTCAGGATGCCACTCTCCTTTTAAAATCTGAAATGAGTTATAACATAGAGGGAGAGTCCCTATATGTGATGATTTTTCTTCTATTTCAGATTTTGTGTTTCCTAGGTGGCCTATTGTCTCCTCAAAACACTGCTCATTTTTTACATTTGCATTTTGGTCGTAAAGTTCTCCTAATAGTACAATACAAGATAAAGGGAGGCTGTCAAGACTTTCTTGACAACCTTCTTCACTGTTTTCTCCACAATCTAGCTCCTCACACATATTTTTCTTGTTGTTTTTGTCTTGTAGTGGTTGAGTTTGTTTTTGATCAGGGAAAGGTATAGGTTGCTCTGGATAATCAACATCTGTATCAACCTCATGCCTATCCAATATTTTATCAAGTATGTACTATATATTTCCAATTAGGTCCAATAATGTGTTTAGTTTAGATTCTTTGTCTATACTTGATTCCATGTGTTAGGGCCTAAATATACCTCAGGCTGAGAAAGGTAGGATCTAGGATAACATCATACCACGCTTAACCTAGTAGCTAGCCCTACCAGGTCGGGAGAGGGCTCTCTCCTTGTCAATCTCAGAAAATATGGGCAGTGAAAGCTTGAGATGACTAATGTGATGACTGATTTTGGGCTAGGTATGTGTACAGAGGTGTTTGATTGAATTTGATGATGTTTTGTTGGCTCAAATGTGAAAGGCAGATTTGGGCATGGGGAATGAGGCTTAGTTTTGCAGAGATCTCTATGGGGCAAGGTAGGCAAGTGATTTGGTACTTCAAATTGAGTGAGATGGAAAGGTTCTAGATAGATGAGGGTTGAAAAGGGCATGAATAACTCAGGGATCCTTTTCAATTAGCTGAAAACATAGATAACTAAGAAAACCCTAGGTAGAGCACTGCACTTTCAATGAATTCTACCTTTATATCTGTTTGATTTAGTTAAGATGAAATAAAGAGAGATATGGAATACATAAAACAAATTTAGACTTACAATTATAGAATAAAACACAATACCAAAGCAAGATGCCACATGAATCCCATAAAGTGTTTCAAACCACTGGTCTATTCCTTAGCCAAACTGCTGAAATGAGTATACAATGAGCTCCAAGATTTCCAAAAAATCCAACCATGCTAATGACTGAAAGAACATAAGATATAGGAAAAAAAAAACTCATCCTAGCCTCTAGGGGTTGAGCTCATGAATTTAGCAACTGTTGCAACGAATTCTAAACTGAGAACTAAAAAGTAGGCAGTGGAACAGCTTGCCTCTAAGAACTAGGGAACTGATTCATTCAGTTGTAAACTACCTTTTCATGGATGAATCTACCTCTATGAGTAAAAATCCAGCATAACTACATCAAAATCCATAAATTCACATTAAATTACATCATAAGTTTGACAATTAGAAGGAGAAAAGTCAAATTGTCAAGAAACTAGGTGAAAAACAGAGTATTTTTGGTCAAACTAAGCAAATTTCCTCCAATGCGCCGCGCTGATTTCCCTATGTGTAGTGTCTTTTTGCAGCTACTTTTGGAGGCCTTCCTGGTGTCCAAATTTTCTCCAAGTGGGCTTGTTGGAAAGGTCGTCCTGCCTACTTTCGAGCACAAGTGGAATTTTTGAATTTGGCCTCGATTTTCCCCTCCAAAACTGAGTTCTCCCAAGACTGCTTCCTGTGTGTCAAAAAAAGGGGCAGCAAGGTCATTTTGGAGTGTTTTTGACCTTTTTGGGGGCCCAAAACCTGTCAAAATTTCTTGGCCATTTGTGAACATGTATATTTTTCCATGAAAAATCCAAATATGCTGAGTTTTCCTCAAAAGGATACCTCCATAAAAAGCGAGCACCAGGTGGCAAAGCGCATTGGGCATAAAACTCTGTTTTTGAGCCAAAAATTCAAAAATTACAAAAATGTCCCTAATTTTTTGAAATTTTGGCTGAGTGTCCTCCCTTAAGATTTGTGTTGGGCCAAGGAAGCCTCAGCCAAGATCTGAAGTCTATCATGCTCTTTTTGCCTCTTTGATGCCTTCTTCAACTTGGCCTTCAAGTTCCTGATTCTTGCTTTGCACACCATGTTTCTCGCCAAGTAGTGGGAGGCCATGTGCCTCAACATGTTTTTCTCTTTGTTGGCCTTCTCCAGAATCTTTTCTAAATGTATGTTTTTCCTATCGAGCCAACATTCACGATCAGCTTCAATTTCTTGTTCAAGTGGTGTCAACTTGGTTTTTATCCTCTTGGAAACTTGCCGGTTTTCTCATATGTTTTGCAGCTCCATAATGGTTTGTTGATCCTCTAGCTGCTTTTTTCTTTGCTCCAGATAGTTAATTATTCATTTGGCTCTTTCTAGGTTGAGAGAAAAACCATGGATGTCCTCTTGCTGCTCGTGAATGATCTCTTTAAGCTTTGAGCTTTGTGAGCCCAAATCAGTGTCATCATCCTGAATAAGAATGAAATCTGTCTCCTACCCTCCTGAAGGCCCCTCATCATGAAATGGCTACTTTCCCTTGTCCTATACCTGCTCAGCTGATGGAGGAAGTGAGACCCCTTCCACCCTGGGTGGAGATAATACTCGCTTTACTGCTGCAAACAACCTTCTAGTGCCCTTTTGGTAGGCGACAAATACTGGCACACTATCAGTTTGTGTCTCATGAAGCTCCTGCTGATGTGAAGGCCCACCTATCTCATGAAAAGATGCTGGAAGTACTTGAGGAGTAGTGAAGACCTCATGTGAAATGAAATCATCCCATGAGATGTTCTGTAAACCAAGCTAATGCATGACCACAATCTTGATTAGTGCAAAATGATATATGTTGTTATACTGCTACTAGGAAGTCTTCTTGTGCACTAAGGTGGTCATCTTCTCAATGTTCTGGAAAATAAAGTAGGGGAGATTCATCATTCTCACCCTAGTAAAATGCATCAACAATCTGATGTGATAAGCATATAGGCGAGAAAACCGGCCCTCACAGCTGAAATACTTAATTATGAGTTTCATCAAGGGAGCATATGAGTCTTTCAGATACCGGAAAGGAAAAACTCTACTGAGATGTCTCTGATAACCAGCCTTGATGTAAGGCTCTTACCATTCTCTGTCAATCTGCTACCTTTTATTCCACTGCTCACTGACATTTGGAATGCCAGTTGCTAGAGAAATGGACTCCGGTGTCAAGGTAAATGTCACACCTGCTAGAGTGACTTGGCCATTTTAAAGATGGAGCACAAACAACCTGGCCAACTCATGATGGTATTGAACTCTCTCTACCATCTCACAGAACTGATAACAAGATTGGTGTTGAAAGCATGTGACAGCAAGAGGGCAGGCCTGTAGCATGGCCAGTGAAGTAGGCTCCTCTTGTACATGTTTACCACCCTTGTGAGGTCTCCTTGGTGCATGCATTTCTGTAGAAGAATCACTGTGTGTCTCCTCATCTCGGTCATAGGAGGGATCAGACTCCATGTTTGCTAATGTGTGAGTTCTCTTTATGAGTAAGAAGAGATTTATGGTGTTTGTAGTTTTCTGTTACCAAGGATGAGAATGTATGAGAGATTTTGGAGGGAAAGGGTATGAGGGGTTTTGGGAATGATATGGACAATTTTTTATAGGAATAGGGGGTTTAGGGAATAGTATGTAGGCTTAGGGACAACAATTAGGGTTTAGGATTTGTAACCAGGGTTTGGGATAGGGGAATTAGGGAAATTTTTTGGAATATGGGAATTAGGGAATGAGTGATGAAAGTGAAAAATGAATGGAGGTGTAAAAGAGTGAGGGAGTGATGGAGTGGACTTGGTAGCAAAAACACAAATGCAAACCCTAGGTAATTGTTTTTGAGCCAAAATTGCAAAGAGGTAGGGTTTGAGTTTTATCACACTAAACCACTATATATTTATAAAAAAAAAACTTTTTCACTATTAATGGAAGGAATTTTGACTTACTTACACACCATGGGCTTGAGAAAATTTGGAAATTTGAGGGAGTTTATGGTGAAATCGAGCTTGTAGCTCTATGCACCGCACCATAAACCCAACGCACAGCGCCTTCTATATGTGTCGCGCCAGTGTATTTTTTACACTATGGAGGGTAGCCTAATGCGTCGCGCCTTCTCTATGTGTCGTGCCAGAAACCCAACGTGCCGCACCTTTGAACTTGCATAGTTTTGCTTCAAACTTGCTCCCTTTCTCCAACACGACCTTCTCTTGCTCAATTTTTTTTTCTTTGAATGCAATTGAGCTCTTTGAACATGACCAATGAGTTTATATACAAGAGATTTTGATTTTTCACTCATAAAACCCACTTTTATAATGTTTTCATTGTAGCTTACTTTTTCAACTCTGTTTATGGGCAGTTTACTTCATTTTTACCTTTGATGAACTGAATTATTTGATTTTTATGGTTTTCCTTGCAGGGGATGGAGCTGCTGAAGCTTTGTAAGGTGACCAGGGTTGCCATTGAAGTTGTTTACATAGGAAAAACTGAAATTACATCAAATTTTATCCATGAAAACATAGAATAGTCTGTTTTTCCTCAAAAAATAAGTCTCTAAGCATGTGACTATGGAATTTATTGGTACTAAAACTTTATTTGATCGCCTCATGCGCCTGCTGACTGTTATTGAACATTTTGAAGACCTTTTTGACAAAACCCTAGACCTAATAAAGCGAAAACCCTAAAAATGACTCTTGCAGATGATCTAGATGAATGGAAATGTGCCAACAGGTAAAGGGAATGAGGGAAAATGTACAACAAGCCACTACTGTCAGATGATCCATGATCCTAATGGAATGTAGCTGACTGAGCGAGACACCTAACATGCAATGCAACAAGAGAATTTGATCACTGACGGAGGGATGAAGATACCAACACTAACATTGGCTCCAATGGGGATGGTAGCTCCTTGAAGGTGCCAAGAACTACAGATCTCTGCGAAAGCAGGCAGTGCCTTCTTCCATTGGGCTATGGAGTCAATAACTTCGACAAACTAAAACCAAACTCTTGACTCAATTTCAGGACCGAAATTTGACTCAAAACTAAGACTGAAAACTAAAACAAAATTGACAGGCTGGAAAAGATGCTCATAATTGAACTTATTCATCAAAACCTACTCTAATTATTCTATTTCACCGCCAGTTCAAGTGAAATGGAACAACCAATGCAACCATGTAAGCATCCTGGCTACTACTTAAATTATCCTTAGTTGTTTTCTGATGAGCAAGTAGAGGGAAGAACTGAAAGGAAACTCCCATGGAAACTTGGAATAAAATTAAATCTTGATAAACTTGCAAAGCATGAGTTGACTGGATGACCTCAAGAATGCTATGAAAGGGTCTTCATAAGAATAGCTATTGATTTCCATTAATACATTACTGCTCTACTCCAGGTAATCTTCATACCTTGATCTTAAAATTTTCCTAACCTTTGAGCTATCTCTCTCTGATGACTGCAGTAGGCTGTGAAAAAGATCTTGAAATTCGTGAATAATAAAACTCTCTTGTTGATCCCAAACAAAACAAAAATCTTCTTCATTAGTCTCCTCATATGACTGCAAATCTCGATACAGGCTTTGTAATGAAACATCTGCTAAACAAGACAATGAAGTCGGTTGTCGAATAAATTTATGGTTAACGCTCTTTTCTAGCACATGATCAGCCAATGGGGAAGGAATTTTACAAAAAATATCATCTAACACATCAGCCATAGGATCATAAAAAACTTGAAAAGACTTTTGCAACGTATCCATTGGAATTGTATGACATTCTACAGGCTGTTCATCCTTTCCTTTTGAGATATTATGAAAATTCTGCTTCATGAACTGAAATTCTTCAAAACATAAGGGTGCAGAATCCTCTTGCATCATTAGATCATATGTTTCAGCTTCCAAGCCTTCATCTGTAGTCTGACCTTCAATTGCGTTTGGTGACTGCAAATCTAGAGCTAGGGAGGATTTTATATCGCAAATTATTTCATCAATCGTTTTAGGGGAAGATTTCTCATTGACGAGCCCAGGAATTTCACTATCTGTCTCATCCTCAACATTCGAACTAAGAGATTGTTGATTTCTAATTGCATGAAAGTTATCTTTGATGAACTGAATTGAGGCGAAACAAAGAGGCAGAGATCCTTCACTTACTTCCAAATTTTCTAGACTTTCCTCATCACTGTCCTGGATGATATGCATCGGATGATTACTGTTTTCAAGCTATTGAAATGGAACTTCCTCCCACAAATCAGCAGTTGATTGTGCTGCGAGACTAGCTTGTGTTTGGAAAAAATAATCATCATTGTATTGAGCAAATTTTAGCAAATCATCAACATAAAACATATCATCAAGCATACAAGTCATATCAAAAGATTTCTTATCTTTGAGATGTTCTAAAACACAGTCGTTATTAGATAGATGAGAACTGGGATAAGAAAGAACATGTTTCAGATGAACCACTTGTTCTTGAACATCATATTCATTCCTTGTAGTGATTTTTCACATCATTTTTTCCACTTCCCTTACTAAAAGTTCAAGCTCTACCTCTGAAGGTGTCAGGTGCTCTACAACATTCTTCTTTTCTTCTTCCTTCAGCTTTGCTCTTCTGATCAATAGATTAGCTTCTACATCTACTGAACTATTATGTATCTCTTCAATTGTTGCTAAGTTCCTTTCTCTCAGCTGAAACTCCATTTATGGATCAAAAGCACCCAGGTAATGTAAGAGAGCTGAGCCAAGAGGAGGTCTTATACTGGCAGGTATCGAATAATAGACTCGATTGAACATGGCAGAAAATTGTTGTACTATCTCCCCTAACTGTCTTTTCAGCTAGGCATTCTCTTCTAAAATTAGGAAAGGGTTTTTTTTTACCACCCATCTGTTGGGGAAGACTTTGACGAACTGCTGGAAATCTAAGATGCTCGCATCAGGTAGAGTTTTAAACCAACTCTTGACTTTGCCTTGCAAAGAAAGAGCAAAAATCCTAATACTAACATCTTCTTTATCAACTTCAAAAAGGTCTAGGAAATTCTCAACCTTTTTCACATGTTTCTCAACATTGATGTTGTCACATTCACCATAAAACCTTGGCAAATAAAGGTAATAATTTGTAGGGAAAGAATGGAGTATAGGAGGTAAGATGAGAGGTTTGTATCTATCGGGGACTATGGAAGGTCTAGGAGTATATACAGGAGCTACAAGATTAGTCTTGATCTCTTTAGGCTCATCAATCTGAAGATGTTCATCATAGGGTTTAGGAAAAGGGTGCAGGCTGAGATCAAAGGAAAAATCAGTGTTTACACTTTTTGGATAATTTGAATGAAGATTTTGATCACCTTTATCATACAGCAAATTCTGGAAGACTTTCAGGACAGCTTCAAGAAAAGCAAAGAAGTAATTTACAAGAAAGTAGATTAGATCTTGAATACCATTCCACTTTGAATACCCGAAATTTGTGTAAGATCCTTCCATTTTTCTACGGGAAGATTCAGTCCTCCAGTGGAGTCTTTACATTAAGTAGGAGTCACCAGTTGAAAAATTCAGCTTTCATATGCATCTGATTGTTGTTCACCATCAACATTCAGATATAATACTTTGTCATTCTTTACCATGGAAGATATTACTGGGGTGATTCATCCTTTAAGCTAAAAATGTCCCCAGTATGGTCGCCACTATGTTAGGGCCTAAATCTACCTCAGGCTGAGAAAGGTAGGATCTAGGATAACATCTTACCACGCTTAACCTCGTAGCTAGCCCTACCACGTCGGGAGAGGGCTCTCTCCTTGTCAATCTTAGAAAATATGGCCAATCAAAGCTTGAGATGACTGATGTGATGATTGATTTTAGGCTAGGTATGTGTGCAGAGTTTTTTGATTGAATTTGATGATGTTTTGTTGGCTCAAATGTGAAAGGCAGATTTGGGCCTGGGGAATGAGGCTCAGTTTTGCAGAGATCTCTATGGGGCAAGGTAGGAAAGTGATTTGGTACTTCAAATTGAGTGAGATGGAGAGGTTCTAGACAGATGAGGAGTTGAAAAGGGCATGAAGAACTCAGGGATCCTTTTCAATTAGCTGAAAACATAGATAACTAAGAAAACCCTAGGTAGAGCACTGCACTTTCAATGTATTCTACCTTTATCTTTGTTTGATTTAGTTAAGATGAAATAAAGAGAGATATGGAATACATAAAACACATGTATACTTACAATTATAGAAGAAAACACAATACCAAAGCAATATTCCACATGAATCCCATAAAGTGTTGCAAACCACTGGTCTATTCCTTAGCCAAACTGCTGAAATGAGTATACAATAAGCTCCAAGCTTTCCCAAAAATCCAAACATGATAATGACTGAAAGAACATAATATATAGGCAAACAAAATCTCATCCTAGCCTCTAGCAGTCAAGCTCATGAGTTTAGGAGCTGTTCCAACAAATTCTAAACTGAGAACTAAAAAGTAGGCAGTAGAACAGCTTGCCTCTAAAAACTAGGGAACTGATTCATTTAGTTGTAAACTACCTTTTCATGGATGAATCTACCTCTATGAGTGAAAATTAAACATAATTACATCAAAATACATTAATTCACATTAAATTACATCACAATTTTGACAATTAGAAGGATAAAATTCAAACTGTCAAGAAACTAGGCGAAAAACAGAGTATTTTTGGTCAAACTGAGCAAATTTCCTCCAATGCGTCGCGCTGATTTCCCCATGCATAGTGCCTTTTGCAGTTGCTTTTGGAGGCCTTCCCTATGTCCAAATTTTCTCCAAGTGGGCTTGTCGAAAAGTGCTACCTGTCTACTTTCCAGCACACGTGGAATTTGTGAATTTGGCCTCCATTTTCCCCTCCAAACCTAAGTTCTCCCAAGACTACTTCCTGTGTGTCAAAAAAGGGGCAGAAAGGTCATTTTGGGGTGTTTTTAACCTTTTTGGAAGCCCAAAACCTGTCAAAATTTCTTGGCCATTTGTGAACATGAATATTTTTCCATGAAAAATCCAAATATGCTGAGTTTTCCTCAAAAGGATGCCTCCATAAAAAGCTAGCGCCAGGTGGCACAGCGCATTGGGCAGAAAAGTATGTTTTTGAGCCAAAAATTCAAAAATTACAAAAATTGTCCCAATTTTTTTGAAATTTTGGCTTAGTGTCCTCCCTTAAGATCTGTGTTGGACCAAGGAAGCCCCATACAAGATCTAAAGTTTATCATGCTCTTTTCGCCTCTTTTATGCCTTCTTCAACTTGGCCTTCAAGTTCCTAATTCTTGCTTTGCACACCATGTTTCTCACCAAGTAGTGGTAGGCCATGTCCCTCAACATGTTTTTCTCTTTGTTGGATTTTTCTAGCATATTTTCCAAATGAATGTTTATCCTATCAAGCCAACATTCATGATCAGCTTCAATATCTTGTTCAAGTGGTGTCAACTTGGTTTTCCTCCTCTTGGAAGCTTGTCGGTTTTTTCGTATGTTTTGCACCTCCATAATGGTTTTTTGATCCTCTGGCTCCTTGTTTCTTTGCTCCAGATATTTAATTATCCATTTGGCTCTTTCTAGGTTGAGAGACAAACCATGGATGCCCTCTTGCTGCTCCTGAATGATCTCTTTAAGCTTTGAGCTTTGTGAGCCCAAATCGGTGTCATCATCCTGAATAAGAATGAAATCTGTCTCCTGCCTTCCTTAAGGCCCCTCATCATGTAATGGCCACTTTCCCTTTTCCTATACCTGCTCTGCTGATGAAGGAAGTGAGACCCCTTCCACCCCAGGTGGAGATAATACTCGCTGTGCTGCTGCAAACAACCTTCTAGTACCCTTTTGGTAGCTGACAAATATTGGCACACTAGCAGTTTTTGTCTCATGAAGCTCCTGCTGATGTGAAGGTACACCTGTCTCATGAAAAGTTGTTGGAGTTACTTGAGGAGCGGTGAAGACCTCATGTGAAATGAAATCATCCCATGAGATGTTTTGTAAACCAAGCTGATGCATGACCACAATCTTGATTAGTGCAAAATGATATATGTTGTTATACTGCTGTTGGGGAGTCTTCTTGTGCACTAAGGTGGTCATCTTATCAATGTTCCGACAAATAAAGTAGGGGAGATTCATCATTATCACCCTAGTAAAGTGCATCAACAATCTGATGTGATAAGCATATAGGTGAGAAAACCGGCCCTCACAATTGAAATACTTAATTATGTGTTTCATCAAGGGAGCATATGAGTCTTTCAAATACCGGAAAGGAAAAACTCTACTGAGATGTCTCTGATAACCAACCTTGATGTAAGGCTCATACTGTTCTATGTCAATCTGCTGCCTTTTATTCCACTGCTCACCGACATTTGGAATGCCAGTTGCTAGAGAAATGGACTCCGGTGTCAAGGTAAATGTCACACCTGCTAGAGTGACTTGGCCATTTTGAAGATGGAGCACAAACAACCTGGCCAACTCATGATGGTATTTAACTCTCTCTACCATCTCATAGAACTGATAACAAGATTGGTGTTGAAAGAATGTGACAGCAAGAGGGTAGGCCTGCAGCCCAGCAAGTGAAGTAGGCTCCTCTCGTACATGTTTATCACCTGTCTCCTTGGTGCATGCATTTATGTAGGAGAATCACAGTGTGTCTCCTCATCTCGGTCATAGGAGGGATCAGACTCCATGTTTGCTAATGTGTGAGTTCTCTTGATGAGTATGAAGAGATTATGGTTTTTTTAGTTTTCTGTTACCAAGGATGAGAATGTATGAGGGATTGTGGAGGGAAAGGGTATGAGGGGTTTTGGGAATGATATGGACAAGTTTTTTTGGGAATAGGGGTTTTAGGGAATAGTATGTAGGCTTAGGGACAACAATTAGGGTTTAGGATTTGTAACTAGGGTTTGGGATAGTGGGAGTTAGGGATGGGGGAATTAGGGAATTTTATTGGAATATGGGAATTAGGGAATGAGTGGATGAAAGTGAAAAATGAATGGAGGATTCAAAGAGTGAGGGAGTGATGGAGTGGACTTGGTAGCAAAAACACAAATGCAAACCCTAGGAAATTTTTTTTTAGCCAAAATTGCAAAGAGGTAGGGTTTAAGTTTTATCACACTAAACCACCATAAATTAAAAAAAAAACTTTTTCACTAGCAATGGAAGGAATTTTGACTTACTTGCACACCATTGGCTTGAGAAAATTTGGAAATTTGAGGGAGTTTATGGTGAAATCGGGCTTGCAGCTCTATGCGCCACTCCATAAACCCAATGTGCCGTGCCTTCTATATGTGTCGTGCTAGTGTATTTTTTACACTGTGGAGGGCAGCCTAATGCGCTGCACCTTCTCTATGCACCACACCACAAACCCAACGCGCCGCACCTTTGAACTTGCACGGTTTTGCTTCAAACTTGCTCCCTTTCTCCAACACGACCTTCTGTTGCTCAAATTTTTTTTCTTTGAATGCAATTGAGCTCTTTGAACATGAAAAATGAGTTTATATACAAGAGTTTTTGACTTTTCACTCATAAAACCCACTTTTATAATGTTTGCATTGTAACTTACTTTTTCAACTCTGTTTATGGGCAATTTACTTCATTTTTACCTTTGATGAACTGAATGATTTTATTTTTTTGGTTTTCCTTGCAGGGGATGGAGTTGTTGAAGCTTGGTAAGGTGACCAGGGTTGCCACTGAAGTTGCTTACATAGGAAAAGCTGAAATTACATCAAATTTTATACATGAAAACATAGAATACTCTGTTTTTCCTCAAAATAGGGTTTTGAGGAAAAATAAGTCTCTGAGCATGTGACTATGGAATTTATTAGTACTGAAACTTTATTTGATCACCTCATGCACCTGCTAACTATTATTGAACATTTTGAAGACCTTTTTGACAAAACATTAGACCTAATAAAGCGAAAACCCTTAAAATGACTCTTGCAAATGATCTAGATGAATGGAAATGTGCCAACAGGTAAAGGGCATGAGGGAAAATGTACAACAAGCTACTACCATCAGATGATCCATGATCCTAATGGAATGCAGCTGACTGAGCAAGACACCTAACATGCAATGCAACAAGATAATTTGATCACTGATGGAGGGATGAAGATACCGACACTAACATTCACTCCAATGGGGATGGTAGATCCTTGGAGGTGCCAAGAACTACAGATCTCTGGGAAAGTAGGCAGTGCCTTTGTCCATTGGGCTATGGATTCAATAACTTCGAAAAACTAAAACCAAACTCTTGACTCAATTTCAGGACTAAAATCTGACTGAAAACTAAAACAAAATTGACAGACTGGAAAAGATTCTCATAATTGAACTTATTCATCAAAACCTACTCTAATTGTTCTATTTCACCGCCAGATCAAGTGAAATGGAACAAAAAATGCAACCATGTAAGCATCCTAGCTGCTACTTGAATTCTCCCCAGTTTTTTTCTGATGAGCAAGTAGAGGGAAGAACTGAAAGGCAACTCCCATGGAAACTTGGAATCAAATTGAATCTTGATAAGCTTGCAAAGCATGAGTTGACTGGATGACCTCAAGAATGCTACGAAAGGGTCTTCATAAGAATAGCTATTGATTTCCATTAATACATTACTTCTCTGCTCCAATTAATCTTCATACCTTGATCTTAAAATTTTCCTAACCTCTAAGTTGTCTCTCTCTGATGACTGCAGTTGACTGTGAAAAAGATCCTGAAATTCGTGAATAATAACACTCTCTTGCTGATCCCAAACAAAACAAAAATATTCTTCATTAGTCTCCTCATATGACTACAAATCTCGATACAGGCTTTGTAATGAAACATCTGTTGAACAAGACAATGAAGTCGGCTGTCGAATAAAGTTATGGTTAATGCTCTTTTCTGGCACATGGTCAGCCAATGGAAAAGGACTTTTACAAAAAATATCATCCAACACATTAGCCATAGGATCATAAAAAACTTGAAAAGACTGTTGCGACATATCCATTGGAATTCTATGACATTCTACAGGCTGTTCATCCTTTCCTTTTGAGATATTATGAAAATTCTACTTCATGAACTGAAATTCTTCAAAACATAAGGGTACATAATCCTCTTGCATCATTAGATCATATGTTTTAGCTTCCAAGCCTTCATCTCTAATCTGACCTTCAATTAGGTTTGGTGGCTGCAAATCTGGAGCTAGGGAGGATTTTATATCGCAAATTATTTCATCAATCGTTTCAGGGGAAGATTTCTCATTGACGAGCCTAGGAATTTCACTATCTGTCTCATCCTCAACATTAGAACTGAGAGATTGTTGATTTCTAATTGCATGAAAGTTATCTTTGATGAACTGAATTGAGGCAAAAAAAAGAGGCAGAGATCCTTCACTTACTTCCTAATTTTCCAGACTTTCCTCATCACTGTCCTGGATGATATGCATCGGATGATTATTGTTTTCAAGCTGTTGAAACAGAACTTCCTCCCACAAATCAGCAATTGATTGTGCTGCGAGACTAGCTTGTGTTTGGAAAAAATCATCATCATCGTATTGATCGAATTTTGGCAAATCATCAACATAAAACATATCATCAAGCATACAAGTCATATCAAAAGATTTCTCATCTCCGAGATGTTCTAAAACACAGTCGTTATTAGATAGATGAAAACTGGGATAAGAAAGAACAGGTTTCGGATTAGCCACTTGTTCTTGAACATCATATTCATTCCTTGTAGTGATTTTTCGCATCATTTTTTCCACTTCCCTTACTAAAAGGTCAAGTTTTACCTCTGAAGGTGTCAGGTGCTCTCCAACATTCTTCTTTTCTTCTTCCTTCAGCTTTTCTCTTCTGATCAACAGATTAGCTTCTACATCTACTGCATTGTTCTGTATCTCTTCAAGTGTTGCTAAGTTCCTTTCTCTCAACTGAAACTCCATTTCTGGATCAAAAGTGCCCAGTTAATGTAAGAAAGTTAAGCTAGGAGGAGGTCTTATATCGGCAGGTATCGAATAATAGACTCGATTGAACCTGGCAGAAAACTGTTGTACTGTCTCCTCTAACTGTCTTTTCAGCTGGGCATACTCTTCTAAAATTAGGAAAGGGTTTTGTTTTACCACCCATCTGTTGAGGAAGACTTTGACGAACTACTGGAAATCTAAGATGCTTGCATCAGGTAGGGTTTTGAACCAACTTTTGACTTTTCCTCACAAAGAAAGAGCAAAAAGCCTAATACTAACATCTTCTTTATCAACTTCAAAAAGGTCTAGGAAATTATCAACCTTTTGCACATGTTGCTCATCATTGATGTTGTCACATTCACCATCAAACCTCAGCAAATAAAGGTAATAATTTGCAGGGAAAGCATGGAGTATAGAAGGTAAGATGAGAGGTTTATATCTATCGGGGACTATGGAAGGTCTAGGAGTATATACAGGAGCTACAGGATTAGTCTTGATCTCTTTAGGCTCATCAATTTGAAGATGTTCATCATAAGGTTTAGGAAAAGGGTGGAGGTTGAGATCAAAGGAAAACTCAGTGTTTACACTTTTTGGATAATTTGAATGAATATTTCGATCACCTTTATCATACAGCAAATTCTGGAAGAATTTCAGGACAGCTTCAAGGAAAGCAAAGAAGTAATTTACAAGAAAGCAGATTAGATCTTGAATACCATTCCACTTTGAATACTTGAAATTTGTGTAAGATCCTTCCATTTTTCTACGGGAAGAGTCGGTCCTCCAATGGAGTCTTTACATTAAGTTGGAGTTGCCAGGTGAAAAATTTAGCCTTCATATGCATCTATTTGTTGTTCACCATCAACATTCAGATATAATACTCTTTCATTCTTTACCGTGGAAGATATTACTGGGGTGATGCATCCTTTATGCTAAAAATTTCCCCAGTATGGTCACCACTATGTTAGGGCCTAAATCTACCTCAGGCTGAGAAAGGTAGGATCTAGGATAACATCATACCACACTTAACCTTGTAGCTAGCCCTACCAAGTCGGGAGAGGGCTCTCTCCTTGTCAATCTCAAAAAATATGGGCAATGAAAGCTTGAGATGACTGAACTGATGACTAATTTTAGGCTAGGTATGTGTGCAGAGGTGTTTGATTGAATTTGATGATGTTTTGTTGGCTCAAATGTGAAAGGCAGATTTGGGCCTGGGGAATGAGGCTCAGTTTTGCAGAGATCTCTATGGGGAAAGGTAGGCAAGTGATTTGGTACTTCAAATTGAGTGAGATGGAGAGGTTATAGATAGATAAGGAGTTGAAAAGGGCATGAAGAACTCAGGGATCCTTTTCAATTAGCTGAAAACATAGATAACTAAGCAAACCTTAGGTAGAGCACTAGACTTTCAATGTATTCTACCTTTATCTTTGTTTGATTTAGTTAAGATGAAATAAAGAGAGATATGGCGTACATAAAACAAATGTAGACTTAAAATTACAGAAGAAAACACAATACCAAAGCAAGATGCCACATGAATCCCATAAAGTGCTGCAAACCACTGGTCTATTCCTTAGCCAAACTATTGAAATGAGTATACAATAAGCTCCAAGCTTTCCCAAAAATCCAACCATGCCAATGACTGAAAGAACATAAGATATAGGCAAAAAAAAACTCATCCTAGCCTCTGGGGGTTGAGCTCATGAGTTTAGGATCTGTTCCAAGAAATTCTAAACTGAGAACTAAAAAGTAGGCAGTGGAACAACTTGCCTCTAAAAACTAGGAAACTGATTCATTTAGTTGTAAACTACCGTTTCATGGATGAATCTACCTCTATGAGTGAAAATTCAGCATAATTACATAAAAATCCATCAAGTCACATTAAATTACATCATAAGTTTGACAATTAGAAGGAGAAAATTCAAACTGTCAAGAAATTAGGTGAAAAATAGAGTATTTTTGGTCAAACTGAGCAAATTTCCTCCAATGCGCTGCGCTGATTTCCCTATGCGTAGCGCCTTTTTGCAGCTACTTTTTGAGGCCTTCCCGTTGTCCAAATTTACTCCAAGTGGACTTGTTGGAAATTTCTTCTTGTCTAATTTCTAGCACAAGTGGAATTTTTTAATTTGGCCTCTATTTGCCCCTCCAAAACTAAGTTCTCCCAAGACTACTTCCTGTGTGTCAAAAAAGGGGCAGAAAGGTCATTTTGGGGTGTTTTTGACCTTTTTGGAAGCCCAAAACCTATCAAAATTTCTTGGCCATTTGTGAACATGCATATTTTTCCATGAAAAATCCAAATATTCTGAGTTTTCCTCAAAAGGATGCCTCCATCAAAAGCGAGCACCAGGTGGCGCGACGCATTGGGTAGAAAAGTTAGTTTTTGAGCCAAAAATTCAAAAATTACAAAAATTGTCCCAATTTTTTTGAAATTTGGGCTGATTTCCCTCCCTTAAGAGTTGTGTCGGAACAAGGAAGCCTCAGCCAAGATCTGAAGTCTATCATGCTCTTTTCACCTCTTTGATGCCTTCTTCAACTTGGCCTTCAAGTTCCTAATTCTTGCTTTGCACACCATGTTTCTCGCCAAGTAGTGGTAGGACATGTGCCTCAACATGTTTTTCTCTTTGTTGGCCTTCTCTAGCATCTTTTCCAAATTTATGTTTAACCTATCGAGCCAATATTCACGATCAACTTCAATTTCTTGTTCAAGTGGTGTCAACTTTGTTTTTCTCCTCTTGGCAGCTTGCTGATTTTCTCGTATGTTTTGCAGCTCCATAATGGTTTGCTGATCCTCTAGCTGCTTTTTTCTTTGCTCCAGATTGTTAATTATCCATTTGGCTCTTTCTAGGTTGAGAGACAAACCATGGATGTCCTCTTGCTGCTCCTGAATGATCTCTTTAAGCTTTGAGCTTTGCGAGCCCAAATCGATGTCATCATCCTGAATAAGAATGAAATCTGTCTCCTGCCCTCCTGAAGGCCCCTCATCATGTAATGGCCACTTTCCCTTGTCCTATACCTGCTTTACTGATGGAAGAAGCGAGACCCCTTCCACCCCAGGTGGAGATAGTACTCTCTTTGCTGCTGCAAACAACCTTCTAGTGCCCTTTTTGTAGGTGACAAATACACGCACACTAGTAGTTTGTCTCATGAAGCTCCTACTGATGTGAAGGCCCACCCATCTCATGAAAAGATACTAGAGGTACTTGAGGAGCGGTGAAGACCTCATGTGAAATGAAATCATCCCATGAGATGTTCTGTAAACCAAGCTGATGCATGACCACAATCTTGATTAGTGCAAAATAATATATGCTGTTATACTGCTATTGGGGAGTCTTCTTGTGCACTAAGGTGGTCATATTCTCAATGTTACGGCAAATAAAGTAGGGGAGATTCATCATTCTCACCCTAGTAAAGTGCATCAATAATCTGATGTGATAAGCATATAGGCGAGAAAACCGGCCCTCATAGCTGAAATACTTAATTATGAGTTTCATCAAGGGAGCATATGAGTCTTTCAGATACCAGACAAGAAAAACTCTTCTGATATGTCTTTGATAACCAGCCTTGATTTAAGGTTCATACCATTCTCTATCAATCTGCTGCCTTTTATTCCACTGCTCACCGACATTTGTAATGCCAGTTGCTAGAGAAATGGACTCCGGTGTCAAGGTAAATGTCACACCTGCTAGAGTGACTTGGCCATTTTGAAGACGGAGCACAAACAACCTGGCCAACTCATGATGGTATTGAACTCTCTCTACCATCTCACAGAACTGATAACAAGATTGGTGTTGAAAGCATGTGACAGCAAGAGGCCAGGCCTGCAGCGCGGCAAGTGAAGTAGGCTCCTCTCGTACAGGTTTACCACCCTTGTGAGGTCTCCTTGGTGCATGCATTTCTATAGGAGAATCACTCTGTGTCTCCTCATCTCGGTCATAGGAGGGATCAGACTCCATGTTTGCTAATGTGTGAGTTATCTTGATGAGTATGAAGAGATTTATGGTGTTTTTAGTTTTCTACTACCAAGGATGAGAATGTATGAGGGATTGTGGAAGGAAAGGGTATGAGGGGTTTTGGGAATGATATGGACAAGTTTTTTTGGGAATAGGGGTTTTAGGGAATAGTATGTAGGCGTAGGGACAGCAATTAGGGTTTAGTATTTGTAACCAGGGTTTGGGATAGTGTGAGTTAGGGATAGGATAATTAGGGAATGTTATTGGAATATGGGAATTAGGGAATGAGTCGATGAAAGTGAAAAATGAATGGAGGAGTCAAAGAGTGAGGGAGTAATGGAGTGGACTTGGTAGCAAAAACACAAATGAAAACCCTAGGAAATTTTTTTTGAGCCAAAATTGCAAAGAGGTAGGGTTTGAGTTTTATCACAATAAACCACCATAAATTTATAAAAAAACTTTTTCACTAGCAATGGAAGGAATTTTGACTTACTTGCACACCATGGGCTTGAGCAAATTTGGAAATTTGAGGGAGTTTAGGGTGAAATCGAGCTTGCATCTCTATGCACTGCACCTTCTATATGCGTCGCACCAATGTATTTTTTACACTATGGAGGGCAGCCCAATTGGCTGTGCCTTCTCTATGCGTTGCGCCACAAACCCAACGTGCCACGCCTTTGAACTTGAACAGTTTTTCTTCAAACTTGCTCCCTTTCTACAACACAACCTTCTCTTGCTCAATTTTTTTTCTTTGAATGCAATTGAGATCTTTGAACATGACCAATGAGTTTATATACAAGAGCTTTTGATTTTTCACTCATAAAACCCACTTTTATAATGTTTGCATTGTAACTTACTTTTTCAACTCTATTTATGGGCAGTTTACTTCATTTTTACCTTTTGATGAACTGAATGATTTGATTTTTTTGGTTTTCCTTGTAGGGGATGGAGTTGTTGAAGCTTGGTAAGGTGACCAGGGTTTCCACTGAAGTTGCTTACATAGGAAAAACTGAAATTACATCAAATTTTATACATGAAAACATAGAATACTTTGTTTTTCCTCAAAAAAGGGTTTTGAGGAAAAATAAGTCTCTGAGCATGTGATTATGGAATTTATTGGTACTAAAACTTTATTCAATCGCCTCATGCTCTTGCTGACTATTATTGAACACTTTGAAGAACCTTTTGACAAAACCATAGACCTAATAGAGTGGAAACCCTTAAAATGACTCTTGCAGATGATCTAGATGAATGGAAATGTGCCAGCAGGTAAAGGGCATGAGGGAAAATGTACAACAAGCCACTACCGTCAGATGATCCATGATCCTAATGGAATTCAGCTAACTGAGTGAGAGACCTAACATGCAATGCAACAAGAGAATTCGATCACTAACGGAGGGATGAAGATACCGACATTAACACCATGTTTGTTAGTTATAAAGAGGTCACTGTGTCTTTTTAACCAATTCAGAGTCTTCTTCCAGTGGATTCATTAGGTATTTTGGGATTGTGGA
Organism: Pinus albicaulis; assembly: GCA_034641835.2. Lineage (NCBI taxonomy): Eukaryota > Viridiplantae > Streptophyta > Pinopsida > Pinales > Pinaceae > Pinus > Pinus albicaulis. The sequence continues at coordinate 130,905,474 of CM076578.1, read as the reverse complement.
GTCGCCAGGTGGAATTTTTTGAACTTTTCTGTCCACCAACAACATGATTAGGTTTTCCCAATGCATTCCTAGGGGAGTTTACAAGGACTAGTGAAGTAATAGGCCTACTGGAGGCCAGTGGAGTCGCCAAGTGGAAAATTTTTAGCTTGTTTTGAAGGTAAAATTGTTTTATGGTTCCACCACCATGTTTATTATGAAGCCAATCTGAAATATTTTTGGGTTTTTTCTGAGTTTCTATGGTTGTTTGAATGACTAATGTGTCTATAGAGCTTTCTAGGCAAATATGGACTCAGTGGTCCCACCGTGATCGCCATTATGTTGGTGATGAGGTGGGATAATAGATTCATACGGTATTCTTTGTCAAACTAAGGGCCTGTTGTGGCCAGCAACAACCCCCCTTTTTATTTAGTATTAGTAATAATAATAAATAAGTGGGGACCCTTAGTTTAAAAATCCAAAAAATTAATTAGTGCTTGTTTTCTTTTTTCAGTAAAACTTACTACCATTAACTTAAGAAAATTCCTTGGAAAATCTTTAAATAAACTTAAGTTTATGATAACATAGAATAAAATAATTCTTTGAGGAATATCACATCGCAAAAGGGTAACGAATAGCTCCTTACAAGCGGAATTTTAAAGATTGCGATACGAAATTACGCGCTAAAAGAACATTCATCACATTGCAAGTTTCATATTTTATGTTGAGAAACCTCAAAACACCGATGTGCGATAACATTTATCGCAAATCACATTTCGCAGAAAATACATTAATGGATGTTTGTCATATGTTATATTTTGCGATATTGCAATCTTGCGATATTGCGATATTGCGATTTTGCGATTTCGCGATGATATAATATTTGCGCCATTATGATGTTGTGATTTTCTGAGATTGCGATTTGCGATATTGCGATTTTGCGATATTGCGAAGCAAATTGCAGATCGCATTATCGTAGATTCTTAAGGATCGTTGTACGAAGAAAATCTTCTCCATAAATCAAGACTCCGTTATGTGATTTAATGATTAATTAATGAATTGATTGTCATTTATTAATGAAAAATGGTTTTGTTTTGATTCAAGAGTTATTTCACGTAAGATGATATATTTTATGCGCCTTCATCATTTAAAACTTTCCCATCACCTTTTCATATCATTACTCTCACTTAATTCATAAACTCCAGGTGCGAAGAACTGAGGACTATACAAAGTGATATTCAAAGTATTATAAGAAAGAAAGACAAAGTTCCGAGTTCTAAAAGTAAAGAGATGGCGTCCTTGTACACAGACACTGCCTGCAACAAAGACGCTGGTATCACCACTTGGGAGGGCATGTATAATCTGCTTGAAGAGGAAAACCCCAGATTAATGGATGTTTCGGCTACTGCAGGATCAGTTGGTTCTTCCGAAGCATCTCTTACAGAGTTAACTTGTTCATTTTTGCACCGGATAGCAGCAAGACCTAAAATTATTCCATATACAGACATGGTGAAATGGGTATTGGATAGCACTGATATTACGAACAGATAGTTCAAGACTCAGGGGCAAGAGCTCTTTGGCTCATTTACTCCAGAAGATTTAAGGCTTATGTATCATTTGCTGGAGCCACAGGCAACGTACAACAAATAGTTTATTGAAAATTTTTCCAAGGAAAATGAAAACCTAGCAGAATGCACCAAGGAATGGTCCACAAGAGACGAACCACTGAAGAAAGATAAACATGGTATGTACAGTACTGGTTCTCTCACTTCTCTGTATTACTTTGCTGCTGCTATGCTTTGTAGGCTTTTTGGAAAGCCTGACATTAATAAGTTTTCATCTGAATGGCTTCCGTTATTGAATGCTGTTGTTAATGCTACTATTGTGGATTGGGCTAAGATATTTTCTGATAACTTAGCCACGGCTATTTTTAATTATCGGTCTAAACGGACTGTCTCTCAGAGGATTTATCCTCCTTTTTTCCTATCTGCTTATGTAATGGATTCAATCTGTTATGTTTCTAAATTTCCTGTAATGGGTTAGCAATGGAAAATTCAAGATCCCCTACCCATTCATGTTTATCATAAATAATTGTGGGATTCAAAGTTCATTCGCCATATTTACAAGATTTTCCATGGCATCATGCTGCCACTGTACATAATGTTGTATAATAAGGATGCTCCAAGGTTTTCCCCTGAAGCAGAAGTACACATTCTCCCTGGCGCAAGATGGTTGGAGAATAATTGTTTACCTATGTTAGGGTTTTTGGAAGTTTTGCTTCTCCTCATGTTTTACCTTTGTATGTTCCGGATAAACTCCTGGCCTGGGAAACTGCGTATCAAACCTGCAGAGAGGGAGGGTTGACCAAGGATTTATAGGATAAAAAGAAGGCCATCTAGCCACAATTTCCTGTGGCATGCAGAGCATTTTCATTATTTGATGTTGGTCATGCATTTAAAGAAGTAAACAATATTACATGTTTACAATTGTTCAAGTTTCCAAGAAGGCTATTCGACCCATATGATGTTGTTAATAATTTCATCACTGCAGTCAAGATAAGAATATTTTCTGCAGAAGGGGATTTTTTTGATGATATGTTTCAAGAAAAATGCACATTTAAAGAGATTCTAGATTCAGCTCAAACACGTTTTTCTCCAGAAGAATTCCAAGAGTTTAAAATGTACAGAGAAAGAAGGTTGACCACTATCCCTTTGGATAATTTGCGCTTGGAACCCGCAAGGGAACCAACTCCCAGCATCAGTCTTAGTGGGAGTTCAGATACAGACAAGTCCAAGTCAAAGTCCGGGAAAGAAACTGATAATGACCAGGATAAAAGTGAAGGGTCAGTAAAGGATACTGCCCAATCAAAATAACTTTTACAGCAACAGATTTCAATCTCTCCACAGACAAATCTTCCCCCTCTCAATGAAAAACAACCATCCGTCAGAATTAATTTGGAAAAAGAATGGGAAACATTTAATGATTTGATTAATGTTGAAGGACAGAACACACAGACTCCTGTAACTAATGTACAGACAATAAAAAATATAGTCACAGGAGAAACTAGCAATGTCGCAGAAACAGAACATATTCCCATTTCCCCCTCCTCTGAGCTTGTGCTCAAAATAGAGGAAATTCCTCCTCTTGATATATTCTATAGTCCACAACATAAAGCAGTAGTAAGAAAACAAAGGAAGAAAGGGAAATTAGAAAGTGCACTCTCTCATGACGTAGAACAATTGGATGTTTTATGGCAAGATCCTACTACTGATCCAACTGAAATTCTTACTAAATTATCTTAGATTACAGGAGCATATGCCTCTATAGCCATCGATAAAGCATCTGAGGTACGAAAAGTATTGAATGAAAAATAAAATCAAGTACAGGTTCTGCAACAACAACTGCAACAAGCCATTGTTAACAATGAAGCATAGATACAACTTGAAAAATTACAGCAAGAGTTTCAACAAATGCAGATCGGATATCAGAAAATTTTGGCTGAAAAAGAGAACCAAATATAGATTATGCAAGAGATGCACAAAGATGACCACATATCACAGAATTTATCACAGAGACTATTTCCTTAAATAACCAACTACTGCAGCAACAGGATATATTATGCCAAAAAATTTCACAGTGGAACTCTTTTTGTGAAGAAAGTGATAAAATCACTAATCATGTCGTAGAATTACGACATGATTATGATTTAACTAATAAAAGAGTTACTGACTATTTGGCTTGGCAAAAGACAGAGGAGGGGAAAAGAGCAAGAGCACCAATCATCAATGACAGTCATAAAGAAATGCTCTTCAATAATTGGGATGCGCAGATCAAGAATACAGAACAGGCGGTGGAAGAAGCAGCTATAGCAACAAGCAATATTATTGATTGTGTAAATGAAAATTTTCACAAGGCAAATTTAATTTCAGAAACTATTCCAGGATACCTACCACAAGCACAACAATTGCAGACAGAGTGGAAACAGAAGCATCAGGAAAAGGCAGAATTAATTAAAGGATTAACAAAGTTAAATTGGGATTCTTACTGGGCATGTCTGGTAAAACCACACAGCCAATGCATGGCTCTCAATTGCATCATAAATTCTGCCGAGAAGATAGCGCCAGCACTTGTCGATGCCGTTTTCACAGGACAATTAAAATATGAAGTCAGCCAACCTAATATTCTCAAATCAATGATGAATGCTTGCAATTTCAAATATTAGATTCACAAATAGTTAGTTGTTAGTTTTGATTTTAGATTTAGTATTAGTTTTACTTTATATTTTCCTAGAAAAAAGGATGGTCATTTAAACCGAATCCTAAATTTTTGTAATAAACTATTTTTAGATTTAGTTAGTAGTATTTAAACCCTTCTCATGCATTTAGAGAAGGGTCCTGAAATTTGTCAAAAACTTGTCCTCTGGAACATGCACTTTTGCACCCTCAAAGGAGGTTTTGAAGAATGAATGGAATAGGATTTATTGATATCTGTGTTTAATATCTGCTACTGATGTTGGACTTTTGTACTCTTAGTGGATGTTGGATTAAGAGGAGATAAGTCATTATTGCTTGAAGCTCATGAGTAGAACTAGTTATAAATGGTACTTTTATCTCTTAACTATTTCTGCCTTTGTGTTAAAGTGATATTTATTTTCAGTTGTTTATATATTGATGCTTGAATTCTTGGGTTATCATTTGACACTTTTGTACGGTGATAGCTAATTATTTATGCGTAATGTATGAATAGCTTATTATGCGATATGTTTTTCACAACTATTTCATTTAACTTTTTCTATGAAGTGGTTTATCTTTATTGAATTATTTTCTTATAACAGTTGAATGATATTTATTATCGATTGTTATTTGAAATCATTTTAGATCGCATAAACAGAAAGAATACATCCCAGGTAAGTTTAGAATTAGATATTTCTTTTTAAATTAGAATACAATTTTCATATGATTAGATTAGAAATAGAATAAAAGCATTTCACATAGGAACTTTAGAAAGGAAATATCAATTCTCAACACACACACACACATATTGGGAAACTGGTCCCATTATCCCCAGTCATACCCACTACACCAAACGGAAAAGGAGCTGCTAACCAAGGTCTGGACCGAGTGGGTATCCCCCTTGTTGTAAGACCTGATTTTCGGGGCTTCAATAGGGCCTAAAGAACTTTTAAGAGGTATTCAAGCAACTATATACTCAATAGGTCCCACCGTGATCGCCATTATGTTACAGTTCCTGAGTTTTGATAGATTGGCTAACCAAAAGACAAGACAACATCAGAACCAATATTTAGAGTTCCAGGATCTAGTCCTCCTGTTCTCAAAGAGGGATCTCTCAAATGTTTTGTTTTGCAAAGATTTATTTTGTTTTCTTTTAAGTATTTATTTTAGACTAGTTATTAAGTGCAAATGTTTGTTTGGTTTGTTTGTTTGTTTGGTTGAATTGGCATAGTAGAACATGAAAGGTCTAAGTAGTATAGATAGAAAGAAGAAGTATCTGATTCATTGGGTAATGGAGTCAAGAAGAGGTTTATGAAAAACTCATCAATGGATATGGGATATCAAAGGGAAAAATCTAACTTGGTCACAAGATCCTTTAGTTTTGTGAATGAGATGGACATTAATGATTTGGAAAGAGAAATTGAATTCTCAACAAAGGGAACTTAAAAACATAACTTGAACAATAAAGAGGTATTTGATACACAGGGCTAACCATGAATTCTACAAACCACACTTTAAGAAAATAATGATTTCAAGACAACTTTCAAAATGAAATCTAAGATTCAGGAGCACATCCTATTTCCTCAAATATTTTATTTCAAAGGACTTAGAAAACATAAAATATTCACTGATAATTGCAGTCATAGAAGAGGGAACACCTAACACATCTATGATCACAACTATAATTACCTTTAAAACAATTGTTCAAGCAGGGACAAAGGGTATGATCAAAACAGACCTCCTTGGCTAACTGTAAACAATGGTACTTCAAAGGGAGACTTCAAAAATAGTTTTCAAATGGAAGTAGACAAGCAGGGAAAACCATAAAACATGCTAGAACCAACTATTTTAACTATTTGAGAAATAAACGAGCATAAGGGTTCAAGAGAATGATTAAAGACTCTAAAATTACTCGGTAGAAGAAAACACAAAACAGTGAAGGATAAACAGGTCTAAGGTGCTTCTAGGAGTCATTTCTTAGGCTAAAATTTTCATCCTACTGTAGTAAGAACTTATGAAACATAATGATAATAGGAAAAACAACAAACAGTTCAGAATACATCACCAACAGCCAGGCTCAGGGATCCAATGATAGAGCCTTCTCAAGAACAAGCATGTCAAAACATAAGCCAGCTTCCAAGACTTCAATTTCTTCTTCAACTTCAACAGACTGTGTATTATCTCAAAGAGTTCCAATGTTACAACTAGTGACCAACCAACCAACAACTTCTCATTTTCTTCAGAAGTATTTATAGAAGAAATGAGGAGTTGGAATAGTTTTTAGGGATTGAATGTCATTAATTCTATACTAAATGCAACTCCTAGCCTTGAAAAACATGCAAGGCATAAGGCAGGAAAGCATTCGGTTTACAACTCTGTCTTATTAAATATATTTTCTTCTTTTTAGGCTTAGTGGGTGAAAACATTGACTTTAAGGCTCTTTTTATATTTTACAATAACTTTGCTGTCAGAGTGAAATATTTGATTTTGCTTGTAAATACTGTTAGCAGTCTTTAACCTTAATGTTACTGATTGAAAATTGATCTGGGTATTCCTTTGAGGCAGAGAGGCTGCAGGTGGCAATTTTGGTAGCTGGGGATTCAATTAGCCCCTATGATGTGGCATTCGAGGCTTTTCTGGAGATTTTTGTTTGTTTTGTGGATTAGGCCTTTGATTTTCAATTTGTGCCTTGATCCTTTCAAGCTTTGATTAACATCTTTAAAACTTTGATTATGCTCTAATCTTCATCTTAACACTGATATTCCTTCATTTAATTAACTCTGACTGTGTTTGTTGTTTGCAGGTGCGCAGAGGGTTTGTTGGAGTTTTTGTTTCAAAAAATAGATAATCATGACTTATTGATTCCCTAAAAACGTGTAATTAGAACTCATAAAACCTTTAAAATTGTATCAAGGGCCATGAGGATAATCATCCTCAGCCAATAACATTGTAATCATCTGCTAGAGGGTTTTATCTTGAATTTCATTAAACCTACATAAAAACATACAAAGTTAATTAAAATCCTGCGAAGTATTGGTTTGACTGCTTAGGAGGGTTTATGGAAGTAGTGGAAATGCTTGAGGATGGATGAAATGCAGCAACGAAAGAAGGAATCCTGGCAGAAATAGATAACCAGGTTTAATTTTGAATTTGGCGCGAAATTGGAGAAGGGTGGTTTCAAAAAACCGACAGCGGTTTTCGCATGGAATTTTGGGGGTAGGTGGTTTTTCCCGAAAGCAATGCAATTCGATACATCACTTGACACCTATCTTTCTAATACTACCTATTTCGCAAAAAAAATTAGCGTTAAACTCTAGGCACAAAAATTTTGTGATATGCATCGTCAATCATTGGATCGGAGGCTCCAGATCCAACGATGCAGAATGAGTGCGATGGGAAATTTGCACGGTGATTCGTTGGAGTGGAGGCTAGGTGTCATAATTAGATTGGGAGGGCCATTGTATATGGTGGGTGGTAGGCCCTGGAAGAACTAGGTTATCGATTTTAATTCCAATCATCAGATCTTTTTGATGGACGGTCAGGATTAAGAGAGAATGTGGAGGTTTTGAAAGTGATAAAGGAAAACGCAGGTGAATGGGCGAAAAGATGGGGGCCCGATGGCCGTTGATCTGTAGATATGAACGGTCCATATTTGCTCAAAAAACATAAAGCCGGAAATGGAAAAATAGAAGGAAAAAAGGGTTTTTGGCACAAAGGCTTGAAACTTTAAGTGCCCGATTGCGGGGCTTTGGCCATATAAGAGAAAAGGGCTAATGGATATAAGCCCTCGGGGGCGTAACACTTTATAGTGCAAAAGACTATTTTTAGGCCAGAATAAAGGGTTTTTAAGGCCGAATGAGGATTTCGGTAGGCTAGAAAAAGGATTTTTAAACCAAATAAAAGGATGATATAAGGTTTAAAAGAGGGTTTTAATGGTTTGGAGGTTAATATGAAAGGATGAAAGGGGAAATTTGTAAAGTAAAATAGGTGTGAAAATGGAGATGATTTTTTAAAATGAGATGGAGAAGTGAATGATGAGAATGGAGGCTCATGAGCAGTTTTCTTTGGTAAACAGCAGGTACTTTAGGACTAATAGGGATTTGTTGTGGAGGTAAATCCCCTCTGCGGACAGAGGTGATCCCTACTAGCCCAGATCGGGTCTAGTAACAATCGTTCACGCTATAGTGCAGGTTCCTAATTGTGAATAAACCAACTAGCAATGAAGGCTTACCTGGAATCCAACGCTGTTGCGTGTAGAAGAGGTAGTGCTCTCGTTCCTTAGCTCAGGCAGATCACGATCCCCAGGATCTCCGTGATAGGACACCTACACAAGAGAGAAACAAAACAAACTCAAGCATAAAATCCAGTAGATGCAACTATATGTCAGTCAGAAAGGACATAACTCATCATCATAAACCATAACAAGAGTGGAACCATAACCAATAGTCGCTTATTATTAATCAATCAAAAAAAGAATACAACCATAGTTCTGACGTTGAATTCTCCTTTGGAGGGTCGCCAGTAGAACACATCTCGAAAAACTTGTCAAGGATGAGACAAACCTCTCTCTTTGGATCTTGACAATAGTCTCCTTCCTTGGATTTGGCCTTAGGGGAATAATCGAGGCTCTTGTAGCATAAGGCTCTTGGGAATTTGGGAACTTGAAGACTAGCTTGCAATGGAGATGAACAAGCTTTTATAGATGGAGGAAGGGGAGTTGGGATCCCTATAATCATGGGATTGGCTCTATCGTCAAGGAAGCTTCCATGAGAGGTGGCAAACCACTTCCTATCTATGGAGATCCGTAGCCAAACCTCCCAACTCAAGATAGATAGAAGCCCAGGAATTTTTTAGGACGAAACTTCCGCCATTTATTTTTAAAAAACACTCCTTAAATTGGCTGGCACGAGTGCGACTCTGGGACAGAGCACCAATTGGCACGACCTCTTTGAAGGATTTTCCCCATTGGCGCGGGTACTGAACTGGCTGCCCGCGCCAATGCAAAAAGGGCCATTTTTAGGGTTTTTCACAAGGAGATGTCTTCAGGGGGATGAAAGTACATGTTTAGGGGAATTCCATGAAAGTATTTTCAAGTTATGTCACTGCTCACAGGTCACAAAATAAGCCCTCCAATGTGCGAGACGGGGATTGCAGGGACGGTGACAAATTGCTGTGTAACACTAATATAATAGGATGCCCTCCTAGATTATTCTTAGGAGTTAGGATCATAAAATCCATAGGATACTCCCAAGAATCTAGGGACAATGGAATGTCTTCTATTACCCCATCAGGTTTGATCACAGATCTATCTACTAATTGTAATAATGTGGGTGTAAAAAGAAGATTAGGAAGTTTCAGTTTATCCATGATGTGTTTACACATGATATTTATTGCTGCTCCTAAATAAATAAGTGTGTTTTTGATCTCAGTTCCATTGATGTGTATTTTAACAACTGGATTTCCTGGGTCTAGATACTTTGGAATAGCAATCTTACCCATCATGATATCTGCTATTTTTCCTGCCTGTTGAATTTTCTTTGTCTCTCTTATTCTTTTTCCTGTTTTCTTCATGCTCAACTCCTTTATTGTCTTTGCTAAGATTGGAATTTCCTTGATAGCTTGCAATAATGGAATCTTAATACAAACATTTCTCAGCTCATCTAGGAAATCATAATTAGGCACCATAATTTGTTTTTCTACGCCCCTATCAATTTGTAATCTTTCTGGAAAGGGAGGTGTAGAAGTGGATGTTGATGGCTACTCTAATTTAGGAGTTGAAATTATTGGTTCTTTTTGTTTTGATTTTTCAATATTTGGGTCTTGAAAAGATGTGTCTTCTTCAAGAATTTTATTTACCCTTAGAGAATCTTCCTCAGAGTTGTTTTGTTCTTGTATGATTACAGAAGGTTTCCTCTTTTCAAATATTCTTCTAGACCTAATTTGAACATCATTAAGGTCTAAAGGAGTGATAAAAAGGGTTGGAAACTGTTGGCCTGCTATCATGTATGTGTTCTGAGGATTTTTATTGTTGGGGTTTGGTATGGTTTGGGCAGGAAACTAATTTGTTTTTAGAGGAAATGGTAATGGAAGTAGTGAATTTTGATGTTGTGGATTTTGATGATTCTGTTGAGGATTTTGTTGAGGAGGGAAATGTGGATATGGTTGATAGGATAGTGGATATTAATAGTACTGAGAGTATCTTCCATAGGGATTTTGTGCTCCTTGTGTCCAAGTTTGAGATTGATTATGGAATTGGGGCCAAGGTTGCTGCCAAGAATTCCAATTTGGTGGGGGTTGATTATACAGTTGATCATAGAATCCTTGTGTTTGAGGTCCTTGCCAAGGCCTTCTAGAGACAAAATTGAGAGATTCTGTGGAATTTGTAGGGGTTTCTTCTTGAAAGACAGCTTTGAGACCAGGAAGTGAAGGAAAAATCTTGGTCTTATGTTTTTCTGAACAAATTACACAAGTCTCTACAACTTTTTCATCCAAAGGGTATGCTCTCAAGGCATGCTTCTTTCTACATTTGGGAAAAAAGATTGTTAGGGCATCAGATTCAACTTTTTTCTTGTTTTGTAACTTAAGGGTGTCTATTTTTTCACTAAGACTCCCTAAAATATCATATTTGAATTCATCAATCATATGTCCTATTTCTGCCCTACTTACTGTCCCAGAAGCAGACTTACTTGCCCTTGCAAGAGCAGGGTCTCTTGGTCCTTTTACAGTTTTAGATTTCCCTCTTGAAAGGTTGATACATAATTCAGCTATTTCTGGTAATGTGAGCTGAGATATATCCCCTTTTCCCATCATGTTAAGGATCTCTAACCATTCATCCCTAATTGTCTTCAACAAGAGAGCTTTCAAAGTATCTTGGTCTAAGTTTTCCATTTTTTCGCTTTTGATGTTGTAGTTAAATCTCTCCAACAAATCTTCTAGATTTTCATCCTCTTTTTGTAACATTTTAAACACTTCCTCCTTATGGTTGATCGGAATACAGTAATCCAAATACCTCTCTAGAAATTCCTATTTCATGTCTTCTCATGTCCTAATAGAACTGTTGATCAAACTCATAAACCATTTTAATGCTCTTCCTTTCAATGTTGAAGGGAATAGTTTAAGTTTTTGAGCATATTGAAAATAATCATAGGTTCTACATAGGACTTCAAATTCAAATAAGAAGGTTTCAAGATCTTCAGTTTTGATTCCATAAAAGTTTGGAAGGACAGAGGGTGAAATATTTTTCATAGTTGCATTGGTTTCTTCATCTACTATAGGAAACCTAAAAGAGCTTCCCATTTCCCTTCTACCTCTTCCTCTGCCTCCTTCTTCACCTCTACCTCCTTCTCCTTCTGCACCTCTACCTCCTTCTCCTCTACCTCTACCTCCACCCCCTCCAAATAGTGTGTGTTCTCCATTAAAGACTCCTCCTCCCCCTTCTTTTGCCATAGTTGATTCTTCTGTAGAAGTTGAAAAGTTTATGTCCCTAGCAGGGGTTCCTAAATCTTCTTCTAAGATAGGTTCAACGGATAAATTGGAAGGTCTTTCTAATGGAATATCTGATCTTAAGTCATCTGGAAGTCTAGGATCAGTAAAGGATGGAATGTGGATTTGAGTTGGAGGTGTGTTGGCTCCTGGTCTCGGTGGAACAAGTGGTGTTCTAGGAATCAAGATTCTGCTTCTTATAAATCTACCCCTTGAGTCTCTTTCTCTACGCATGTCATTGTTTTTGGGAGGTAAGAAACAAGGCTACCTAGTTACACTTCCCCGAAAACGGCGCCAAAATTTCTGCTCAATTTAGTGTTCCTAAATTGATGTCATAAATTGTCAACCAGGGCTAGTAAACTGTTGAAGTGAAGTGCACTATATGTGCCTAGGTATCTATTTCCCACTACGTTTTGTTTAGTGGTTTTCCAATGTTTTTGGTTTTGTGTTTTTATTCTAAGAGGAAAAGAACTAAGTGTTGGTAAAGAGAAGTTGTTGGTCACACTAAAACAGAGAAAAACCTATTCTAAACTATGTATGGCACTTGAGAATAGAAAATGCAAAAATTTAACAAGAAAAATAACCCATAGCATGAACTCAGTAACTCATAACATGAACTCAGTCCAATTCATCCATTAGAAATATGTTGGAATAACTTGAGAAAAGGATAAGTTTAATGCAGTGAGGTTCTTCTAAGTAACAACAATCTACAATATCACAGAGAAAATCTCATCCATGGATAGAAATTTGTTGGAACACATTTGGAAAAGATATTCTGCAACATAGTGAGGAACTCTACTCTAAATTAACCCATGAAACTAAAATTAATACATTCTACAACTCAAAATATCACTGTTAAGCCTCATTCAAGAGTTAGAAATATTTTGGAATAGCTTTGGAAAAGAGGCAGTTTGTGAAATTATGAGAAATTGCAGAACAGTCAAGACTTCAAAATGACATTACCAATTCTTGTTCCTATGATGATGATGTATTAGTAGAAATTAAGAACAAGAGTGGTTTGTAAATAATGAAGGCCGTTAAATCTAATTTAACAAAACTAGAAATACAATGGATAGAACTAAACTAGAATGCAATCATTCAAACTTGAAATACAGTGAACAGAATTGAAATAGAGTGCCATTAACCTCCAGAGTTTTACAACTAAACTAAAATGCAACTAATCACTGAAATACTACAGCTCTATCTCATTCGGTGTTAGTGATATTTTGGAACAATTCATAAGAACAAGACTGGTTGTAACATCCGATTTAAGTGAGCATAAAACATAAAGTTCAAAAAAAATGCAACTAGGCTCTAAAACACCACAGCTATGTCTTATTCAGTGTTAGTGATATTTTGGAACAATTCATAAGAACAAGACTGGCTGTAACATCCGATTTAAGTGAGCATAAAACATAAAGTTCAGAAGACTATTTAAATTAGAAATGAAACAAGGCTAAAGTTACTTATATAAAAAATATGCACAGAGCTTCTTGGGTAGTAGGGGCCCTCTACCACCGGATTAGCACACAAATCTACTCAAGATTGCTTTAGATCTTGTATTAAATTTTCTCTTCTTTCATTAAAGGAAAACGCTTCCAAAAATAGAGTATTACGGTCTTTTGAGATCTAACAACAAAACATCAATCTAGCTAACTGTCTCTCGGTCTCCCGAGTCATTCTTATAAGAGAAATACATAACTACCCTTGAGAAGAAATAGGGATAAGTGTCCTTTTCAATTAAAATCAAACTATAAATCTTATGGAGGCCTCGTTCTTTTACTAAAGACATCTGTAGAGTTCTTGTCCCGGTAGAAGTCTACCTCTTAGTTTTGATTTCTTCCACGTGCATAACCACTTGGAGATTTCTTCTCAGACTTCGTAGAGGGCAAGAAATGATTTAGGAGTGTTGTGGAATTCAACCACATGTGTTTTTCCTTGAAGTGACACCTGTAACCTATGAGAACATGAAGATAGTTGCGGAATAGGCAACTAGCTACATAATGGCTACATTCTGTAGCTGAGTCTAGTCAAAAATTACTACAACAACAAAACCATGAAAATATAGCAAGACAGACATTGTATAAATTCCTAAAGTGACTTTAATCAATCCTATTGATAATTTAAGCCTGTAATTGATAAGGGACAAAGGAAATGAAGTGAAATTTGGTGAAAGGAAAGGACATCTTTGGGGCTCAACACCATCTAAGTTTGATCTTGTGGAGATTTTTCGGTTGATTGAGAACTACAACATCACCTATTTTCCTCTTGTGCCTCCCATCCTGTGGGCTACGAACAAAGTCGATATTTCAAAGAAATATGATTTGAGTTCTTTTCACACTGTTATACGTAGTGTAGCTCCCGTGAGCAAGGAGTCTACAGAGGAGTCTATTTCTGGGTTCCCTGAAGTCAGAATAAGACAAGTAAAGTTGTTTTCTTCTTTTCTGCCATGTTGATCTACTTGCTATAGAAATACAAAAACTAGAACACTAAGTGGGATCAAAGTACTTTTAGGGACTAGTTCCATATCCATATCAGCCAGATGCCCATTATCTGGGTCATACCACAGCTCCTCTTTACTGTCTCCAAAAGGTGAAAACTTATCAGATTGCTTTGTAGCAGTGATTTGGGAATTTTTGAGAGTATTAAGAGTGGCAACATCCCTAGACCATTGCCTTGCCTGTTTGTAAATTTCCATTGCTCGCTGCATATGATTCTCTGACAAACATGCGAAAAATGCTCGTCGCAAATCGAGACTTGAAAGGAGAGCCTCAGTATCTATATCCACCTCTAATTGGTGGTCTTCTTAAGCCTTATCTATAGTGAAATTGGCCTCATCGGGGTTCATAGTATGTCCTGTGCCAAGTTTGTTGATATATTAACTATATAGATCTGGACCTGCTAATTCTGTTGATATGTCTGATATTTCTTTTTTAGTTTAGTGTTGTCCTACATGTTCATCTTCTCTTGGTTTCCTCTCTTAGGCTCTTCCAAAATAGTTGTTTCGTTTGAAGGACCTACTTACCCATTTTTTATGATTTCTCTAGAGGCAGTGGTTCTTGATTTTATTCTTTTCCTTCCAAGGGTATGAGGTGTATGTCCATGTGTATCTCAACTTTGCACAATTTGGTGTGCATATACCTTTAAGATCATACCGACAATATCACATCTCACCGAACTTGAGATGCTCTAGCTATGAAATTTTTCTGTTGTTGCCTTAAATATCTTTAGGTTGTATGATCTTATTTTCATAGGGAAAATGGGCAATGGAGACTTCTTCGATTTGTGCAATGATACAAACAACCTTGTGCAAATATGGTAGCCAACCTCCCGCATAACTACCTTATTTTTCACAAACAATGGCATGAGATGTGGAATTTTATATGCTCCAAATAATTTGATGAATGTTTCTCGAGGTGATGAAAATACATTTGTAACATATACTATGGATTCCCTAGCCTTATCTATCATGCAGGGTGCCACTATGCCAAACAACATCTAATATAATACTAATATAAAGATCTCAGTTACTCTCGCATACATTCCCCTATAACTAGTATCCCACAATATCCTGCAATATATGTGGACTGGAGGTATTTCTTTAGCATAAGTCCACTTCCATCCTAGACCTAGGAAATCATTTTTAGAATATATACCATCAAAAAAATATGAAGACATATAAAACTCTGGTTACTCACCTTGTGCCATGTTCTTCACCTTTGTAACACATTTATGAAATTGTTGAGCTATGAGGTTGGGCCAACTAAAAAATGGTTCCCTTGGTGGCGCATGGGTGTACCATATAGACCCATCCTTCCTCAAAAAAATCTACATTATAACTCTCATACAACCTACAACACATAGCCATTAAATATCAATGCATTTTCTTCAATGCTTTGGTTTTGTAAATGCTGTCAGGATTTTGGGAAAATTTGCTCAACTCTTGCCACCAAGTTTTGAGAATATCTTTCATGGATTTCCCATAGCCAACATAGAATCTTGAATAGAGATATTCTTCAGGC
The DNA here is from genome assembly GCA_034641835.2 of Pinus albicaulis. Taxonomy (NCBI): domain Eukaryota; kingdom Viridiplantae; phylum Streptophyta; class Pinopsida; order Pinales; family Pinaceae; genus Pinus; species Pinus albicaulis. The sequence continues at coordinate 130,889,762 of CM076578.1, read as the reverse complement.
TTTGGGAGCATATAGTACATATTATGGTCATGACGTTGATATGTGTAAGCACTTCTAATGATCATGCTTTGAGATTCAATGCGTTGCAATATCCATCCTAAGGTCTCTACGCAAGGTAGCACTAGATAATGGCATGGAACTCTATGGAATCTATACCACTTAACATTTATCCATACCCCAAATAACTCTCATACAACCTGCAGCACATAGCCATTAAATTTCAGTACATTTTCTTCAATGCTTTGGTTTTGTAAATACTGTCAAGATTTTGGGAAAATTTGCTCAACTCTTGCCACCAAGTTTTGAGAATATCTTTCATGGATTTCCCATAGCCAACATAGAATCTTGAATAGAGATATTCTTCGGGCTTTGGGAGCATATGGTACATATTATGGTCATGAGGTTGATATGTGGTAAGCACTTCTAATGATCATGCTTTGAGATTCAATGCGTTGCAATATCCATCCTAACGTCTCTACGCAAGGTAGCACTAGATAATGGCATGAAACTCTATGGAATCTAGACCACTTACATTTATCCATACCCCAAATAAATATCATAAAACCTACAGCACATAGCCATTAAATATTGGTTCATTTTCTTCAATGCTTTGGTTTTGTAAATACTGTCAGGATTTTGGGAAAATTTTCTCAACTCTTGCCACCAAGTTTTGAGAATATCTTTCATGGATTTCCCATAGCCAACATAGAATCTTGAATAGAGATATTCTTTAGGCTTTGGGAGCATATAGTACATATTATGGTCATGAGGTTGATATGTGGTAAGCACTTCTAATGATTGTTTGGTCTATTCTACTACTGTAGATTAAGCTTTCATTTCTTGTCAACTCAAGTAGGTAAGCTTAGAGATACTTGTCTAATATATATAGACCTAAAAGGATTTAATTTCCTGAATGAGGGTTTGTTGCAGCAAGATCCAATACCCTTTTACAAGATATTTCCCTTTGGTTCCTTACACACTTAAACACCTCTCCAATTAAAACAGATCTATCTTCCTAAAAACATAGTACTTAATGTTGTCTGAGATTCTAGTCCTTTTACAAGGTTTCAGCTCACAGAATCTCTTCCAATTTCTTAGATTAACACACTAAAAGAAATTATCTAATTCCTATGGTTTGTTTGAGATCCTAGTCCTCTTACAAGGACTCAACTCACAGAGTCTGTTTCAAATCAACACACTTAAATCAAACTCATTTAAAAACAGAGATCAAGGTAATAATTTCGAATTATATCAACAATTAAATCCTCTTACAAGGTTTACTCATTAATCTAGTAATTTAATTTTTAAATTGTAACCATGAACATAAAGCAGAAATGATAACTAAAACAATAAACACACTTCTAATCAAGATTCATGAACTTACAACATCATAATTAAGTGAAAATGTACTATCAGATCTGAATATGCGGATGTAAAGGAAAACATAAAGAAAGTGTACCAACACTGCATGGGGGCCCTCCAAAAGTTGCAAGCACACTTGGAGTAACTTCAAATGGAGAAAATGCTAGTCTATAACACCATGAAGAACTGAATCTCTGTCTCTATTGAATTCTAGAAATCAATTACATAAAAACAGAGTTTGAAGCTTGGCACATAAATCTCATGTCTTTGTATGTCTCTCTCTACATATTAACTAGCCTTTAATATCTTTTCCTCTAACTATTTATCATGAATTACATAACAAAAGGAGGCTACTCTCATTCCTCAAAAGCCTAAATGACTTCCAAAAGAAGTCAAATTGGTTTAAATCCCTAAATACAAGCAAAATATCAAGTCTGTTCATTTCTGATTCAAGATTTTTTTGCTGAAATGGCTAGGTTTGACCAGCGTTGACCGGCTACTTAGGAACTTTGAATCTGAGGTTGAATATATTTTTCGCCATCTGTGTACATTCTGTATTAATCCCTCATTCTTCGTTTTGGTCTACCTATCACGCCACATGTCAGAACATAAAACATTTACAGGAAGTTACTAGAACCTGTAATTTCTTGAAATTTTTTAGTTTTTAACATGAAAAATCCTTCCTTGGAGTTTAGATAGAACACATCTATAGAAGTGTATACCAGTGTTTATTTGAAGCTCAGGTAAGACAAATTTCTGGAGGATTAAACATTCAACTATGGAGGGCTCGATGATATTGAAGGCATGAAAAATCAACAGTAAAACTTGAAGTGGTGACAACTGGAGGCTTATACAAGTTGAGACGAAGAGAAACGTTAATATTACTTATTTGTATATGGAAAATATTACTTAAAACTAGCACATTCAGAGAAATTTTTTTTTAAATATTTCTAACCAAGCGTCGGAAGACTGACGCCTTAGACGTAGAAAGAGAGACGTTAATTTTTTTTTAATATTTTTACTTTTTCATCGGAAGACCGAAGCCTCAATTGTCAGAAGAGAGACATTTATTTTTAAAATATTTTTAACTTTTTCGTCGGTAAAGCAACATTACATAAGCATCAGATGCATGACGTTCTAAACGTCAAATGATATTTCGTCGAAATTGCGACAATTTGTAAAACGTCAGAATTAAACGTTGGAAGCCATAATGTCAGAATTGTGACGTTCTTTTGAAAACCTAAAAAGCATCAGAAGACTGATAGTTTGTGATCGTCGGAAGACCGATAGTTGTGGTTCGTCGAAAGACCGACGCTTATAAAATGTCGGAATAATGACACTTTGCAAAACGTCAAATTAACTGTCAGTATTGCGACACTTTGGAAAAGCATCGGAATTGCGACGTAATGGCTAACCACATTTTTTCCAGCCTCAAACTGTCACTCTTGCGATGACTATGTGTCGGAATAGCGACGAAGTGGCCGTCGGAAATTGGGCCAAATTTTCTAGTGGCTGGAAGGTGTACCTCTATTCAATAAAAATAATTATGCACTCTGGAAAGGAAGAATGGAGGTATATCTCTTGGCGCAAGGTTATGAAGTATGGGACACTGTTTAAAATGGATTTACATCAACCACGTATGAATGAGATAAGAAGAATTTGGTAAATGATGTAGAAGAAAATAACATTATTATCAGTAGACTTATTGAATCTACTTATCATAAGGTGTTGGGTTGTAGAACTGCCAAACATTTATGGGACAAGCTTGAGAATATATATGCAGGTGACTCAAATGTCAAAGAAGCAAAGCTTCAAATCTATAGAGAAAAATTTTTGCAACTCAAAATGAAAGAAGATTGCAACATTGCTGCACACTTCTAATATGTTGATGAAATAACCAATACTCTGGAAGGATTAGGAGAGCTAGTTGACGAGAAGACTATTATACGGAAGATTCTTAGAACCTTACTAGGGAGATTAAACCCAAAGCTATCGATCTTAGAATACAATTAAAATCTGGACAAACTCAGCAAAGAGGAATTACATGGAGTTCACATAGCATATGAAATGAGAGTTGATGAAGAAGAGAGTACTTCGCATCTAGAAACTACATTCGTTGCATCTAAGAAAACCAATAAGTATAAACAACCTTCAATTGAAAAGACATGCACCTGCAAGTGTGAAGAAGAGGGAGATGATGAAGAAGGTCTTTCAGATGAATAATATGCTTACTTCACGAGAAAACTAAAAATTTGTAAGGGAAAATTCAAATGTAAACATCCATTGATATGATTCAGCTGTAATGAGGTTGGGCATTTTGCAGCAAAATGTCCAAACAGAAGTGATGGAAACTCAAAAGGAAAGAAAGGCTTTAAGAAATTCGACAAGCAAGGATCCAAAAGGAACTTTCTCTCTAAAGAAGATAGCTCATCATTTGATGAAGAAAGTGACAGCAAAGAAGAAGCCAATGAGAGAGTATTGTTTATGGCCAAGCACAATAAACAAGAGGTATCAAACAACGAAGAAGAAGGATGGACCATAGAATAATTTTATGAGGAAGCAATCAAGCTTATAAAAGATCTCAAGGTGGACAAGATTTGTTCCAATACTCTTGAAGAACAAGTTCATGGTCTCAAAATTGAAGTTGAAGAACACAAATGCATTGAAGAGTCACTTAAAAAGAAGTTGGAAGAAAGCAAGCAAGAAAGGGAAGAATTAGAAGCCGAAGTAGTCTCGGTACATGAGGAAGTGAAGAAAGGAAAAACTATCCAAAACTCTGCCAGCAACTCAAGGGAATTGGAAGAACTCGTCAACAATCAATGATATTACAACGATAGAACTGGAACCGATTACAAAGAAGAATAAGCAAGACCTTCTACAACAAAATACAATGAACCTATGAGATCTGACATGCACGTAGACTTCACTAGACAAGATTCACAAGAACAACCTTGGAAGACAATTCCTCGACGAAAATTTCCATCCAGGTAGCAACATATTTTTTATTTATACTGTTATTCATGTGGAAAATTTTGTCATAAAGCTGTAGAATGTCGCACGTACCCTAGGAACGAATACAATTCTAGGAGATCTGTCAAATATGAACCTCCCAGGGCTCAGAAAAACATCAATAGATTTGAACATTTAAGAAATAATATTGAATGCTACAAATGTCGAAACTTTGGACACATAGCCAAAGACTGCAGACTTGAAAATCCTCCAGAAAAATCTTCGAAGCCACAGAACGAACGAACATGGAAGAAGAAGAAGAATGATAATTGTGCTCTCACTTTCAAGGCTCAAAAGAACAAGATGTGTGGTATGTTGATAGCAGTTTCTCAATGCATATGACTGGAGATAGAAATAAATTTGTATCTCTGAAAGAGAAGAAGGATGGAACCGTGTCCTTTGGAAATGATGGATCTTCAAATTTTATAGGATCAGGTACTGCCACTCTCAAAAGTAAATATGCTCTAGCTAAGAATGTTATATTGAATCAAAGTCTACTCAGTGTTGGATAAATGCGTGATCAAGGACACACAATACTATTCAACTCCACAAAATGTGAAATTAGGAAGGGCGTGTTTGGTGAAATTGTGGCTACAACAAGTTGAGCTCCAAATGACATATATGTCCTAGATGAAGCAACTAAAGCATTTCTAATAGCTAAAGAGGATGATAAAATAATTGGTAACAATGATGATTGACTAAGTAAGAAGTTTGCTACAAAGGTGCAAAGTGATTTCGAGATGTCTTTACTTGGTGAGCTGACATACTTCTTAGGGCTTCAAATATCTCATCAAGAGAAAGGAATATTTATATGTCAAGCCAAGTACATCAAGGAAATTCTCAAGAAATTTGAAATGGAAGATTGCAAACCCATCCTTACTCCAATGGTAACAGGTTGCAAATTGAGCATAAACGACCCATCTAATGATGTGGATCAAAGGTTGTACAGATCTATGATTAGTAGTCTTCTATAAATAACAGCCTCCCGACCAGATGTTATGCAAGCAGTTGGACAAGTAGAAAGATTCCAAGCAGCACCAAAAGAATCACATATTAAATATTCGCCAGCATTGGAATATTTTTGCCAGAAGTTTGGGATTCTCCCAAGTTCTCATTAGATTTTTTTTTTAGAATATAAAGGGGGAGTGGAAGTAGACTACAGGTCTTCAGGACGGTTGTGAGTGGAAGTGTGTATAGGTCTGTAGGATGGTTGTGTTTCAGGGGGAGTGACCCTTTGCCATTGATGTTAAAGGGGGAGAGAATGTTGTAGGAAGAGTTGGCATGATCGCAGGGGGAGTACTTTTGTTGCCATCAAAGCCAAAGGGGGAGATTGTTGATCAGCGGTTGTCATTGATGTCAACCCAAGCAGCACCAGGGGCTAACCCAATATTTCATGGGAATTTTGACCTACCAAATTAATATATTCTGGGTCAATAATGCTTTTGATGTTTTCTACTTATCGAGATTTTTCCATTGATATATGGCACGCCATGTAATTCTTCACGGTTTGAGAGATATTCATGTTTGAAGTTTGTACCCCCAGTTAGTGGGCTAAAACCCCATGGGGTTGGGGCATGGGTCATTGAAAATTCATAATTAATATTTTTTAAGCTCCTAGAATCCCTCCCACGTTCACTTTTTGAAACCCCTCTCAACATAAGCATTTATATAAATTGTGATCTTCATTTCCTCCTTAGGCAAGGGATTTCGCCATATGAAACAGGTCATCATGGAATTTGTGCTCTAACCTTTTTTCTACAAAGGTTCAGAAGCTGAAATTTTTATGAGGTGAAGCTAAAATCCTGAGGAAGAGTTTGTAAAAATTTCAGACCAAGGTGCGCAATATTTTTGGAGATATGATCTATGGAAGTCATGGTTTTTGCAAGCTCCTGAAATTCATCTCAAAGAAGTGACCTTGGTAAATTTGTCATAACTCTCTCTCTGGATATCAGATTGGAATTCTGTAAAAATTGGTGGATAGTGCATAGTCTTTAATTTTCTCTCTATCAATTTTAGATCCAAATGAAGAAACACTGACACATGGCATGCCGTAAAAGTGCACTCTGTTGAAAAAGTACATAATTAGGGCATTGTGAGAGATTGAATATAACTCTCTCTTGAAGAATCCAAATTGGGTCATATATATGGCATTGGAAAGACAACTTAGAGGACTACTACAAGACTAGAAATCTGATATTTAGGATCTGAAATAACAGAGATACACAAAATTCAATATCGAGCTCCTAGAAGGCAAGAAAAAGCTAGATAATGTGTTGTCAAGGGTTGCAAAGGACCAGACTTTCTATGGCAGCAAACCAAAGCAAGGTGTAGCAGAGGGTAGCATGACAAGAGAAGCAACCAAGGTGCATAACAACAGCAATAAGTTCATCATATGAAGTATTCAAGTGGGCAGCATTGCATATGATCATTGTAAAGGTATCATTGTACTTAGTCATTGTAAAAACATTATTGTACAAATTGTACTAATGTCTATCTGGCAAGGGTTGAAGAGGCAGTGTTGGGAGGTCTAGGATCATCATTAGGTGGTTGTGTCAAAGTTGGGGTTATGGTCTAGTATATCTTCTGCATTATTCTATATCATTTTAAAGTGGAACATTTTCCCTGGTACAGGAGTCCATTCTTCTTTTATTCTTCTATAAGGTGGTAGGATGGTGCTAGGGTGAGTTGTAGCTCATTGGGTGTTGGGGCATCCGTTCAGTTGACTACTGAGGAATCTCGGGCATTGGAGCATCCATCCAGTGGGAGCTGGAGAAGAATTTTTTTATAGATTCTAGGAAGTTGGAGCTTTATTTTCAATTGGAGTTGAATATTAAAGAATTATTAGAAAAGAATTAGGTGGTTTTTGTCCGGGAGTGGGTTTCCACCTTAAAAAATGTGTGCATTTATGTTCCTCTTGTTTTCTACTATCATTGTACAAACACTAATAATAATTGAATATTAACTAATGCTCTAATTGAAAGGAATATTGATTCACCCCCCCCCCCCCCTCTTAGTATTTCCAACGGGTGTCCTCCTTCACTCCTCATTTCCCATCCAAATTTGCAGATCATTGCCTTCCTCATTAACCTCTCATTTTCCCTCTCGACATCATCTCCCAAGAAAATCATGGCTTTGTTTTCAAAGGCAAAAGTAAAGGAAAAAATTCCTAGATAAAGCAGTGTTTATAGTGGCGAGAGAGGCCAAAGGCCTAGAGAACAACCAAGGAAGGGTGGGAAAGCAAATAGGTTTGAGCCTGTAAACACTAAAGAATTGACAACCTCTCCTACTATAGTTTCATATTTCCAAGAGGTAGAATGCTATGAGTTATCTGAGAAGGTACAAAGAGTCCAAAATCACCCTCAATTGACCAAATTTTTTTTCCTTAACCACCATGACCACCAAGTACATCTATCTGGAGTGAATTTTGATCTAACCACCAATGCAATCTCTATGGCCACTAGAATACCTTGCATGGGAGAAAAATGGTTGAAAATTTGTATCTAGACCTAAGCCATTATCAGCCCTTATTAAAACCAAGTTGCCAATCTCATTCTAAAACTATTTCCCCCTTTTCTCACTTGTTGGATAGATATTCTCCTTTAATGAAAATTATTATGAAATACTTCACCTGTGAGGGTAGGTTTTATAGAATCTATTCCTACCACATAAGACTACTTATGCATTTCAATATGGCCAAGGTGCTACATTTTCCCTACTACCTTTATAAGAGCATTGATAAAATGTCATCCATTGTGCAAAAGAGACATCCTTCACAGCAAATGCAAAGACTTTTCCACCATTCCCTCATCAAATTTATTTTCTTACACCAATTAGAGCAACAAGGCATCCCATGGGAAGTTTTCATCGCCCATGGTGTTTTCACAAATACACAGCCTCTTCCTCTGCAAAGCTTACCCTCATCATCCCATCCACCTTCCTCCACTCCTCCATCACCCTCCACTTACCATGATTCATCCTCTTCACATGAATCCTCTCCCCAAAAAAACCTGCCTCTTTCACCTTCTCTAAAAACTCATAACATGAAGAAAGCAGTGACAAAGAGGAAGGAGGAAGTGACAAAGAGGAACATGATAGTCAAGAAGAAAATGACAGTCAAGAAGAAGAAACGAGTAATGAGAAAGAAGAAAATGAAAGTGGAGAAAGCGATTATGAGGAGGAAAAAGAAAAACAAGAAAGTGTTGAGGAGGAAGAAAGCAGTGACAAAAAAGAAAATCGTTGTCAAGACAAAGAAGACAGTGATAAGGAAGAGAGAAGTAACAAAGACAGTGAGCCCAATGATGAAGAAGAAACCAATGACATTCCAGGGACATAGGCAGATTTTGATGAGCAAAATAGTGAAGGTAAATAAGAAAACAGTGAGCGCAATAGCAGTGATAAAAGGAGCAGTGACAAAGATGAAAATAGCAGTCAAGAAGAGATAGAGTTTGAAGGAAATTACAGTGGGAAAAACAGTGAATATAGTGAGCCCAATGTTGAGGGAGAAACAGATGAAGAACAAACAGACCATGACAGTCATGGTGAAGAAACAAGTGACATGGCAGAAAATGACAGTCATGGTGAAGAGGAAGATGACATGGCAGAAGATGAAGAAGAAGATGACATGGCAGAAAATGAAGAAGATCATGACAATGTTAAAAAAAAAAGCAGTGATAATGAAGAAACAAATTCTAAAGGAAAAGATAGTAAGAATAGCAAAGGTGAAGAAAACAATGAAGACACAGAGCCAGAGGTAGAGTTTGAAAATGAAGACAGTGAGCAAAACACTGAATACATTAGGCCAAATAGTGAAGGGGTTAATGACAGTCATAATGAAGAAAACCAAATGACTAATAGCCGTAAAAAAAAAGTGACAGAAGTGATCCCATGAACTCCAAGGGCACTCAATAAAATGAAAATGCACCAAACAGTGATCAAGACACCTCTAACCATGACAAAAAAGAAAATGACAATGCAAAACACATGGAAGAGGATGATGATGATGAAGATCAGGGTAGTAAAACTAGCATGGGAGAAAATGAAAGGGCCTCTCAAGAAAGTAGTCTTGAGATCACCAAAGATGAAATGAAACATGTTAAATCTTGTACTCTCACTTATCAAAGAGGATCAAGGCAAGTGTTTGTTGTCTCCAATAGGCAAGGGACCTTGCCATCTACTCCAGCTCAACCACTGGACAAAGGGAAGCAAAAGGTAAAGGATGAAGTAGAAGACCATGAGGTGGAGAGGTATTTTGAGATCATCCAGGTAGATAGTGATGAAGATAATGAGGCAAGAATTACAAACATGCTCCTCCACAACAAAAATTCACAAATTAAAGACCTTCAAGCACATTTAGATAGGGCCAAGAGTGTAAATTATGCCCTTGACTTGGAAAATAGGCAGATGGCAGAAAAATTGTCAATCTATGAAGCTAGGGCCCTCAAGTACAGGAGAGAAGCTCAAGGTGCATAGGTGAATTTGAAAGAGTTCATGGGCACTTATGAATAAAGTGAGGATGAAGAAGGTCAAACTATAAGAAGACCTAGAATTATGGGTCTAAGGAAAGCATTGGTAAAGCAGAGGGAAGAAGAATCAACCCAAGCAGAAAAACTTTGTCTCCATGAACTCCTTGCAAGGGAAATTGAACATGATATGGAATCATGGTTTGAGAGGGCTAACATACACCTTTAGGCCAAGCTAGAGAAGGCAAACAAAGACTTGGATTTACAAAGAAGAATGAGCAAGCATTATGCCCAAAGAAATCAACTTGCAAGAGAAAAACTCAAAAAGGCCCAAAATGAGATCCAAGCACTTAAAAAGGAAAAAGGCCAAGCTAACCTTATTATTTTGGCTCAATATTCTCTACAGGTCTCCCAAGACCCATGAGGCATACTTCAACCAAATTTGGGAGAATTTTGACAAGATTTTGTTTTTTGCAAATTTTGAGGCTAGGAGCGCAGCACACCTGGTGCTACGGTATTTTTTAGAGCATCATAAGGAGGAAAGGAATGAATTTTTGGGTTCCTCATCACTCATATAACATGCTCAAAAATTTTCAGCTCAATTTGAGTTGTTTTGGTCCCCCAAAAGGGTAAAAAACAGTCACTTTTTCATCATTCTGCCTACTTTTCAGGACATGTGTTGTGCTCCTACAAGTCTTGGAATTTTCACTTTTTGAATAGGTTTCAAAGGTTACATTTGAGAACCAAGGGTATATCTGGAACTTAAACTTCAAGCATTTTCCAACGAGCCATCACAGAGCCTTTTCCGACATCGGGAAGGCCTTCAAAACACTGTTGTAAGGAGACCCATTTTTCCTGTTCCTTTGCTACGCTCCTGGCATAAAATTTCATTTCAAAACACAGTCTTATGCTCCTGTGGTTGAAAATTCAAAATGTGTGTTTAGAAAGTTTTAGGAGGCATGTCAGGGCCTAAAGGTCAATTTCTTCACTATAAATGGACGAAAATATATTTATTTTAGATATTTTGTGCCTTGGGCCTTGCAAGGCCTCAAGGACACTAGAGATACTTCTGATTAACCAATGGACTTCTAGATAATCTATTGGTTTCTTCTCCACCTTGCTTGTTATATAAAGCATGAGGACTCATTTTAATGTGTGGGCTTTTGATGAGTTTGAGAGCAATACATGGTTTTTGGAGGTTGAAGAGCAATTTGGTGTTGTGGAGCTTGTGGATGATTTGCCTTGATTGATGATGATGAAGGCTTGCTTGCAGGATCCATGAGTTTAGTTAATGGTGATGTATCTCTTATTTTTTCATGTTTTCTTGTTGATCATATGTCCATATTTCTATATTGAAATAGCTCAGAAGAGTATAGGATGAGAAATGTTGTTTGAGGCACCTCAGTCCTCCTGTTTTCTTATTTTCTTTATGTTTTCTTTTGTTGGGTTAGCTTAAGGAATTATTAGTTGGTCCTTAGACCCACCTAAGCTTGTCTTTTCCATTATTGGATTAATATGCTAGTTTATAAATATGATTCACGGTAAGCCCTGCTTGTTTGATGCTATCTAAACTCTGTCTTGAAATCTTTCTTTGATGTATTGATTGTTAGGTTAAGCCAAAGAGGTCTTCTTTCGATCTTGCCCTTTGTATATGCTTATCAGTTTGCCTCAAAGTTATTTATAGTTTAATGAATGATTTTTAGGAGTTCCCTCTTCATTTATTGATGCTATTTGTCTCTTATATGTTTTCAATATTGAAAGTAGAATCATTGAAGTTAGATAAGTTTTCTTGCTTCCTTTGTTCCACTGGATTGTTTATCTTGAATGTTTATTTGTTTAAAAGTATTGTCATTGAGTAAATGGTGTGCCCTATCTCATGATTAGTATCTTTTTCTTATCAGTATTCAAGACCTTCTTGTTCATAGGTATTTTACAAAGGATTCTTAACTGCCCTTTGCCCTACCTTGTTTCCCCAAACTTAATGTCCATCTCACCTCACATAGAGACTTTAAAGATCCATTAACTACACTATATTTTCCCTATGATGTACCTCGATTCACTATTGAGATATCAATAACTTCATAGACTCCATAGCCCAATGTTTGATAACCTCTCATTCCACCTATCCTACTCGATCATCTTACCCAACCAAACAAACAAACAAACCCTACACTTAACAACTAGCCTAAAATCAACCATCTAAAGAAAACAAGTTCACATCCTTCGCACATAATAGAGAAAGCTCTCTCTAAGTCTAGGAAGGCTAGGTCCTAGGACTCCAAATACTGGTTTGATGTTACCCTATGCATTTGTTCTACCAACCTGCTAAATCACGAGACCCTAACATAATGGTGATCATGGTGGGACTATGAGTATATAATTCCCTGGATATATCTTAAGACTCATCAGACCCTTAGTTAGACTTAGAAAATCCATTGAATCTACCACCTCATCGCCACCCTAACATAATGGCGATCATGGTGGGACCTTCTGAGTAAGTTACACGCTTAGATATTTCTTAAAAGATTCAGAAACCCTTGACAACTAGTATCTGGGGGTTCATTGCCACCTCATCGCCACACTAACATAATGGCGATCACGGTTGGACCGAGTACATAGTAGCCTAAGAAACTCTTATAGACTCTTTTAACCCTCAGTTAAACTTTGAAATCCTATGATTTTTAATCACCTCATCACTATCACTAATACAATGGTGACCATGATGCAACCTTTGATGTCAGTGACAATCTAAGTATCCCTTAGGACTTCAAAAACCTTCGTCGAATCATAGAGAACTCAACTGATGCCCAAGAGCATAACCTGTTTTTTTCACTATCCTATCAAAATGATGACCGAGTTGTAGTATGCTCATAGAAATCTTAGAGTTACTTAAGAGAACTCAGAAAACCCCAAAATATTCCAGATTGGTTTTTTTCAGTTATTGATGGTGGACCATAAACATACATCCTCAAAAAAAACTAAAAACATCCACCTAGCAACTCCACTTGCCCCTAGTAGGCCTTCTCACTTTACTAGTATCCATAGAATCCCTTAGGATTGTGTCAAAACATCCCCTGGAAGTTTAGAGATATAGTCACACATTGTGTGAGTTTAGAAAAACTTGAAAGAGGTAAACTTTTCAAAAAAGTTCAAAAGCTTTCAGCCTCTCTAAATTTTGAGTTTGAAATCTGGCTTCACGAAGAATCATTGCTAGATCTCATCCGGACCCAAACCCTCCTACTATAGTTGATGACCCAGAAAGGATTTTGTGGCAAACTTCTGAAACTGGAAACTTAACTACTATTAGGACCATTCACAAAGCAAGCTTTGTACCTGAACAACTCAGAGCCTTGCAAAATCCCCAGTTTGACTTGCACCATATGAGAAACCTTTTCAGAACCAAGTCACACAGCAGGATTGATGATACTGACCTTGAGCCCATAGATTTGCAGCAAAGTTCTAATAGAGAAGCCTCTCCTTCCACCCCACCTGATTTTCAGCTTCTCCACCACTTTAACTCTTTCCATACCAAATCTACTCTAAATCAGTCTACTGGTCCAAGTACCCCCACTACACCCATCCATACCTCCACTGTTCAAGCCACTCCACTAACCCCCAGTAGGCCTACTAAACCCCACTAGTTCTCACAGGCTTCCCTGGAAATGAATAAATAAATCCTCATATTGCTAATGGTGGACAACAAAGTTGAAATCTTCCACGTGGCGACTCCACAACTCTTAATAGACCTAGAGACTCCATTGGTAAAGACTCTAGACTAGCTATAAAGGTGCAATGACCCTTTTTCGGACTGATTGAACAAAATGTCAAGGTTGGTGGTAGACCTTTTATATAATGAAATTTCAAATCAGTTATCAGAATTTCAACTTGATGATGATCTCCCAAAAGCTATATTCCTCGTTTTAAGGTCAAGAAAAATTAACCCTGAAGTTAAGAAGATTTTTCTAGAGATAGTGGTTGAAAAATATGAAACTAACATTGAACTTTTAAATTCACAAGATCAGTCATACAATTACGAGACCCTAAAGAATTTTTGGAAGCTCTCCCTCCCCCTAAACAAGAAGAAATTGTATTACCCTTTGACTTGTAGGCAAAAGATTATTGTGCTTCCAAGGACCAGATTGAAGATGAGGTTTTCAAAACTAATGTTTGGGGTGTAGATAACCAACCAATCATGAAAGGCATAAGAGAATAAAGTTTACATCATGTTTTTGTTGATCCTGTAGCAGATTACATGGAGATCCTGATTGGCTCAAGTTCCCAGGCATGGATTCTTTACAAGAATCAAATACATCAGAAGTTGTCACTTCATATGGTAGACTTGATTTTGAAGACACATAATCAAGGTATACTGTGGTTCCCTCTGACAAGAAGTCAGATTGTCTACCAATTTTTGTTACTGATCAATTGGCTACACTGGCACTATTGCATCACCTAGAACACTAGAAAATTTCAAGTTAAATTAGGGTAGATAGGCACAAATAAGCTTAGTATTATGAGTATATTTCTAGTTTTTTAGTCTTAGAATGTTGATCCAAAAAAAAAAAAAAACAAAACAAAACAAAAACTCAAAAAAATAGAAAGAATGAAAAAGAGGGAAGATGGAAAAAAGAGGTACAACCCCATACCCAAAAATTACTAGTATTGAAAGTTTGCAAGCCTAAATTCCACTACTGGTGCAAAAAGAATGTCTTGTTCAGTCATCTAGCCTAATCATGGCTAAACATGTTTTAAATTTATTGTCGATAAGTTAGTGAAAGAATGCTGGTCAAATAATTTAATCTTGACTTGTCAAAACAAAATAGATTAGGAACAAAAGATATTGGTTCCACATGCTTAAACTTGAACCAAAGAGAAGGATAGGGATGATTAACTAATGATGAAGCATAGCCCTCACACCTTCTATTTTTGTTTTCTTATGAAAATAATGTTTTTGTGTAGCTTGTCTTAATTCCATAACTCATGATGAATCAGATTGTCTAATCCTAGTTCAAATCATGTTTTAAATTTCTTGTCAGTAGCTTAGAGAATGAAGGCTGTCATACTGCTTAATATTGATATTCAAATAGTCTAGGTAGAGAATAAGGAGAGTTCACTAGCATAATCTGAACTCTTGGAAGAAATAAGTGTAGAAGTACATAGTTTGTTTTTTCTTTCAAAAGAAAGATGTCAATGGGTTTTCCAGTTCAAGTGCACCTAAGGAAGAGAAAATGTTAGGAAAGTAGACTGGGTAGGTAAAGATGAAGTTGAGCTACTAATTCTTTCAGATTATCAAAATCACTACTTTAGGGGAGTAACAACAAAATAAAAGAAGAAAACTCTGCCCAATGGATGAGGCACTAGTCTTCATAAACCAAGAGATATGAAGTTCTAGACAACTCATAAAAAGGAGCTGTCGCTCCCCAAGTGGAGCCACTTTTAGTCATCAGTAATTTTTACCTGTTTACATGACGAAATGCTTATCCTAGATTTCTGGAAACAAAATTCATGAATGTTGTGAGTTCTATAAATCTCACTACCTTCAATACCCTTATGATAAATTTACTACTCTACCAAGGCATGGCCAATCTATCACTCCCAGAAGGCCAAATAATGGACTTATGTCCCTCATTCTCACTATGTTTTCCACCTCTAACTTTACCACTATGTTTCTTATTGCCTAAGGCTTCTACTTTTACACCTTGGTTTTCCAAGTAACCTAAACCTTTTTCCCCTATTAACTAAGTGCCTCAAGCAGTGGTGATTTTAAACTCCCTTTCTAGGCTCTTTAGATAAATCAATCAAAGATTTCAGTTTCTAGGATTGCAATGCATAAAGGTTTGTCAAAACCCTATTTTCACCTCCAAACCCTGATTCAAGTTTTTCATTCAAAGACCTATTCCAAAAGATATCCCAATAGGTCACATAGGGTCTCCTAGGTTATGCATTTATTTGGCTTTCTAGACTCACTATTTTACGTATGCCCAAAGGTGAAATCAAATGAAAAAGAATATGAGCTCATGATTGAACAAAGGGTATCAAAAGGCCTTCAAGGAAGGACTTCCTTGATCAAAGCATTGAGTCTACAAAAGGACAGTAGGCTATCTTTAAACATTTCTACAGGACTGGCTTATAAGGGCTATCAGCAGAAGAAAGGTAGGATAAGAAGCCAAACTCCTCAAGGATTGTCACAGCAAAAGAGAAACAACATGCCCAAGTAAAAAAGAGTATCAGTGGTTTTATGAATGATTGCCTATAAGGTGTTTCCTAGCAAGAGGTCCATGTAAAAGGTTAAAAGGGACAAAGGTGCATCAGCATCATCAAACATAACACCAAAGTTTCTAGGAATGATAAATAAGAAAAGAAAAAGGGCCCTTAAAAGCTAGAAGTACAGAAAGGTAGGCAAAAGTGGCCTAAAGGTCATAAAACTCCATTAAAAGGTCAGAAGGCTTTCAGAGGACATTTGGAAAGGAGGCCTCCATGGTTGAGATAAGATAAAAAGGGTTTGATTTGTCACTACAACAAAAAGGGACAAATTCCAAAAAGAGTATCAATGAAGGCTGCCTTAGTTTTCAAGTACATTCAAAGGATTTTCAAAGGCAGTATGAGGCAGCCTAATTTTTCTGTCAGATAAGAAAAATCAAAGTGAGCACAAGTTTCTACTATTGGGTAGGTAAGGTATCAAAACTCCCAAAAGTTTAAGAAGATCAAAAACACTACTTTTTTGGCACCCCCAGGAAGCTGAATTGGCCAAAGGGAGGTAATGATAAATCTAATCAAAAGACTAAGTTTTCTATGCAGGACAGATTCATCATGCCTCTGGAAAGTCAACAAGAGGAAAATAAAATAAATTTTTGAGATCACCCACCAAGGAATCATCTTTCATACTTAAAAATACCTCCTGCACAAAAGAAAAGAAATGTCAGTAAAAGGATAAAAGGACCAAAGACAGACATTAGAAAATTGGGTTTTATCCTAAATTATTTCTCCCAAAAGGTATAAAAGGCCTAGATTTATCATTCAAACACCTTTTTGTCATTTTGCAAAACGAACAAGAAGATTTCAGGGTTTCTAGCAGAGTTTTCAAGGAAAAAACCATTGTGTTGTGCTCCTGAAAGGCTTCCCTACGTGCTTGGGCACGCTACCTGTGTATTTTTCAACAGGGCGTTGTGCACCTGTGTAACAGCGCTACGCACAAGGCCATAGCCCGGCCTGGAAAATCCTTCCAAGGCCAAATGGATTGAGATTGGAAAGGTGAGGGAATTTTACCCTCATATGTTGAACAAGTGAAAGTGATATTTTTGGGTCCAAAAGGTTTGAGTGGGGAGGAGTGATCAGGTGCTCAAAATTATGCTCATAAATGAAAATTTTAAGAATACTGTGGAACCTGACCGATGGCATAGATCTCGTCAAATTTAATCTGGTGCAACTTGTTTTGCAGAAAACTGACACCGTATGCTCCCAGAAAAATGTTATGTCCACTTTCTCAAATAGGTAAATTTTTGGAAAAAAAACAATTTGCAGGGACAACCCAGTCAGCAGTCCGCACAGCTGACTGGGCATGCATAATGGCCAGTTGACTTTTTCAATGGATTTTATTCATCGAATGAGGTGGTTCCAAGTGGAACATTGTCATTTGTTTGATATGGCAGATTTTGATTGTCTCTTTAGGTGTCAAATCACAGGCTACCACATGGTCGAGCTAGGGGCCACCACGTGGGAGCCCGAGGGCCACCAAAATTATGTTGAATTCTGAGCAGAGAAGGCGGGGGTTGAACTCACCTCCAAGTACTTATTATGAGCCAGGGATCAAGCCCCAACGCTGGTCACTACCGGGGGCAGGCCATGGATTCATAAGTTAACCACTAACGGTTATCAAACCATCTGGCGAGATTTGTTATACAATTTTTTTTTATTAACCATATAACAATATGGTTTGGAATCTGAAATCTTGGCCTTATTGGGAAAATTAGCGCACCAACAATTGCGGATGGTTTTTGGGGAAAGTGGCACTTAATTAGGGAATTCTGTGTGCATTTTTTGGATGGTGCCAAATTTTGAGGAATTTGTGGAGCGGTTAGTGCTAAAACTTGGGGAAGTCATAACTTACTCAACTTTTGACCAAATTCGAGGAAGAAAAAGGAAACACAGGAATTATTGGACATTCTAGAGCCGATGAAACATGTTTCAGATTTGTTTGAGAATTTTAGACATATGTAATCACACTTTTGAGCATAACGAAAGAGGGCCAAGCCATTGGAAGTTGGACCAAGGAGACGTAGCCTAGGTAGGGTGAACTCCTTCATCATGTTCTTTTATGTTACTACTTATGGTTATTTTCATGTCTATTAGATGTTGTTGTTCAGTGTTTTTTTTATGTTATTTTTCTCAAGAAATTCACATAAAAACTCATGTTTAACTTGCAATTTACCTCATAATCCTCAATCACTTTGTTTATATTCTGAATTGGATCTTAGCATAGAAAAAACCAATATTCCCATTCAAATCACATACATATAGAGAATATGAGTTATATGGAAGCCCATAATCCATATAGGTTAAATATTCATGAGGAAACTCATGATCCACTGTTATTTGCTATAAATAAGCCCTTATAACTCAAGAAAATGGCTTTCATTCTTAGATATTTTTCCCTCGCTTCTCTAATGGTGCATAGGAGAGAAAATCATTCTTTGGAGAAGCAATTTGTAGCTTCATTTTTCACTATTGGAGCTAGTGTTTCACCTATGTAACAATGTACTCAGAATCTTTCATTAATAATCAAAATATCTCTAAAACAACACTCTTTCATGCATGTGTCATGAATGTAGTAAGACTATTCTTTATATGTTTGCTTTATATAATTGATGCAACACATTCTAAAGGTAATGAACTATTTCTTTGTTTTAGATATGGATTTTGTTGAATGTGGTTTATTTATGATTTCATGATTTTTCTTTATCTTGGGAACTATTTTGTAGGTTAATCAACAAGTCTCTCTTCTCCACTTACGTGTCTCTCTTAGGATAGTAATATTACTTCCCTGTTAGAGGTTCCTCTTTCTCTTGTTTTGGAAGCTATGTTTACACTCTACACTCAGTGTCACACAAAGCTTACATACTTGCTACCCCAAAGTTGTGTTTATGATCTCTTGTGTATGTGTTGTGTAAAAGGAATGCCCCTAAACCACTTGAAATGGTGGCTTGAGCATATAACTACATTGAGATATTTCTCCAAATGGTGTGAGCTCTAGTTGGGACTTCACATCTGGGAGACCCTATATATGTTGACGGCATCCAACACTCTCAACATATTGGTGGTAGAAGGAGGTCCAAATGAAAAGTTTAGCCCGTAAAGTCTATTTAATCTCTTATCTAAAATATATTCATCCCAGATCATAATCTCGAGGCATTTTTAAAAATATATAGATCTTACAATCCCCCTAGAAGTATTAAATAAATTGTACTTTATTATGTGATTTAATTTGTTCATTTTTGTTTTTCAAGTGGATCTTATTCAGAAGATATAGAATTGCAAGGTTTTTTACCTTTACATTCGATGGTAGTTCCATGTATTAGTGTTATTCTTACTTTTTGATTCTATCTTTTATTTTAAACAATTGGTTAATGAGATTCGTCATGTCTTTGACAAGTATCACTATCAGGATTTTCTCAATGAAATCAATCAACTTAGTCCATGGGGTCTTGGATAGATGGTGATAAGGTGCACTATTAAGGAACTTCTTGATGTGAAGTCACTAGTTCAATTCCTCGCCCTAATCGGGGTGATGTATTTGGACATGATGATGAAGATGTAATCCTACCCAACTTACAAAAAAAAGAAGTCAATCAGCTCAGGATGGAATCAAATGAATCTCTTGAATAATTTGTGAATATATTACCTCAACTTTGTTATTATTCTCCATATGAGGATGTGGATTGAGAATTTTTGGACGAGAAATTTTGATTCTTGGTAAGGATTTGAAGAAAAACTTTGAATCAGATCCACCACATGGTCCTGTTCAAGAATACTTTTACTGTCTAAGGAAGAATCAAATGCCCGTTTTATTCCTTGTCCTCCTCCTTTTGATGTTCGATGTGTTGAGGCTATATATATTATAAAACAAAAAAAACAAATCCATGAATCTTATTTGGAAACCACTCGTAATGCTGAGGAATATTCTCATGTGGAATCGATTTTCCTCTCTTATTTTTCTCGAGATTTTGATTCTCCTTGTTTTATCAATAATTCATCCCATAGTATTGATACTCCACTTGTCGATCTTGAACCCATTAATCAAGTTGAACCCTTGGTGAAACATTATCCTAATTACCTTGTGTCTTTTGAATTGCATTATTATTTTTTAAGTTTAATGGATGAATCTTTGTTTTCATAGGATTATTTAGAGTTGCATAATTTTTTAATGGAGTGAGAACTAGTTATTGAAGAGTTTATTTTAGAAATATTTATCCCCACCTATCATGTCTCGTGTCATGATTTGCATAGTGAATTCCATTTTGAACTGAAACAAGGAAATCAAGGTTTTCAAGAAGATTATATGTTAATCATTGAATATTTTTGCTACGGTATTGAAAATCTATCTGATGAAAACCAAGCATTCCATGAATCATTTGATTTGAGCAACTCTTGTTTTGCTTATGATTAATGATCAATGAGTGTTTTTTGACCAAAGAACTGATTATTCTATCACAGTCCATGTTTCCATCCTTCAAAATTCCAGAGTGTTGTCAGGAAGACACGACACTTCAGTCTATGCCAATCTCTAGTATAAAATTTGGCTAATTTAATGTTTTCTCACAAATTTATATCATCATTATTGTCTCATGGGATTTGGATTATTTCTTGAGGGATTTCTAGTTTATTCATGTAGAAATATCTATCCCTAAATATAGAGAGTTTGATCAAACATCTAAACTCTAATTTATGTATCATTCTTCATTAAAATATTTGATATGGAATTCAAAAATAATGAGTTGGCTTAATGGTTGTCAAATATTGTGATATGAAATCTCTTCATCCATTGAATATATTTACCCACACACCAACACAAATTATTTCCAATTTGTGTGTGATCAACAATTTTATATTTATCTTGCATATGATGTAGATATGTCTATTGTTAGCTTCTATTTACAAGGATTTACAAATGGTTGTTTTTTTTTACCATGTTTCATATTGGTTAGAGGAGTCATAACTATCGAGTTCCATGGCTCATGGTAAGTCCCTCCATGCATTCAATAAAACTTTGTATGAATGTGAGCCTAAGTGTTGTCATGGTTTTTTTGTGAGGTAAAGCAATAAGTTATGTCACACCATTTTTGTTATGAAACTAGCTCCAAAAATAGAAAAAAAGAGAGATCAACGCCTTAGAAATCAGCCACTTAGAGGGGGCAACCTCCAATACATTACATAAATGAAAAATTATTGAATTATACAAATGACCAAACCTCCTTTCTATATATATGAGTCCATGGTGCAACAATGTAATCCTAGCTGACCTAACAATAATAATGTAAGGGCACAATAATAACAATATGGGGGTTACAGGGGTACAACAATAACAATAAGGGGGTTACACTAACAATAGTAAGGGACTATACTAGTAATATAGGGACCTAACATGCTCCTCTCCTTAAAAAAAGTGTTGTCCTCAATGCTTGATTAGCTCCCGGTGCTTCTATGTAAAATTCTCATCCTCCCATGTAGAATCTTCAGTGGGTAAGTTCTTCCATTTGATGAGATACTCGGAAATTGATCGATTTCGTAGTTGTCGAGTTCTTGTTTCCATGACTACTTCAGGTTCCAATATGGTTTTTCCTTCCTCATCAATTTCTGGAAATATTGTTTGAACTGGAAGTTTATCCCTTATAACCTTCTTTAAGCATGAAACATGGAAAACTGGATGCAATCGCGAAGAAGCCAGAAGCTCCAATTTGTATGCCATAGTACCAATATTTTGCAACAACTTGTAAGGACCATAGTACTTTGGCAATAATTTATTATCCTTCTTAGCTTTCTTGAGGGGAATTTTTTTGTATGGTTGTAGCCATAAAAATACCAAGTCTCCTACATCAAAACTTCTCTCACTGCAATGTTGATTTGCCTATTGTTTCATTCGATTTTGTGTCAAATTTAGGTTATCCATTAAGAGTTGGAGAACTTCTTATTGATGCTCGATGTGATCTTTCACTGCTTGAACCCTAGAATTTTCCCTTAAAGAAGATGTGATGGACGGTGAATGATATCCATAAAGTGCCATAAATGGGGTCATTTTTGCTGCAGTATGGAAGGAAGTGTTATACCACTACTCAGCGAGAGGTAACCACTTGACCCATTGCGCTTGCCTATTACATATAAAACAACAAAGATATCCTTCCAAACATTTATTCACTATCTCAGTTTGACCATTAGATTGAGGATGATAAGATGAGCTATGAGCTAGTTGAGTACCCAAACAAGAAAATAATTCCGTCCACAATTTCCTGTAAAAATGGGATTTCTCACTTACAATAATCTTCAGGTTTCCATGTAGCTTTTGAATTGCTTCCATAAATGCACTAGCAATTGTACTTTCTTTAAATGGATGAGATAACGCACAAAAGTGTGCATACTTGGTGAGTCTATCAACTACCACCATGATGACACTCTTTCCTTCGGACTTAGGTACACCTGTGATAAAATCCATTGAAATCTCCTCCCAACGTTGACTTGGAATGGATAAAGGTTGTAGAAGACCTAGGGTCTTAATTGTTTCAACTTTATTTTGCTAGCGAACCAAACATTCCACCACAAAATTTTGAATATCAGATTTTAGGCCATCCCAAAAAAATGATTTCCTCACCCTATGGTAAGTTTTTAAAAATCATGAGTGTCCTCCTAAAGGAGAAGTGTGCAATTACAAAAGAATATTATGTTTTAGTTGGGAATTCTTGCAAATATATAAGTGATATTTGTACCATAAGGAATCAATTTTCCAACTAAATGTATCATATCTACTAGGATCTTGTTGCAACTTTTGAATGAGAGTCCACACTTCTTTGTCCTTCTTCCATTCATCCCTTGCTTTGGTTATCCAACCTGGTTGGATAATAGAAATGGCACAAAGCAATGCTTCCACCTCTTCAACCTTTCTTGAGAGCACATATGCAACAACATTTAGCTTCCCTTTTTTTACATGATTTCAAAGTCGTAACCCAACATCTTTGTGACCCATTTTCGCTGCTCTTTTGAAGATAGTCTTTGTTCCAAAAAATGCTTAAGACTATCATGATCAGTCTTTACCTTGAAGTGTCTTCCCATTAGGTAAGGTCACCATTTCTTTAGTGCATGTAGTATTGCCAACATTTCCTTCTCATAAATATCCTTTTGTAAATACTTTCCTTTGATTGGAAAAATTTCAAAAGAAATGGGTCTTCCTTCTTACATTAAAACGGCACCAATTCCATTTCCCGAGGCATCATATTCCACAATAAAGGTTTTTGTGAGGTTTGGCGTAACTAATACTGGTGCTAGGCACATTGCCTCTTTAAGATGTTGAAAGGCCTTAATTGCTTCAGTACTCCATGAAAATGCATCTTTCTTCAATAATGTTGTTAGAGGTGCTGCTATTCTCCCATAATTCTTAACAAACTGGCGATAATACCCCATTAACCCGAGAAATCCACACAAAAGCTTTATGGTTGTGGGGACTTTCCATTCCTTAATGGCTTTAATTTTGTTAGGGTCTACTTTAAGACCTTCGTGAGATACAATATGACCTAGATATTCCACCTCTTGTACTCCAAAGAAACATTTGGATGTTTTTGCATATAATTGTTTTTCCTCCAATAGTTTGAGCACCATTTCAACATGTTGAATATGATCCTTCCAAGACCTGTTGTAGATTAGTATATCATCAAAAAATACTAGCACAAATTTTCTAAGGAAGGGTTTGAAAATGTAATTCATCAACCCTTGAAATGTAGAAGGTGCATTGGTAATGCCAAAAGGCATGACTAAAAATTCATAATGACCCTCATGAGTTCGAAATGTTGTTTTCGGAATATCTTTAGTCCTCATTCTAATTTGATGATATCCTGAACAAAGATCCAACTTAGTAAAAATAAACTGCTCCATGTAATTCATCAATCAAAGGAATAGGAAATTTATCTTTAATAGTGAGCTTATTGAGCTCCCTATAATCCAGACACATGCGCCATGATCCATCCTTCTTGTGCACCAATACTACTAGAGCAGAGAAAGAACTTTTACTAGGTTGAATTATACCAGCCTCTAACATTTCTGCAATCATACGTTCTATTTCGCTCTTTTGGACATAAGGATATCTGTAAGGCCTGATGTTTGGAGGAACACTTCCTGGAATCAAATGAATCGCATGATCATGCTCACAAATAGGTGGAAGTCCTTTGGGAGTTTCAAACACCTTGGAATGATTTTCAAGACTTTTTGTAGATCTGGAGAAATAGATGATTTTGATGTTGGAACTTCTAGTGAGCATAATTGTGCAACTACGCCTCGTTGTTCTTTCTTCAGAAGCTTTGTCATGGCATTAGAGCTTATTATATTTCCTGGCTTCCCTGTGATACCCTGTAATTTGATTTCCTTTCCTTCCGAAAAAAATTCAAGAAAAGTTCTTGAAAATTAAAAGCTACCGTCCCCAAATATTGTAACCATTGTACTCCTAATACAACATCAGCACCTCCTATTGGAATGGAAAGCATTGGACTATTAAATACATATTATCCCAAGGCTAGCTTGATATTATGGCATTTTCCAGAGAAATTTATAGTTCCTCCATTTGCAACCATCACTTGACATTATGGTGTTGGGTATAAGAAACAATTCAATTCCTTGGCTAACTTACAAGGAATAAAATTATGGGTACTACTCGAATAAATCAACATTATTACCTTTTTCTTCTTGATATGTCCTTCTATCTTAAGAGTTTGAGGAGTGGTAATTTCTGCCAATGCATTACACGATATGGTCGGACTCATTTCTTCTTCTTCTAGGGTTGGTTCCTGGTGTATATCCTCTTCTTTTGAAGTTTCATGTTCATTTTCTTCCTCCTCTTCAAAATCTATTTAAAATAATTTCTTCTCAGCACACTTATGACCTTTGGTGTATTTGCTATCACAATTGTAGCAAAGCCCTTTTTCTCTTTTTCTTCCAATTGTTGTGGTGTCAACCTTGTAGGTTGTGGAAATATAGGAGTAGCAACACTTCCATATTTATAGATGTGAGTGGTAGGCTTCCTTGTCGCCATAATTTTAAATTCAATTTTTCTTTCCAACTTGAATTCCTTCTCCAATGAATCAAGTTCCCAAATGCGAACTTCATGTTCGATGTTATCCTTTAAAGTCCTTACAAAGACATCAATCCTGTGTTCCTCTAGAATATTAGTTACCCTTATATTCAATTTTTGGAAGTCCTTAATGTGCTCCCCCATTGAAACGTTTTGTTTGAGATTTATCAATTGGCTAAAGAAAGTGTTTCTCTTTGTATCCTCATAATGTGCTATCATTTCCTCTGTAAAAATTGACCAAGAGACAATTTTTTTATGAGAGAAAAGCCATTGATACCATACAAATGTATTTTTTTCTAAATGTAAAGTTTCAATGCGTACCTTTTGTGTGTTTTGCACATTATTAAGATCAAAATATTGCTCCATCTGTAGTATCCATGTCATGGCATCCTTGCAATCAAACTTCCTCATATCCATTTTTGGAATATGGTGGTTCTTTCGTCCAGCATTAGAGTTTATGAAATCACAATTAACATTTATTTTGTTCTCATCATGAGTTTCCTCTACTATATTTTCACCATTAGGAAACATTTCTTGTATCAACTTTGTCAAACCTTCCATGTCTTCTTTCAGATCATTCTTCATGTTTTCCATTTTTTCATCGATCTTAGCTTCCATGTCATCCATCTTAGATTCCATGCCATTCTTCAAACCATCCATCTTAGATTCCACGCCTTTATTCAAACCATCCATCTTATTTTCCACAACTTTCTTCAAAACTTCCATGTCATTTTTTGTTGCTCTTTGTGAGAGCGAAATTTGTTGCACTTGCTCTTGTAATTTTGATATGTAATGTTGCCATTATTCGTCTTCATGAGTCATAGTAGAGCCTTTTAAGGGCTTAATGGGTGTTGAATTCTTCTTAGGGGGAATTTTAGAACCCAATATTGATATTTATTCTACAATATGCCCTTGGAATCAATTCAACTTGATTCTTCAAATAAGACTTATGCAATTCAGAAAAAAAATACACACATTTTTCTTACTTTTGAGGAGTTTGATATTGAAATTGAATTATTTGTATAATTGCAGATCCTCAATATCTGAAATTTGGCCCTTTAGTAGCCCTCTAAAGCGTCTTCCAAATTCCATAGTTTTGACCTGATTTGAATTCTTCAAGACAAATCTATACCCAATATTCCATAATGACCCAATTATGGACTGGTTTAGTAGAGTGAAATTGTATGGTGTGCCATGTGTCACTGTTTCTTCCTTCGACTCTAAAATTGATAAAAATGAAACTACATTCCATGTAATTACAACCACTTTTTACAGAATTACAATCTGATGCTCAGAGAGAGAGAGTTATGATGATTTTCCCATGGTCACCTTTTTGAGATGAAATTCGGGAGCCTGAAACAACCCTAACTTCCATAGATCATAGCTCTGAAAATATTGTGAACCAAGATCTGAAATTTTTATAGGAGGTTCCTTAGAATTGTAGCTTCGTTGTGTATAAATTTTAGCTTCTGAACCTTCGTATATAGAAAGTTATAGCGCAGATTCCACGATGACCTGTTTCCGGTGAAATTCGGGAGCATGAAAAATCCCTAACTTCCACAGATCATATCTCCGAAAATATTGCGAACCAAGATCTGAAATATTTACAGGAGGTTCCTGAGGATTTCGGCTTCACTACGTGAAAATTTAAGCTTCTGAACCTTCATAGAAAAAAGGTTATAGGGAAAATTTCATGATGACCTTTTTGGAGCAGCGAAACCCTAGAATCCAAAGCCCTAATACCAAATGTTATGAAACCAACTCCAAAAATAGAAGAAAAGAGAGATAAACACCTTAGAAATCAGCCACTTGAAGGAGGCAACCTCCAATACATTACATAAATGAACAACTCTTGAATGATACAAATGACCAAACCTCCTTTCTATATATAGGAGTCCTTGGGGCCACAATGTAATCCCAACCGACCTAACAATAATAATGTAAGGGCACAATAATAACAATATGGGTGTTACAGGTGTACAACAATAACAATAAGGGGGTTATAGGGACCTAACAATTGTGCTTGCACTCTATGCCTTTGTCTTTTGTACAAATTTTTTTGTTGTTTATCTTTGTCATTTCACTAATTCTTTGTCAAACATACACAATCATATCCTTCGACTCAAAGGTCGGGAGCACCTTCTACGAATTCATTGGAAATTACATTTCACTTAGTCTCGATCTTCTCAGTTGTTATTTGAGGTTATGTTAGGCTGCATTTAGTTAGTTTCATTGCATTATTTTCTTTGTGTTTTCTTTGTGTTTTATTGTTTCTCATGCCTTGTCTCATTGTTCTTTATAGTTTTTCTGTCGTTTCAATAATACTTTGGGCAGAATTTGTTTTTGAGATTTCTAATGATGTGGCTAATTCTTGGGAAAGGAAAATGGTAGTAACATGCAACCCTTGTATAATTTGGTACCTTATTCTTTGTTTTGATATTTATATCTTTCAAATTCAATGATGTTTCAATGGAAAATACGATCCATTTAGCTGGAAAACCATAAGCATAACCTTGACACCCACATCCATTTCAAATTTTTATTTCTAGAATCAGTTTTTTTATTGAATGTTGTTTCTCTTGTCTATCAAATCGAGTAGATAAAGGTAAGGGGAAAACCTATTGTGATAAAACCATCATCAAAGGTTTATATACCTATATCTAAAGAAGCAACCTCTCCAACTCTCAATAAGTTGGGATCCCTCTTCCGCCCCAGAAAAATAATAAGCGCTTAGTGCCTATATGAATTAATAGAATAAAGGGTAAAGAAGAGAAAGGATTCCTCCATAGAGAGGTGAAGCCAACAAATTTTTTCAGAGTACTGAATAGACCTGATAGAAGCGAAGTGATGCTTATGTTCTTGTAGTGATGCCACAAGGGTATTGAATAAGTCTGCTAGCAGTGTAGCAACACCATAGATGAAAACTTGTATTGTGATTATCTTTAACTCATGATTATATATTATCATTATCCTGGATCAAAACAATTACAACATGGTAATATTTGTGTTGTGTTACACTGAGTAAATGAATGGAAGAGACTATATATTTAATTGGGTGGAATGGGGAAACTGAGGTAATATACTAAGTGAATCAATACTTCTTGAATAATTTAGACTTCATGCATATTAGTAGGACTAAATAAAGAAGCTATAGTTCTATTAGTTTGTCTCCAAGTATTGTCGTTGCGAAAACAACCCTCCAAATTTTTTCCTAGTTCAATTTTGGATCCTACATGAACTATCTTTTCAAGCCATCTTGTGCCGCCTTGTTATTTGATTATTTTTTTCTAAGTGTCGACTATCCTTGCAATTTTCCTAAGTGTCATTTTTCCTCCTAAATAAAATTTTGTTAAGCATCGTCATCCTATGTTTGGAAATTCTCATTTCATATTTCTAAGATAGAAAATAACTAGATTTCTTTGAATTAGTGACTATATTTTGACATGCATGACACACAAAAGAAAGAAAAGCACCGATTTCTCCTAGAGAATGTACACTTCCCAAACTTAGTGTTTAGAAAAACAAATTGTTTATGCAAATTGCACCCTCCCATGTAAACATGCACCTTCAACTCTTCACTGGGCACACTCCTTCCACTCAGTTGAGTGCACTCTCAATGAACAAGGAGAGTGCACTCCTTGTTCTCAGTGATTGAGCCCTTTCCATTCCCAATTATATCACACTACTTGTCATTAGTGACTGCGACAACTTGTGCTCATGCATGCACCCTTCCTTATTGACTTGTTGGGCACACTTCTAGAAAATAGGATCTGACTCCACTTCATGCAACTAACTGATCAATTGAAAAGTGGTGGGAATGCATGAACCTGCTTTGCATGTAGAATCTCTTTATAATAAAGCCAAATACCATTCATTATCACAATAATTCCTCAGTCTAGACTGAGCATACTTTCTCACATTAACGATTTTTCTCTTTGATCTTGGTCTCAGTTGTGTGGTTTCATAGTAAGTTTTTATTAGTGTCGTCCTTGCTTTCTTTTGTCATTTTTGTTGTCCCTTTTGTTTTCCTTGTTGGAATTTAAATATATTTCATCTTATTTAGTGGAAATTTGATTCATACTCGCTATTATAAGTGTTGTATTACTGCTACAAGTGAAATTTATGTTGACTCTTCCCATTTCATGCATTTCTATCTTCCAATCATGATTGCGATAGAGATTATAGACGCTTGCAGTCCTTCTCATTCACTGTTACTATATTGGAAACTTGTTTGTGGTATTTAGTTAGCTAATTTCATCCCATATTTATGTAGAGCACACTTCTGGAAGACAAGGTCACTTTTTCCATCAAAACTGCACCCAGAAGATCAAGTTTTCCTTCAGAGCATACTGTTGAGAAAAAAGGAACCCTTGTTCTTGAAAATTGTGTCCAATAATAAGTTGGACCTCTCTTGAGCGCACAAAACACCAAAAAACATAACCCTAACCCCTTGTTCATTATTTATGTTATTTTCACCCTCACTGAATATTCTGGAGCACATAACGCATTGTCAAGAAACAATGTGACCTCCTTGTTCCTTCTAACTATGCATTCCATCCCTTTTCTCTCTCTCTCCTTGAGCGCATAGTACATCCTTAAGTCTCTATCAGGTTGTATCTATCCACTATTGTCCTTTCATGTGGCCTATTCTTTTCATGGTGCGGTATTCACTTCGAGTGGCTAGTTAAGTAACCTTGTCTCATCAATGATAGAATTTTTCTCCAAGCTAGACCTAGTCTTCCCTTCATCATTGTATTTTGAATAGTTTGCATGTGTTAGCTAGGGAATTTATTGAAGATAATTCTTATTTTCCATGAGTGCATTTCCACTTGTAGGTGTTCTAGATACAAGTTACATTACTATCTCATCATGTAAAAAAAAAATTCCCCCTACCACCCATATAGCTATCTCAAAAGAAACCTCAGAAGCAAGTACTAAGGAAGTAATAGATATTATCAAGCCAACAATTCATATTCTTTCAGATGCAGAGTGCTTCATAGAAAATTATTTTAAGGTCTCATAGAAGGACATTAATGATACTTTCAAGAAAAATTAATTCCATGAAGGCTTGGAGGACAGTGAAGTTTATATAAATATCAAGCAATCTAGAATACACAGAGTTGCATGCATATTACTAGTGATACCTTACGTAGAAGCCATTGAATGACTCTAGTCACATATGGATAGTACAAATTTATTTTAATGCAGTGAAAGGGGTAATGATATTTCCACTTACCATCTGAATGACATGCATTCTTATTATAATATGGTAAATCCTAGAGAGTATGCAAATACTCATTTTTATACAATATGGGAAAATATTAATACTAAGAAAATCATCAATTCCTGGTGAAAAAAACCTACCAGATTATTCTAGAGACCAAGTGTAGTGTACCTGAAAATATGTTTGTCAAACCTCTATCGATTTCTCATAGATATGTGTTGCATATTACACAAATAGAAAAATGAAAAATCCTTTGAGGAGATCTAGATTTTACTTCTCAACCTAGTTGTCACAAGAGGTGAATTTTTCAATTGAGAAGATATCCTTTCTTATGAACTGTAGCGTCATGTACATTAGCTGAAGTAAACCTTCTAAGAAAATCAAGCACCAAAATTCTATATGTATTATTATCTTCTATATGGGATCTGTGCTTGGTATGCATTCACTAGGGTGAAATGGAACTAGACCCCAAAGGAAAAGATGATTATATATTTCCATTGAAGACTATTATTAGAGACCAATTTTCGAGGGGTTTATGATAAGCTAGCAGAGAATTTCTTTACAGTTCTTTATGAAGTAATCTATGAGATTGATCCTCCTTGTATGACTAATCATGTGAAGGAGGCACTTGATGGGAAAACTACTAGGGTGGGCGGGGGGGGTGGTGAAACAATATTTTAAAACTCACACAAACTTTTACTTTTTATTTTACTAATTTCTATACTCGACTTTACTTAATACAACGAGCATATGTACACGACTTTAATTAAAAAAAAATTGTGTATGCCCAGAGAACTTATAAATTAGATAAATCTTCAATAACTTTACTTAGACCAGTGAATCCTTAGTTCATAAGACATTTAGTAAGCAGTAAACATGTGCAGTAAGAAAATAATAAACCATCACACGTGTTAGGGTCCTATAAATTATAGGATTTGAAGGTGATTGAGAATTTCATAAGTTTCAAATTCATATTGATTATGATTTTAAATATTCAAACAATTTCCAAAAATTATGAAAAATATAAAATAAAATAGGGTATATTGAAAAAGAAAAAGAAAAACAAAAGAAAGAAAACCGCAAAAAAATAATAATACTGAAAGTGTTGCAAATCAAAATGCCACTGCTGATTAGATTAGTTTGTTCAATCATACAGTTTAAGCATGATTATACAATTTTAAATTTTTGTTGATAAGTTAGAGAATAAGGATTTTTCAAATCGTTAAAACTTGGCATATCAGTAGTTAGGTAGAAATAAAATTGACTCAACAGTTTAAACTGAGTGAATGGAAGAAATAAGGATATATGTAGGTTAGAACTTTATAAAAAAAAAGTGATTTGGGTCTGCAAGCCTTAATTCACCTTGCAAAAGAATGAAAAAATGTTATATTAGTGAAATGGGTAGGTAGGAGTGAAAGAAGAAAGTATGGAGGAAACATGAAATTTATTCCAAATTTCATCCTAAGGATTTCATCCAAACTGTCCCACCTACTACGTGTTGTGCACAAATAATTTTGCAACCCCGCACTCCAACCTAGTTACCAGCTGCGACCTCCTCCTAAAAGTGGTTTCCACTGTGGTAAAACTGTGCCACTGACTGTTGTATCCCCACCATTACTATTGTGCCACAACTACCACTCCTGTCACCTCCATCCAATCAGCTACACTCCTGTTTGACACTCACTAAACATTTAATTGCTTAGGTCATTACCCAACGGGCCTATGCCATGTCAACGTTAACCCAATCACCTTACAAAATCAATATCCCACACCTTTTTCAAGGTTTACAGTTGCTTCTGTGTTTTGTTGTTACAGGTGATTACAGTCAAGATTTTTAGAGTGAAAGAAGGCGCGGAAAAGGATTTTCAATTGTCTACAGATCAAATAGAGTCCTTTTGTAATACCCTTTTTCTCCCCATTAACCATTCTGATCAGTAAAAGCTCCCTTTCTTTATTCCCCTCTTATTTTAATCCATTTATGTACATTTGTACTCAGTTTCTTTTCAATGGAAAAAAATGCCTCCAATGAAGGAGCAACAACCATTTAACACAATGGTTTGTACTCAAGTGGACCTAGATCATGTGGCTCTGACAGACAGAGACTTCAAAATACATGAGACATACTCTAAATTTGACTTATTTGATGTCTACTGTTGGCTGGAGGACAAGATGATCAACGGATTCGATGATATAGGGTTTTGGGAGACTAAATTACCATATTAAATACTCCAAAAGACCCACATTTTCCATGATTTTGTTAGGAAATGTCATGCATGCCATGATATTAATCAGAGAGTTGTCATAGACCCCACAGGAGAATTCCTCTTAACTATCAGTGCCTATTCCATCATGCAAATGATGCAAGCCCCTATTGTTGAAGAAACAATACCATTTTCCTATGAGGCCCTCAAAGAACTATACCAAAAATTGGATTTTGCTAGTAGAGCCAAAACACTATAGTTATTCATGGCTACTAACACTCCATTTCTCAAAAAAAATCATCCATATCTCTCATCTACTTTCCCTGATAGGACCCAACACATTTTCACTGTCCTTTCATACTTGTTAGGGTATCATTCAGATCAGTGGATAGATGAAGCAATGATAGGTTTTTTTTCCATTCTTTTATTGGAGTCCAAGCCTTCAATTATGTTTAACTTTAGTAAATTCTTAACTGATGATATCCCCGATCAATTTGTAAAGTTTCACAGAGAGGAAGTGTTTATATACACGTCATTTTTGGTTTACAAGTTTGTGTATTTTCAAGCCATTAGATTCAAGTTCACAATGAGGAAATTTAATGACGACTCCCAACTGCAATCAGTAATATTTTGGACAACCATGCTAATGAAGGAATAGAAAGACTACAGATACAAAATATTTGTTGAGATATTTGTGCATCAGCAATGAGTATCCTCAGCAGTACAGTGGAACCAAGGATTAATGAAGATATTAAAAAGATCATGAAGTTAGCAGATCAAGTTAGAACTGGAGACTGGTACTTGTACCAGAACTACACCGAGATCAGAATTTATGGGTGTGAGTTGGCCCCTTACAATATGTCAAAGTTCCTCCCCATGAGGATATTTTCCCTGGAGTACATCAGGCATATGATCAATGCAGACGAGGTACACTTTGTATCTACCAAAAATAAGTCTCAATTTAGGATCAAGTCCCAAATTGGTCCTTTCATTTGCAATAACAGAGTAGCAGGAGATGAGGTTGACAAAATGCTGAGGGAGATGAGGTTTAATCATAGCTTCACTTGGTCTTATGACCCATTGTGTATCATCTCCAAGAAAAGGGTGGAGAATAAATCGACTCCATATATTCACACCCACAGGCCCAAAATTGAATAGTTTATGAACCAAAAAGAATGGGTAGCAAATACAATGTGGGAAGCTAAAGAACAAGTGATTTCAACATTAAGCATACAAACCCCTACATCACAAGAAAAGAAAATTACAGGAGACAAAGAAGACAGAGGAAAAGAACAAGAGAAAGAGACAACAGGAAAGAGACCAAGAAATGATCAATCTGCTATGGAAACTGATACATCAAGCAGAGAATTAAAAATGAGGTACAGAAAGAGAGCTAGAATCCATATGGACATAGATCAGAATAATTAAAAAAATCAACAAACAATCATAACAATCAGGGATCTCCTAGTTCTTCTCTAGCAGTTGGTCAAACCATATTTTCTACATCTTCAACCATAATTCCATTTCAGTAGCAGAATCTACAAACACCTACATCTAATACTACTACTTGGTAAATGTAGGAAAACATCTATGACATTTTTAGGGAAATTAAAAGGAAGAATGAGATATTGAAAACCAACACCTACAACTCGTTTTGGAAGCAGACCAATAGTTCACAAAGCGAGCTTTTATCAGCCTTTGACTCAGAAAAAGGAAAGGTGAGGATGGATTTCTTAGAATCCCATATTTCTCAGCCTAAATCACTTGCATATTTCAAGCACACAGCCTTTGAGTTTAATGTCAAGGACATCCATCCAATCAACTAGATGGAGATGCACAAGTAGTCTGGAGGTTTGATCTCCTCCACACTGACAAGCACTGCAATGAGCTTATCTAAGTTTCAGGTATCACTGGGAAATTTTCAATCTCAGCTCAAAATGGAGAAGATTTCTTATCTTGCTATGGATACTAGAATCAAATCCCTGGAGGATTTAGTGATAAAAATTGGATATGATCCAACAAATGTAGAGGAAATAGAAGATATCCCGAAGGAAAAAGAACGCTGACATAACAACCCTAAGGAAACAACTCAAAATGTCAGCTACTGAAGACCCTTTGACAAACACATTAAGGAGAATGAATCGAAAAAGGCAGAAATGATGAAGCTGATAATGGAGCAGTCAACGTAGCTGAAGAAAATGGAGACATAGATGGGGAAATTGGTCGAGGAGAAAGAAAAAGAAGTAGACTTGGCCATTGTTCCTTTGGATGGAGTTCCTATTGCAGTCATCCCTATAGCTACACCAACAACTATAGGCACATCAAGTGGTGCAGAATAGCCGGCCAAAGCCATCAAAAATTTGACTATACATTCACAGGAGATCAAAAAGCTATAAGCAGAAATTAATACCCTGAAGGATATGAAGAAAAGGTCTGATAATGCACGTGAGATAGAAATACAGAGAGCCCAAAAGAAGATTGAAAAACCGATAAAGGTAGAGAGGGAATATTTCATTGGTTAGACCATTTGCCAAGCAAAATAGATTATTTGGACAAGCATTGTTGATTCCATGAATTAAATATGGCCTTCTATTCAAATCATATTTGAATAGAAAGATATGATTGGATGGGTAAGTGATGCCATATAAAAATCAAACAAGGAGCTTGCAGGGATGCCTTAGGCAACAAATAACATTATCAGATTTTTGAATTCCAAGAAGAGGTTTGAATTGAAAGCACTAGGAGTTGAAGACAGAACAACAACTATCTTGGAATTCAAGGAGGTGCTTAATAAGAAACGTTTGGTCACACAGTTAGAAGAAGAGTGTCAACTTAGAAATTCGTGTCAGTAGATTCTTTAACAGAATCGAGCCACTGACCAAGAGAGGGTTACTATCACTATTTGTAATCAATGATAAACTTATGCCCAGACAAGATTATGTGAAGAAGCTGAAAGTAATTTCCAAGGAAAAAACTAGGTTTGCAGGGATAAAAGGTTCAATGACATGAAGAGATTTTCTTGAAGCTATGAATAATGATTTATTCATACATCATAAAATCAGGCATATTTTTGTGTCAAGGCCAAATTTTATGAAATTCAAAAAAATAGATTAGATATACATGAAGTTGATCAAGATCAAGATCCCAAATGCACAATGCACATCAATAGGAAAAATTGTGTGATTACCAAGAAGGGTGACAACCAGCGCATCAGAAAATTAGCTAACTCATCGAATCAGCCAATTCTGTAGATCAACATATCAACATCAAATCATCTAAATATGCCAGCATAGCAACATATTAAAGAAAGCAACAACAGTCTTCTGGACAATAAGGCCAGATGTCACAATTAGTCCATCGTGTCCTTTGTGTGGTCACACCACTCATATTTTAATTATTATTGTCATTAATAACATATTTCTCATGTAGATACGACAATCATTGTATAGTTAGTTAAATACTACATTTCTCTCAGTATCAGGGGTTGGACATTAGATTGTACGGTAGCATCACTAGAACTAGGTTTTGGAATTTCTACATCTATGAACATCTTCAACCCATTGTCATCCAGCACCGCCTCCATCCTGTCCTTCCATGCAATATAATTCGAGCTTCCCTCAAGGGCATACTCCAATCGCAATCCATTGAAAGACATCTCAACTTTGACACCAAGAAATCACTATAGAAATTTCAAATTCCACCAGCACAAAACTCAACTGCTTCAATTCTTTGCAATTGCTCCAATGATCAATATTGCTCTGATACCATGTAGAAATTAGAATAAATGATATGTTATCCACCGAGATTCTCCTGATCACACACTATTTTATCTTCACGCACAATACAGAATCTCTTCTACCATTGATCATCACATGCGGAAATAAAATCAATTGCATGCACACATTAAAACCATAAAAATTCACACATATGAACACAGTATGTAATGGGAAAGCTTAAAGCTGAAAACCCCCAACTATCTGTATATTATATATGTCATATAGATCATGTAACAATCATCATACAAAGCTCCTCACAAGCTCTCAGTATAATCTCCACTTGCTACACACTAATCAGGCCCGATCTTGCAAATCCCATGCACCGATATTTGCCAGCCTTTAGCATGCCTCTACTGCGCAATCCCTGCTGAAGAATGCCTCTTGATGAGAATTGTATTACCCCAGCCTTGCTCATGTAGTCTTTATAGGCATATCTACTAAGTGTTGGATGCAAACCATGCATCACTTATAGTCACAACTGATAGTCACACTTGCCCTTTCATCATTTGCACTGGTCTCCACTGAAACTGTCCATGCACTGAAGTTAACTGATGTATTCTTTAGTTGATTAATGAGTTTATAATTAGTGAATTAATTAATAATTAATTCACATCACTCTCACTAATTGTATCAATCAGTTAAACTAGATACAAATAGCTCAACTATGTTTAGATTAGTTAAACTGAACACAACTCCATTAACTTCCTCAATAACCTCCACCAAACTCTCTCACATGAGTTCTAACTAAAGTATCCATGAAATAGCTCCACTTAACCCTCGGGAATAGCGTAATTCCTTCTGTCAGCTCCTGTTCCACATCTGTGCACTTAACTGAAGTGCTCCAAGAGAATAAGATAATGTTTAGAGTCTAAATATTATTAAGAGCTAATAATATTCGACATATCTATTTTTA
Organism: Pinus albicaulis; assembly: GCA_034641835.2. Taxonomy (NCBI): domain Eukaryota; kingdom Viridiplantae; phylum Streptophyta; class Pinopsida; order Pinales; family Pinaceae; genus Pinus; species Pinus albicaulis. The sequence continues at coordinate 130,852,496 of CM076578.1, read as the reverse complement.
GACCAACGATATAAAAATAGATTCCGCTCAATATGTCTAAAAATATAAATCCATCTATTTTTCCAACTTGACCAACCATCCACAAATAGCATCCTGCAACTCATAGAATATGATCGACATGTCTAAAAATAGACTTTGCGACAAAAATCACCTGTGTGGCCCCCACCTAGTTTTGGTGATCACTTTCCAACTAGGATCGGGAATGATGTTTCAGGATGCCTCCTTCACTGTTTCTTGTTGCAATCTTCAACACTCCCTCTCAACAAGAAAGGACTGTCTTTTCATGCGACATGCAACTCCATGCATTCGCCCTGCAACCTTCACAAGCGCCATGCAACTCCATGCATCTGCTCTACAACTCCTCTGAAACTGAATAGGCTCCAAACAACTCAATCAGTCTGATGCATCTATCATCAAAGTCTTCGACTTCTGCTGGGCCCAATTGCACATGTCATCAGGAACCACTACGTTGTTGAACTCTTGCACCCATGCACTCTTGCACTTGCTGTCAACTCTGATTTGTGCTCCAGTATCTGACACTGTCACTTTGATCTTCCTGCATCAATCCAACTGATCATGCTACTACTGCACTGTGGGCACCTTGTAGCCAGGTTAAATTCATGAGATCCACACCATCTCATGAATCCTGCCCAGAAATCTCCTCTTGGGATTAATCATGCATGTCGCTCCACCTCTCACCTGGTGGTATAGCTGCATGCACTCCCTCTGCCCATCTGGCACGAAATTTCTCTACATGAGTGGTTTCTCCCACTCCATGATCCTCATCTTGTGGTTGCTCCACATCCCGAGGTTCACTATTACCTGCATGCAAAACTTGCTCCCTCTCAAGCATCAATTGCATGTCTTTCTTGCACTTCCCAATAGTAGGAAGCTCCGTAGACATCCCATCTACTTAAAGTCTGTAGAGATTCTTTGCTTGAATCCCAACCTTCTTGACTTGTCCTGTTTCTTTGTGCCGAAGGAAAACTTTTCCTTCACTAAAGACAACATCATACCCTTTATCCTCTAACATTGCGACTGAGATCAAATTCTTCTTTAAACCTGGAACATGCACTACATCTTGTAAAAGAATGAGTTTACCTGACTCCCTCTGAAAGGTTATGGTACCAATACTGGTCGCATTGTATCGTCCATTGTCGCCCAGCTCAACATGCAACTGGAGATCTTTCTCCACCAAGTCACTAAAAATATTCACATCTCCCGTCATGTGGAAGGAAGTGCCACTGTCAAAATACCACCCTGATCCAAATGCACTAGACACCATGCATGTGATCAATGAGAAGCCTAGCTCAAGTTGGGAGGCAAGAGCCTCACTAGCTACAGCTCCAGCAACCTACTTGTTCTTCTTCTTTTGTGGACAATTTGTGGTGTAATGCCCATGCTCGTGACAATGAAAACACTTCACTTTGGACATGTCACGCTCTTTACCTTTCGCACCGAATTGAGAATGATTTTTATTCCCCTTTCCTTTCCTTTCTTTGGTAGCCAAAGCGAAATCCTCTTCATCATCATTATTTGATGAAGATCCATCCCTGGTATCCCACCTTATCTCCTCCTGCACAAGATCCGAAAAAAGTCGCTCCCATCCTGGCAATTTCTCCCGACCATTGACAGAGTCCTGACAGGAGTGCCAACTCTTCGGAAGCCCAAGGAGAGCTCACCAATTCCTCATCATCCACACTAACTCCTACACTCCCAAGCTCATCCTTGAAGTGGACAAACTTTTTCAAGTATACCGGAATAGTGTCATTCTTCTCCATATTTATTTTCCTGAGTTTATCCTTGAGCGCCAACTTCCTCTGGTCACTCTTTCTTTGGAACAAATATGTCAAATATATCCACATCAAGAATGGAGAAGATTTACCATGAAGGCTGGACACTATGTGATCCTTCACACCTTCCAACAGAATCCTTCGACACCTTGCTACCTTCTTTTTCCATGCGTCAAGTACGGCAACATCACTAGAAGTAGGTTTTGGAATTTCTGCATCTATGAACTCCTTCAACCCATTGTCATCCAGCACCGCCTCCATCTTGTCCTTCCATGCAATATAATTCGAGCTTCCCTCAAGGGCATACTCCAATCACAATCCGTTGAAATACATCTCAACTTTGACACCAAGAAATCACTATAGCAATTTCGAATTCCACCAGCACAAAACTCAACTGCTTCAATGCTTTGCAATTGCTCCAATGATCAATATCGCTCCGATACCATGTATAAATTAGAATAAATGATATGTTATCCACCGAGATTCTCCTGATCACACACTATTTTATCTTCATGCACAATATATAATCTCTTCTACCATTTATCATCACATGCGGAAATAAAATCAATTGCATGCACACATTAAAACCATAAAAATTCACACATATGAACACAGTATGTAATGGGAAAGCTTAAAGCTGAAAACCCCCAAATATATGTATATTATATATGTCATGGAGATCATGTAACAATCATCATACAAAGCTCCTCACAAGCTCTCAGTATAATCTCCACTTGCTACACACTAATCAGGCCCGATCTTGCAAATCCCATGCACCGATCTTTGCCAGCCTTTAGCCTGCCTATACTGCACAATCCCTGCTGAAGAATGCCTCTTGATGAGAATGAATTACCCCAGCCTTGTTCACACAGTCCTTATAGGCATCTCTACTAAGTGTTGGATGCAAACCATGCATCACTTATAGTCACAACTGATAGTCACACTTGCCCTTTCACCTATCTTTGCACTAGTCTCCACTGAAACTATCCATGCACTGAAGTTAACTGATGTATTCTTTAGTTGATTAATGAGTTTATAATTAGTGAATTAATTAATAATTAATTCACACCACTCTCACTAATTGTATCAATCAGTTTAACTAGATACAAATAGCTCAACTATGTTTAGATTAGTTAAACTGAACACAACTCCATTAACTTCTCAATCAACTCCACCAAACTCTGTCACATGAGTTCTAACTAAAGTATCCATGCAATAGCTCCACATAAACCTTAGGAATAGTGTAATTCCTTCTGTCAGCTCCTGTGCCACATCTGTGCACTTAACTGAAGTGCTCCAAGAGAATAAGATAATGTTTAGAGTCCAAATATTATTAAAAGCTAATAATATTCGACATATCTATTTCTAGACTGGAAATCTAAAAATAGATTCCGCCCAATATGTATAAAAATAGAAGTCCATCTATTTTTCCAACTTGACCAACCATCCACAAATAGCATCCCGCAACTCATAGAATATGATCGACATGTCTAAAAATAGACATAGTCTAAAAATAGACTTTGCGACAAAAATCACCTGTGTGGGCCCCACCTAGTTTAGGTGATCACTTTCCAACTAGGATCGGGAATGATGTTTCAGGATGCCTCCTTCACTGTTTCTTGTTGCAATCTTCAACACTCCCTCTCAACAAGAAAGGACTGTCTTTGCATGCGACATGCAACTCCATGCATTCGCCCTACAACCTTCACAAGTGCCATGCAACTCCATGCATCTGCTCTGCAACTCCTCTGAAACTGAATAGGCTCCAAACAACTCAATCAGTCTGATGCATCTATCATCAAATTCTTCGACTTCTGCTGGGCCCAATTGCACATGTCATCAGGAACCACTGCGTTGTTGAACTCTTGCACCCATGCACTCTGCACTTGCTGTCAACTCTAATTCGCGCTCCAGTATCTGACACTGTCACTTTGATCTACCTGCATCAATCCAACTGATCATGCTACTGCTGTGCTGTGGGTACCTCGTAGCCAGGTTCAACTCATGAGATCCACCATCTCATGAATCTTGCCCAGAAATATCCTCTTGGGATTAATCATGCATGTCGCCCCACCTCTCACCTCGTGGTATAGCTGCATGCACACTCCTCGCCCATCCGGCTCGAAATTTCTCGCATGAGTGGTTTCTTCACTCCATGATCCTCATCTTGTGGCTGGTCCACATCCCCGAGGTCACTGACACCGCACAGCAAAACTTTCTCCCTCTCAAGCATCAATTGCATGTCTTTCTTGCACTTCCCAACAGTAGGAAGCTCCGTAGACATCCCATCTACTTCAAGTCTGTAGAGATTCTTTGCTCAAATCCCAACCTTCCTGACTTGTCCTGTTGCCTTGTGCCGAAGGAAAACTTTTCCTTCACTAAAGACAACTTCATACCCTTTATCCTCTAACATTGTGACTGAGATCAAATTCTTCTTTAAACCTGGAACATGCGCTACATCTTGTAAAAGAATGAGTTTACCTGAATCCCTCTGAAAGGTTATGGTACCAATGCCGGTCGCATTGTATCATCCATTGTCGCCCAACTCAACATGCAACTGGAGATATTTCTCCACCAAGTCACTGAAAAGATTCACATCTCTCGTCATGTGAAAGGAAGCGCCACTATCAAAATACCACCCCGATTCCAATGCACTAGACACCATGCATGCAATCAATGAGAAGTCCAGCTCAAATTGTGAGGCAAGAGCCTCACCAGCTACAGCTCCAGTAGCCTGCTTGTTCTTCTTCTTCTATGGACAATGCGTGGCAAAATGCCCATGCTCATGACAATGAGAACACTTCACTTTGGACATGTCATGCTCTTTGCCATCCGCATCGGATTGAGAAGGATTTTTCATCCCCTTCCCTTTCCTTGCTTTGGCAGCCAAAGCACAATCCTCTTCATCATCATTGTTTGATGAAGATCCATCCCTGGTATCCCACCTTATCTCCTCCTACACAAGATCCGACCAAAGTCTCTTCCATCCTGGTAGTTTCTCTCGACCATTGACAGAGTCCTGATAGGAATGCCAACTCTTTGGAAGCCCAAGGAGAGCCAAGATCACCAATTCATCGTCATCCACACTAACTCCTACACTCCCAATCTCATCCCTGTAGTGGAAAAACTTTGTTAAGTATACCAGAATAGTGTCATTCTTCTCCATTTTTATTTTCCCGAGTTTATCCTTGAGCGCCAAATTCCTCTGGTCGCTCTTGCTTTGGAAAAAATATGTCAAGGATTTCCACATCAAGAATGGAGAAGCTTTACCATGAAGGCTGGACACTATGTGATCCTTCAAACCTTCCAACAGAATCCTTCGACACCTTGCTACCTTCTTTTGCCATGCGTCAAGTATGGCAGCATCACTAGAAGTAGGTTTTGGAATTTCTACATCTATGAACTCCTTCAACCCATTTTCATCCAGCACCGCCTCCATCTTGTCCTTCCATGAAATATAATTCGAGCTTCCCTCAAGGGCATACTCCAATCGCAATCCGTTGAAAGACATCTCAACTTTAACACCAAGAAATCACTATAGCAATTTCGAATTCCACGAGCACAAAACTCAACTGCTTCAACGCTTTGCAATTGCTCCAATGATCAATATCGCTCTAATACCATGTAGAAATTACAATAACTGATATGTTATCCACTGAGATTCTCTTGATCACACACTATTTTATCTTCATGCACAATACATAATCTCTTCTACCATTGATCAGCACATGCGGAAATAAAATCAATTGCATGCACACATTAAAACCATAAAAATTCACACATATGAACATAGTATGTAATGGGAAAGCTTAAAGCTGAAAACCCCCAACTATCTGTATATTATATATGTCATAGATATCATGTAACAATCATCATACAAAGCTTCTCACAAGCTCTCAGTATAATCTCCACTTGCTACACACTAATCAGGCCCGATCTTGCAAATCCCATGCACCGATCTTTGCCAGCCTTTAGCCTGCCTCTACTGCGCAGTCCCTGCTGAAGAATTCCTCTTGATGAGAATTAATTACCCCGGCCTTTTTCACGTAGTCTTTATAGGCATCTCTACTAAGTGTTGGATGCAAACCATGCATCACTTATAGTCACAACTGATAGTCACACTTGCCCTTTCACCTATCTTTGCACTGGTCTGCACTGAAACTGCCCATGCACTAAAGTTAAACTGATGTATTCTTTAGTTGATTAATGAGTTTATAATTAGTGAATTAATTAATAATTAATTCAAACCACTCTCACTAATTGTATCAATTAGTTAAACTAGATACAAATAGCTCAACTATGTTTAGATTAGTTAAACTGAACACAACTCCTTTAACTTCTCAATCAACTCCACCAAACTCTATCACATGAGTTCTAACTGAAGTATCCATGAAATAGCTCCACATAAACCTTAGGAATAGCGTAATTCCTTCTGTCAGCTCCTGTGCCACATCTGTGCACTTAACTGAATTGCTCCAAGAGAATAAGATAATGTTTAGAGTCCAAATATTATTAAGAGCTAATAATATTCGACATATCTATTTTTAGACTGGAAATCTAAAAATAGATTCCGCCCAATATGTTTAAAAATATAAATCCATCTATTTTTCCAACTTGACCAACCATCCACAAATAGCATCCCGCAACTTATAGAACATGATCCATATGTCTAAAAATAGACATAGTCTAAAAATAGACTTCGCGACAAAAATCACCTGTGTGGTCCCCACCTAATTTAGGTGATCACTTTCCAACTAGGATCAGGAATGATGTTTCAGGATGCCTCCTTCACTGTTTCTTGTTGCAATCTTCAACATTGGAGTATTGTATTTTTGGAGCTTACACCATTGAATTCTAATTGTGAAATAGAAATCTGAAGAATAAGACTTGTTGCATAGAGAACCTTAATTCTGGCTATGTTTATAATATAAGTGTTTCTCTTCTGAATTCTGGTTAGGAAATAATTAAATTATTTTTAACCACTACCGAATTCACTTTTTCTTTCATCCCATGATTCATCATGTTTTAAATATCCACAAGCTGTAGTTAACTTGCTACGCAAATGCTCTTGAAAATTTGATGCAACAACCTAGCCTATTATGACTCCATAGCCCAATGGAATTAGTTTAAGTAAATATCCTAATCCAACAAAAAAATCAATCAAAAAGCAACCTCTACAATCATTATAACTAGCCTAATATCAGAAATCATAAAAAATCTAAATATAAAGGAGAGATCCCTCTCTGAGTCTAGGAGGGCTAGATCATAGGTTCCAAAGCGATTTTGATGTTGTTATTTTATGATTATTCTTGCCAATCTTAAAATTATAGAAAGATAGCATAGTGGTGACCATACTTGGGACATAAACTAAAAAAATTGTCATTTCATTTGAATTCAGAAACCTCGGTTAAAAGCATTGTACAATATAAATATTTTCTATGATTGGTTTCTTTCAAGTTTTGGGAAATAATCAGTTTGTATGTTCCTATGATCTGAATTTTGGCTCCTAAAATAGTTTCTACTAGATCCCATCCTGATCCAAATCCTCCTCCTATAGTGGACAATCCTGAGCAGATTTTAAGAAAAATTCCTAGAACTGAAATTCAAACAAGTAACAGATTTATTCACAAAGCAAATTCCCTCCCTGAAAAATTGGTCACCTTACAAGACATTCAATTCGATTTAAATTTTGAACAAGGTTTATTCAGGAAGAAATTTGAGAATTGGATAGACAACACAATTTTTGATCCATCTATTCTGCAACAAAGTCCAGTGAGAAAAGCTTACTCACAAATTCAATGTGATATTCAGCTTCTCCAAGATGTGGTAATAGAGTTCACTTCAACTGTTGATGATGCTTACCTTCAACAATCTATAGAATTAACTGCATTAACTATAGAAGCTTCTTATTTTACTTCTCATACTACCCATCCTAAGTCAGCTAGTCCTACTACTTCCACAATCCCCACTACTTCTTTCATTTTTCTCATAAGAGAACTGAAACCTCCACACCTACATCTCCTCCCATCATCCATCCTACTTCATCCACTATCCACCTTCCTCCACAACCTCCACCAATCATGGCAATAAGATATGCCCCATTGGTGTTTCCAACACCTTTGGTACCTATTCCATAGGATTACCAATATAAAATTAAATTATATGATGGAACTGGTCCTGTAACTTCCCAACAGCATGTTGACAAAATGAATGACTATTTTAACCTACAAGACGTAGATGAAGAAAGTGTTAAATTAAGGATGTTTGCTTAGAGTCTTAGTGGAGAAGTTAGAAAATGGTTCAAATATTTACCTGCAAATAGTATCAATGACATCCCTGCATTTCATCAAACATTCCTGAATATGTGGGAAGTTAAAAATAACCCTCTTCAAATATTATCTGAATATGAAAATATTAGAAGGGCCCCAGCTGAAAGTGTTCAGGATTATTGCACCAGATTCAAAAGTTTATATAATGCAATACCTGCTCATATAAAAACACCACAAGGTTTAGCCTTGGTTAAATTCCTAGATGGTTTTTAACTAGAAATGTATTATCAGCTAAGGGAAAGAAACTTAGCCACATTAGAGGAAATGCAGAGGGATGCAGTGAGTGTAGAAGCCAGCCTGTTAGCAAAAAGAGCTAGAATGAGAATTGAAAGAAGATTTACTATAAGTGAAGAACCTTCAACTTCCACATCTGATGCTAAAAGAGACTCATTTTTTAGAACTGTGGAGAGAATGATGGATAGAATCAATTTAAATGAAAAAACTATTCCTAGAGAATCAACTAGCTCCTCAAAACATAAATCAAAATCCTAGAAGAAGCCCTCCTTAGATAAGACAGAGAGAGAAAATAGGTCATGATCAGCAGATTAGGCCTCCATTCCAAGAGAATTATCCTAATGAGGATGAAGGAGTAGTTGAGGAAGTAGAAGAAAATCAGATAAATTTGATGGGAATTAATGAAGATGACTCTATTTTTCTCACCCAAGAAGAACAAGAATTATTTTCACTAACTCAGACAGAATTAGAATATGAAGAATATGATGATTATAAAAAAGGATTTGAGAATGCTATCATGGAGGTTCACAGACAATATAACCTGAGAAGAAAGAAAAAAATTGACAATTCCAATAAAAAGAATTCAAAAAATACTGCCAAAAAGATCTCTGAAACTGATCTCAACAAAACATCAGAAAATTCAAAGAAAATAGTGAATAATTCAAAGAAGAAGAACATGGATAACATTACTAGGAGAAAAATTGATACCCCTCCCAAAATTGCTCAAACCGATATTCATAGTACAAGTAAACAAACTAAATTTACCCAAAAAGTAGTGGCTGAAAGAACTAATTTTTCAAATCTTCTCGAAGTTCAAACACCATTCAGCATTGAGAATGAACTTGCTAAACTGAAAATTTCTATTCCTCTCACTGAATTGATAAACAAAAATGTGTATAGGTCTCAGGTCCTAAAGGTACTAAACATAGTGGAGATTATTGATACTGTTAATTTAAATGATGATCAACCTGAAATTTTGTTTGGGCCAAAAGTTGATAGTAAACCCCAAGAGGGAGGTGTCCCTCGATTTTATGTCAGTGTTAATGTTCATGACAAAATTCTCCATTATGCCATGTTGGATTCTAGTGCATCACTTAATCTTATGCCAAAGGCTGTCATGGAGAAGCTTGGTCTTGAAATTGCTAGATCTTACAAAGATTTGTACTCATTTGATTCTAGCTGAGTTAGATGTCTAGGTTTAATCAAAGATCTTTGTGTCAGTTTAGCTCAAATACCAGCAAAAAGTATAGTGATGGATATAGTAGTAGCTGACATCCCTCCTAAGTATGGCATGCTTTTGTCACACTCATCGGGAGAAAGTTACAAGGGACCCTTCAAATGGATATGACTTATGTTACAATACCATTGTTTGGTCAATGAAGAAGATTGTATAGGGAAACCTTAATGAAGTACATGGTGAGTAATCAAGAAAAACCACACAACTATCCTATGTACCTTGTTCATACTGATCTTGACTCCTTCATTCTTTATAATGATGGGGACATTGACTCACCGGTAACCCATACAAAAAATGATTTTAAAGAAAAAAATGGCAGTCAAATACAAACTATACAACAAGATGCTAAAGATGAACCTCTGTGGAATATGAGTTTTGATGGATCATGTGGCAAAGCAGGTTCAAGAGCAGGTATTTGGATGTGTAATGCAAGGAAAAATCATGCACAAGGTCATTCATACAAGCTAAATTTTCAATGTGCCAACAACATAGCATAATATGAATCCCTGCGCTTGGGATTACAATTGCTAAAAAGGTTAGGAGGAAGAGGATTTCTATTCATGGTGATTTTGAATTAGTCATAAGATAAATAAATGGAAAATATGCTGCAAAACATCTTAGGTTGAGAGCATACAGAAATGTTGTACCTGATTTCTTAAGAACATTTGATGAATATGATTTAGCAGTTATCCCTAGAAAACAAAATGTCCTAGCAAACAGTTTAGCCTTTTAAGCAAGTACATGTCAATTGCCTCACCCAAACAAACAATACACAATAGAGGTTAAACATCGTCCATGTGTGCCTGATAACATGAGATACTAATAAGTATTTGGTAGTGACAAACAAATTGAAAGTTTCTTACAATCAAATGATGAATTTGAGGATAGTAATATAGACCTATATTGTGAAGAAGACAATCACTCCTATGTACAAATTAGTTTAGAAAAACAATCTCTTGTTTCTTATGTAAATATTTTAGAAAATAAAACTGTTCATAAAATAGAAATACATAAAGACCTAGAAAAAGAGGAATTTGAAGTACTTCAACTCAAGGATAATATGTTGCCTAGAGGGATGACCCCTTTAGAAGAACTTTTTAATTTTAATGACGTGGCTAAGAAACCCAAAATGGAACAAATAGGGACAAAAATTGAAGAGTGTAATGTAGGAACTAAACAAAGCCCCAAAATGATAAAATTGTCAAAATCACTGCCTATCATTACAAAATAGAAGTATATAGGTCTATCTAAATAATTCATTGATGTATTTGGTTGGAGCTATGAGGAATTAAAAGCTTATGATACTAGCATCATACAACACAAAATTCCAATCAAGGAGGATCAAAAACCTTTTAAACAAAAACTTCGTAGGATAAATCTTGTTTTAATGCCTATAGTTTAGAAAGAAATCAAGAAAATGTATGAATCTAAAATCATAGTTCCACTTATATATTCTAAATGGGTATCCGACATTGTTCCTAAAAGAAGGAATACATGTGAAATCAGACTTTACATTGACTTTAGGAATCTGAACAAATTATCTCTTAAGGACAACTACCATTTACTAAAAATGGACCAGATATTGTAGAGGGTAGTAGGCTCCAGTAGGATCTCTTTGTTAGATGGATTTTTATGTTATAATCAAGTTTTAGTGCATCTTGATGATTAAGACAAAAAAAAATTTACTACTTCTTAGGGGACTTTTATGTATGTCAAAATGCCATTTGGATTATTGCATGTTGGTGCTACTTTTCAAAGGGCCATGGACATAGCTTTTGAAGATGAAATTGGCCATTTTATTTTGATCTATCTTGATGGCATTATTGTATATTCAAAAACTGATGAAGAGCACTTGGCACATCTAAGAATATTTTTTGAGAAATGTAGAAGGTTTGGAATTTCCCTAATCCCAAGAAAACATTGTTTGGTCTTGAAGAAGGAAAGCTGCTAGGTCACATTATTTCTCAAGATGGAGTTAGAATTGATCCTAGTAGGATTGAAGGAATACTTACAATTAGTCATCCCAGGAATCTCAAAGAACTTCAATCTTTCATTGGTAAAATCAATTTTTGGAGGAGATTTATACCCAATCTTGCAGAACTTTTGAGAAATATAACCAACATGCTTAAAAAAGATTCAGAAATTAAATGGAACATTGAAGCTAAACAATCTTTTGATCTATTCAAGCAAGCATTGACAAAATTTCCAATCCTAATCAGCCCAGATTTTACTAAAGACTTCATAGCTTTTTATTTTGCATCTGAGCACATTGTTGTTCTTGTTTTATTACAGAAAAATAGTGAAGGACATGAATAACCAATAACATTTTTTAGCAAAGCCTTGAGAGATGCATCTTTAAAATACAACATCATGGAAACACAGGTTTTTTCTCTGGTTAAAGCATTAAAGGATTTCAGAGTTTACATTATACATTCACATATTATTGCTTATGTGCCCAATGCAGTGGTCAAAGACATTTTAACACAGAATGGTCCTGATGGAAAGAGAGGCAAATGGATTTTTTTTATTTTGGAATATGATGTGGAAATTAAAACTACCAAATTTATTAAAGGTAAAGGATTAGCCAAATTGATGGTTGAATGAAATTTTCATGCACTAGACATCAACATGGTTCATTCTTTTGATGATCAAGATGAACTGGAGACTCCACAAATTGATAAAGAATTCCTAAATTCTCATTGGTATGCAGATATCTTAAATTTTTTATTTAATTTGAAAGCTCCTCCTGGTTTTTCTAAAACTAAAGCAAGATTTACAAAGTTGAATGTTGTCAAATTCTGCATTTTAGAAAATGTTTTGTATTGGAAAGATGTTGGAGGTATTTTACTCAAATTTTTCCTAAAGGATGATGTAGATAAGGTTATACAGGAATTCCATGAAGGTGATTTTGCTGGCCATATTTATTGGAAAACCACTTCTAATAAGATCCTGAGGGATGGTTTCTACTGGCCTACCTTTTTTCATGACATTCACAAAATGGTAACTGCCTGCCACAAATGCCAAAATTTTGAAGGAAAGATAAAATTGTTACCCTTTCCCTTAAAGCCCATTTTTGTTGAGAGCCCTTTCCAACAATGGATATTAGATTTCATTGGAGAAATTCATCCCCCATCCTCTTCCCAACATAAGTGGATTCTTACTGCCATAGACTACTTTACCAAATGAATAGAAGCCACTCCTTCTAGAAATTCCATTGATTATGTCATTATTAAATTCCTTGAAACCAATATCCTTCAGAGATTTGGTTATCCTATAAAACTCATCACTGATAATGTTGTAGCCTTTAAGTCCAATAAAATGGTTGATTTTTATCATAGGTACCATATAGATTTGGGACATTCAACAACCTATTACCCTAAGGGTAATGGATTGGTTGAATCTTCAAACAAAATTTTGGTGAATATCATCAAAAATCTCTTGGAAGATAACAAGAAATCATGGCACAATATTATGGTCAATGCACTTTGGGCTGATAGACTTACTACCAAAAAATCAATTGGCATGTCTCCATACCAATTGGTCTATGGAATGGATGTATTTTTTCCTTCCTCTTTAGGAGTTCCAGTCATGAAAATCATTTAGGAGATACAAGTTGAACTAATTGATATACAGAGAAGGATCAATCAAAATATTCAGTTGCAATAGTCCAAAGAGGAATTTTATAATAGAACTCAAGTGATTCAAGAAAATATCAAGAAGATTTTTGATAAAATAACAAAGGCTGATGATTTTAATTTAGGAGACAAAGTTTTGAAATGGAATACCAAAAGAGAAGAAAAAGGTAAACATGGAAAATTTGACAATATTTGGCAAGGTCCATACATTATTGATGCTTTTAGAGGAAACAATGCATATTTCCTTAAAGAGTTGGATGGAACAGAGACACCTGGAGGTCCTGTTAATGGAAGGATGTTGAAGCACTACTTTTATTAAGAAAATAGGTTGGTCTTTCAGCATTGTAAATACTATAGTTTTGAAATTTATGATTTGAATAATACATCAATAAAGGTTGAAGCTCATGCAGAAGGCCCTAAGGCTAGTTTGATGAGATGTCATAAAACAAAAAATATAAATTAGATGAAGATTTTGTAGAAAATGGAGCATTCAAGGCTAGTGGTCTTAGGATCTTGACACTTCACTTGGAGAAGTGCCATCCCTAACTGGAGCCACAGTTAGGGTCCTATAAATTATAGGATCTCAAGGTTATCATCCCCACATAAGGATACTCATCGATCATCATGAACTATCTGCACAACTATCCAAATAAGGTTGGTGAAAATATTATCGCTGATGGGCCTGCATGTCTCGCCATGTGGCCTATCCACTTCCTCATCTATGGGACCCTCAAATCGAAGGGATCGAGTACAATCTGTTGACGCTGCAACATAGGTACCCACTCTAAGGAAAAAGAGACAAAAATGGCCTCATAACTGAAGTTATTCAACTTCCCCTCCTTTACTTTAGTAACTTCTTCCTTCAATTTGACCAAGACACCCTCGCTCCAGTTGAATACTCTCGGTGCTAGACATTCTACCCCATATTGCATGTATGATCTGATTGCAAACATGTAATGTGGAGATGCCTACCAATCTTGTTATGATGAACAAGATTGTTCTCAAAGGTAGTTGGGTCACATCATTTATGTTAATATTTATGTCTCTATTAGGAACAACTTGAGGTCTGGAATAGGTAGTAATGTAATTGTTCACCATCTCGCTGCCACTTATTCCACCTAGGAGAGAGATGGGGGCACCTTGATTTTACAATCCTATAATAAATTAAATACCATCTACCTTTATATCAAGTAGATTTTCCCCAAAACTAAATTCTTGTACCTAAACATCCATGAATGCACAAGGTACTTTAACAACTCCATTTGTGGCCTCATACCAGGAAGACATAAAATTTTTAACAAATCATAAATTTTAAGTGCCCAGATGGTAGCAAGGTCATTTTCAACATTTAAATCTTATGCTTCATGCTCTCATTCTCTCCCAATTAAGGAGATTTTTTTTAATGGATACCCGAAACATCAACAAAGGACTCATTAGATTCTTTCCCATGCAAAAAACCTCATAAAATTGGGGTCAAAGTTGAGAACAAACTTGGTAAAATATGTCGAATGCACCCAAGAAGGTCCACACAGAGCATTGCACTTCTTTTTGCAGTGTTTCTCTACCTAGGTGCAATGCCCTTTTCAACACAGAGGGGGTGTGTTGGTCCGAGGGCATCTTTTATGAACCATGGTGGCCTCAAAAACTTGACAATTTCGCATGAAAATGCAAAACTAAATTGTGTAAAGATAGAGAAAGGTATTAGCTCCTACCTAGATCCTACAGCACTTGAAATGGTTCATTTGATTGGTTGCAATCAGTTGTAGAAGATCGATGGAAAAAGGGATCCAAATACTCACTATTGAAGGTAAAGCCTGAAATGGTAAAAATGAAAAGTCATTTTGGATATGTATGGTCATTTTCTCATTAGTTTATTCATTTTTAACATTTTTAACTAGATATGCTTCATTTTTACTATGAAATAGGTAAGTTTAATCCTTCTCGTGGTGTTTTGAGTAGGTCGATAGGTGTTAGAATGTTTTTACTATGTTTTCACAAGTTATTTTTACCAAGGAGTAAAATTTTATCTCTTTTTCAGATTCTATAAGCCAACGAAAAAGGAAGCCCCTCAAGTCCTCTTTTAACTCTTTTCAGACTCCCAAAATATGAAAATATTGTTGAGCACTTGTCCTTTCGAGATTGTAAAAGTATATGAAAATACATCTACTAAGTATAATTTTAACCCTTTTCTAAATTGAGATAAACTAACTATGAAAAAGGAATACCTTAGTCGAACATGGCTAAGAGGTTCTCTTGAGTATTGTTTTATACCTTTTTAGAGTTAAGAGACTACTTACGAAAAGGTAAATGTGTAGTTTTCTTTTCCGCCTCTTTCTCAAAATCTCTAAACATCAAAAAGATGTTATGTTTTACCTTTGTTGGAATCATTGAAACTTCAAACAGTGATGGACTTGTCAAACATGACATGACCGAGTCACTCCTTCTCAGGGTTCGTTGAATATACTTGGAGAGATTCATCTCAAGGATGAAGTTACATATCAAGAGTATGTTACCCTCCTCAATCTTGTTAAAAAATAAAGAGGTACTAACCAGTATGATTTGGGAAATTGGGGAAACATGGGATTCCACTTTTCTAAATGGTAGTAAGTCGCTCTTGAAAACGACACTTTCCACTTCAACTTCGTGACCATTAGACTAGGTAATGTGAATGTATATTGGTTATCATACCATTTTTAGAGCCTCCACCATGGTTTTGGGTCAATGCTGCCAACTACA
The DNA here is from genome assembly GCA_034641835.2 of Pinus albicaulis. NCBI lineage: Eukaryota > Viridiplantae > Streptophyta > Pinopsida > Pinales > Pinaceae > Pinus > Pinus albicaulis. The sequence goes on along the minus strand of CM076578.1, from coordinate 130,836,532 downwards.
TTAAGTGTCGTTATGTGTTCAAGAGAAGTCATTCAGTGGATCTCCAATTCCATATCAACATCATTCTGATCATTCTGTCTTAATCATGATACCCATTTCATGTCATTTATGGGGGATACATCAAGGTCCTCCTGCAACGGGTCGCTTCCTACTAACATCAGCACATCATCCAGGAAGTTGACTTAGAAACACCTCTTTGGTACCTTGGTGCTTGTGTACATCAATGGAAAGTTTCCTCGCTCTCAACAACAACTTTACATCAATGGCCTTCTATCGAAATATTCTATGTTATGTTCTACATTAGCTAATTTAATCGCACCATATGAATTGTACCACAATATTTTGAGAGTCATTAACATCATCGGTGGTTTCTCTCGCGTCTGTTAATGAATGACATCATCAGCCAGTAATTAGATGGTGTCTACCATGTTTGACTCTAGCGCATTTATTCACATGAATATACTCGTACATTAGTTGGTCATGTGAATGAGATAGAAGACCCTGGATCTAGTTTAATCCATCCATGTTTCGCTTTCAGGAGTTATACAAAGATCATAATGTATGATGCTCGTGATCATATAAACACTCTTCTAGTCATGGGTCCACCAGGTGCATCTGTGGATGTGTCTTTTGATCATTGTACATGTTATGTTAGCTTATGAGCCAAGTATGGGTATGCCTCCCTCAGCAACAAGATGTCATGATAAATGTGTTGTAACATATGAAGCTCATCAGTTATCCTTGATCCCTACTTTTCACAACTTAAATCATTGTAGTCATCTGTCACCATCTTTGACTTTGCACTTTAGGGGGGATTTTTTTAAAGGCCATTTTGTCACATTCGATCAAGTGAGCCTCCTAATGGGATCAATCAATATCCTATTCCCCTTATCATCATCTTGCAGAAAGCCCTAAGCATGTACCTTTCATACCTTAGAGTCTCAACCCTAAACTTCCCTATCTGAGTTAGTTTTAGGACCAACACTCCTTGCAAGCCTACTGGGGTGTGTTCACCTGCATTTTTCTCCATTGTGGGCAGTGTTGGTCACTAGTAGGTTTCTCTCCTTTGCACCTGCGTTGATTCTAGAATTCTATGAGAATGATCAGGATTCCATAAACTTCACCTTTCAGGAGTTTCCAGAAGTTGTTTCAACTGCTTACCTTTGATTTACATTCAGATCCTATCTTACTCTACTTTGTAGTTTAACCACTTATCATTTGATCATATCCCTCCATTAAAGGTGGATCTAAAACCTTAGAATGGTAATTGGATAAGAACTCCCAACTTACCCATCTCTCCTATATATTTACCCTCTCATGTGCAAGAGGTAATGGTTGGATTTGGAGATTGATTCTACCATTTTGTTGTTGTAGTAAGTAGTTATCATCTCATGCATAGGGTGACTGGAGGTGCATATTGTGACAATGAAATGACGAGTTAACAACTTGGAGGAGCTCTTCTACAAGATCAACTGCCACTTATGGTTGTAATTTCCTTCCATTTATTTTAATACAAATAATTCTTTATTTTCCTATATGTCATGTCATTATTTCACTTATTATAATACCATGTTGATCTATTGAATAGATTATTTAGATTATACTGCATGCATCTCATAGTTTCTTGGCTTGTGTTATCTTACTGTGCATGTTCTTATTTTGGAAATCAGATCTGGAATTGGAGCTTCCAAGAAAAAGAAGGAGAAAAGTGAGCGGCGGTTTCCAGGTAGGCCTCACTCTATCATTTATTTACTTAAAGGAAAATCATTGAGTTCCTTATCTCTCTGGTGTTCTAGGTTGACCACCAAACCTAGGGGAGCTAACTTTGTCTGCAATCATAAATCATGTATAAAAAGATGAAATTAGTAGTAAAATTCATCATCTATATGAGATTTCATTCAGTCAAGTTGAAACTAATTTTACCAAGATAATTAAAAAGGCTATAGATAAAGATCCAGAGTATTTATCCTTATCGCAACAAGATAAACAAGTAAATAATTCAAAAAAACAAACTAATTATGGCATAAATGATGAAAATTTACTTTTTTTTTAAAGGAAGAATATATGTTCCAAATCAGAGAGTTGTTAGACAATTAATATTAGTTGAATTTCACAAAAATCCCTATGCTACCCACACCGGATATGAAATTTATTTTCTGCTATCAAGTAAACTTTTTTTTTCCTAGAATGAGAAGGGACATCACTGAAGAATTGGAAACATTCTTGGAATGTCAAAAAGTTTAATCTGAACACCAAGACCCAACTGAATTTTTTCAGCCACTGCCCATCTTAGAGTGGAAATGGGAGGTAATCACCTTATACTTCATCACCAGTTTTTCTAAAAATAGGAATAAAAATGATTCAATCATGGTTTTAATGGATATATTGAATAAGGTAGACCACTTTATCCATGTCCAATCAACATATAAAACTGTTCACATTGCAGATGTATTCATACGGGGAATATTTAGATTCCATGGGTTTCCCAAGGTTATGATATCAAATCGAGATGTAAAATTCAGTTCAACCTTCTGGAAACTCTCTTTTCTAGTTCAGGAACTCAAGTTCAGTTCATTACATGATAACATCCACAAACGTATGGACAAACTAAGAGGGTGAATCATGTACTAGAAGATGTGTTGCAGATGTATGTAATGCAAAAACCAAGTAAGTGGGATGAGTACCTTCACCTGGTAGAATTCACATACAATAATAGTTACAATGAATCATTGAAAATGAGCCCCTTTGAGGTATTATATGGGAGCAAATACAAAAATCCCATTAACGGGAATAGTCTGGAGGATAGATTCATATTGGGACCTGATATACTGGCAGAAATAGGTAATACTGTGAAAAAGGGTCGATTGAATCATAAAGCTTCCCAGGATAGACAAAATATGTATGCGGATAAGAAAATAACTTTACATGCAGTGGAAGGGGTGCGCAAAACTAGCCCCACGGTATTGTGGACCTTTCCAAACTCTTGAAAGGATTGGGCCTATTGCATATCATTTGGCATTACCTAGTTATATGATAGTTCATAATGTATTTCATGTGTCTTTATTAAAACATTATATATATATATATATATATATATATATATAATTCTACACATATAATTGACTAGAAATAAGTACAGGTAATAATATTATTTAATAGTCGATTCATTCACTTTGAATTGAACCAATCCATAAATATTTACAGATACTAATATTTTATGATGTTGGAACATGTATAACCAGATGGAGAATTCTTGGTAGAACCTCTACGCATTATCAACCAGAGAGAAGCAACATTACCGAAGCGAGACATCACCCAAGTTAAGGTGCAATGGAGGAACTTTAGCTCAGAAGTGTCTACCTAGGAGGATGAAGGGTTGTTCCAGGAATTATACCCATTCCTATTCCAACGACATGAATAAACATCAAGGACAATTTTTTTCTCAAGAGGGGGAAAATGTAACACCCCGGGTCCTATGTATAATCGTTTCACTTGTTCCTTTTTACGATGTTAAACTTGGTAATTTTGTGAGTAAAGGTGATAAATAATGTGAAACTAGATAGGTAAGTAATAGTAATTTATTTATTTTATTATATTTTATTTCAAGAGAGAGATTGGGCTTCGTCAGATAAACAAAATTAAATACTCAAAGAAAAGGAACCTTGGTTTCCCAAAACATTTGAGAAAATATCCTAGGAAGAGGAAATATATGGCTTTGACAGGACACTACCTAAAAAAAGAGAACTGCAAGAAGGTTTTCCTGAGCTCATAAAACCACTAAAAACCTCTGCAAGTGAGAAAATTCCAATCTCGATAGGTGGTCGTAAGGCTCTAGAAGGAATACTGTTGAAAACCGTTTGGAAACTGAGAAGCACGGGGGAATTTTGTACACCATTGCCAGCATCATTGGTCGGTACGTCTAAAGAATTATTTTCTAATTGAATCTCTGGCATAATAAAGTTACAGATAAGTACATGAATGATTGTACATAATTGATTAAAGTAGCATGTTATTTTTCCATTCTGAATTACTCTAAACAGTTTCTGTGTTTTCATTTTCAAGAATGAATAAATATGTTACTTGTATAAATGTTGAGGAAAATATTTTATTTACTGAAAGTTTAATGACATGAATTTATTCTTGGATTACTAGGGAATATGTAATTATAAAATCATTTTGTGATATATGTAAATTGCATTAATTTTTATCATAATAAAGGAATTAGAGAAAATGGAAATTAGTAAGTCATAGTAAGGAATTTTGGTGTGGAATTTCACGGGGCAGCTGTTAAGGCCACTCTGACACAGTCTTTCCCCAGAGGAATTGAAATAGTAGACAATATTTTCTCGGAGAGGGGTTTTTTATAGGAACCCACCAATTATAACTATAAGGAACATATATTTCCAGCATATTACTTCTAAGAACAAATATAATAAAATAATATGTATGTATGCTTCGAGGAAAAAATACCATATATTTGGGCAAACCAAGCTACAAATAAAAACAATAAGAATTATACATAGCTATAGAGAAATTAAGAAACTGTGTATCTAAAAAACATGAAACAAAAACAACCTGTACATTTCCGACATGGGTATAATACAACAAAACTAATTATTTATACCATGGCGATGCCAAGAAAATGTACAAGACAACATAAGAAGTAACCCTTCATCTAGCATTAAAAAAACTGTATTTATATAATAAAATGAACAAGAAGTATATTTCACAGAGTGCCCTAACCCTAAATGGAACAAGAAACCAATTCAAATAGTATCTGAAACCCATCATTCATTCAAAATAGATGTGCCATAGTTTTTTCCTCCACACGACCAAAGAGTCGCTCAATATATATTAGTACAACAATTAAATTATATTTCAATCAAAACCCTATTCAAATGAGAACCCTGAATCCATAACGAATTTAATAAAATAATAGAGAAATTACATTCCAAAGATAATTTAACTCCATCGAGGGTCTGTAGTTTAACAACATAGGATAAATACACCAAATAATCATCATAAGAACGGGGTTGAGCGTGAGGAGGCATAAGGACATCCACTAAGCATGCAGGCTTCATACCTACGGAGAAAACAACATTAATACGTTAGTAAAACCGCAATAAGTCTGGTGGTGAAACTCAAAATCCTACCTTATCGTAATAGTAGATCAAGATCACCTGAAACAGATTCAGGGACTCACATGTTGACTCCATCCCTTTTGTATATTCACGACACACATTAAACGAACGACATGGGAAAAAAAAATAATATAACAAGTTAGTTATCAGCTCACAAAGCCATAAAATTCATATTACCTGCAAGAGGAAACCGAGGTTGAACCTAGCACCTCGAAGCCAACTGCAGCTTCCCAAATCATGTGTGAACCAAAGATCCAAGACTCCCAGCAGAGAACAAACAGAATTGATAGGAGAGGTGAAGTTCCACGGATAAACAAGGCATAGGGTTCGAACCCTAAACAATAGGGCAGAGCAGTCGCAATGCTAAGGTCGACAAGTAGAATGGAAGCACTAGGAGTGATAGAAATGAGACGGTTACCATCAAACCCTAACTGGCAAGGTGCATTGTCTAATTCAAACCCCCGCATCTGATAGTGTAGATCACCCACCTGTAACACATTATGTGCCTCAGTATTTCCAATAGGCGGTCTAGAGAGTTCCTAGTGTGATCAACATTAAGTCATGCCATATGTGGGGCGCACATTCATATTAGCAATGTACATTTACAAATTATGGTTCTGTCAAACTTGTTTATCTGTGTTAACATAAATCAATGGTGAAAACCATAGTATAACATGTGGCAGGGGAATAAAACATTAATGTATCCATGTATAAGTCGAAGAGTATCCATGTACATTGATAAGTGTAGTTCAGAGATAAACCATAATAATAAACACGAGATGTCTAGCTGGACTAATGCCAATGCCAATTGTTATGAAGGACATGTCACTAATTTTATTTGTATTTTTTTCTTTTTACCATGCAATGGGTAAGAATTTTAGTGACTGTGACAGTGAATAAAATCCAACAACAATAGCAATCGAAAACTCCATGGTAAGTATGAGCTTCCACAATCGTTTTCTTTTTTCACCATCTGGTTGTTTTCGTCACATTAACATAGGCTTCCCTGTGTCAATCTTGAAATTATTTTATCATAGTGGCTTGGTATGTTGTTAACTTTCCATTTATTAAAAATTATGTGTAAATTTATTAAATTTTTGATAAAATTAAATATTAAAAAGACCTTTTGAAATTGAAAATTAATTTTTAAATTTTTGAAATTTGAATTTCTAATTTTTATTAAGGGATGATGAATTTTATGTGGTTTATAAACAATTTGTCAAAATTAAAAATTATTTGAAAAAAAAATCTCTAATCATGAAGTTTCCTCATAAATTAATTATCCAAAAAAAATTTAAACATAAAATTTTTCTATAATTAATATTTTATTTCCATTCATTATCATACTTATTTTAACAGTAAATTTTTTATTAACCTATAATCATTCATTACTTTCTTTCTATTAATTTTTATATTCTTTCTAATAACAATCTGATCACCAAGTATCCTCATATATATATATCCACAATTAATATTCTTTTTCCATTCATTAACATATTTATTTTAACAATAACTATTTATTAATGTATACTCATTCCTTAAATTATTCACTTCACATCCACCCCATAAGGGTTCTCTACATTTTGAATAAGAGGTAGGTACTAAGCAATGACACTGCATATCACACTTATATATTTGTGCATTAGAATTATCATTATATTATTATTATTTCATTTATATTATATATTTTTATTAATTTTTTCATTCATATATGAAAGTTTTTTAACAATGATTTTTTTGTCTTTTTTACTTGGTGTTATTATTATTGAATTTAGTAAGCCATGGCATTGACTTATAGCTTTATAAAAAAACATATTTAGAGATTAAGAATCTTCATGGTAAAGTGAGGATAAATCTTCATGGTTACAAATCTTGTTTCATGTTTTTTAAATGTATATATGTTTAAATATGTGGATAAGTGGGTCTATTGCATAATAGGTCTTCCACATTTTTAATTTAATTATCATTAATTATTAGGAAGATGGTACATAGTTAACCTACATGAAATATGGTGTAATATTCATAGTAGTATTCATAAATCACTGGTTATGATTTATCTCCAAGTTAGTTATCCTCTTTTAATTAATTGATCTCAAATTAATTAATAAAAAAATGTCATATCAACACGTGGTAATGGGCATGCGGTATTGATAAGTCGAGGAATTGGCCCATAATATTGTGACAAGAGATATTTACGACTTAAAAATCTCCATTGTAAAGTGGGTTGAATCTCCATGGCAAATAATATTGTTACATGTGTTTTAAAACATATATGTGTTTAACTCATATTAAAAACTTTTCTAATTAATAATAATGATAATCTAAAATAAAATTATAATTTAGTTAATTTATTTTTATTTATTTTTACTTTTTTTTTAATTTGGAAAAACGTGAGATGTATTATGACTTAAGTGTTTTGATGATTATCATGAATTGATGTCTATTAACATTTATCAACCATTTAGTTTCTATAAATGTCAGTTTATATATTAATTTTTTTATTTTTTAATAATAATTATAATAGTAATAATAATAATTTAAAATACATGTAACAAATGTTATTTTCATACTTATTATGCATTGATGTCATGACAAGAGTTCAGTAGCCATTAATATTATATCGCTACACTAGTTAATTATATTAATTATCTATAATCATTAATAAGAAGTTCATTCAAATTATTTTTTCATTAAATTTTAATTTATTTTTAATATTTTTAATTTTAATTAATTATTTACAATCGTAAAAAGAATATGTTTTAGGTTGATATCCTATTGCATGTATTGTATCACCATATTTGAGTAAAAGGTAAAACTAGAAATACAATTTAGATTGATTATATATATATATATATACACCATGCCTTTTTGTTAGGAATATATTGAATCTTAATGTCATGTAATGAATGTATTGTTTTGTTTTCCTTAGATATGGTCGTCTACTTATTTAGAAAATTGCATCCAATTGGCATATTTAGTATACAAAAAATATAACTTGACAAGGATTCGAAGCTAACATGTCCATTGTCAGCATTTCCCACCTTGCAAATATTTGCAGATTTTGACCATTTTAATGCACAAAAAATCTTAAATGAGGAGTTCATTTCCTAGACTCCATATGGTGCTAATTTATAGAAACGTTGATGCATGTTCATTGTTGGTTAGGAGATTGAAAATTTTCTTATTTCATGTAGACTATTGCCTGACGTTTGGGAAGAGTCTTTTTGTGTGAGCCCCACCAAGATTTTTACTCGATTATGAATATGTTGCATATGTTACACTCCCTTGATCCAGGAGGATCTTGCTTTAGATCAGATTGACAGGTATCCAATATTATCTTTGTTTCTCTAGTGTTCTGGATGAAAGAGGAAGTCTTCAATTTCTTCAGTCATGGTTAAATGTCCTTATGTGGTCAAATTGTAATGTCATGGTGAAAAAGCTGTATTAAATCCTAAGAGGTAAACCTATGCAAAGTTGGTGTAATGTTGAAATACTACATGGTCCTAATCCTAAATTCAAAGTCCTGAGTCATTAGACCTAGCTCTAATGCAATGTGCAAACCTAAGCTATGGTCCTAAAAACCTAGCACAAATGTTATGTATCAAAGGTTTTAAACCCATGCTATAACCTTTTGGACCTATGGTTTAAAAAATATGTAATACCATATATTATAAAACATTTCAAAGATAATTGTGCGAGAATATTAACCATTAGGTGAAGGGCATCATGTAAACAGTCGGATAGGTAGCCGTTTGAACACCACACAGTTTCAGAACCTAACCGCACAGTTGGAAGACTGCAACCACTGGGTGTGCTATCACATGGAAGGTCGACTGCCAGTCAGCCCGAAGTCCCTAGAATTAACCACCAGGTGGCAGCCAGTGGTTAGACCACAACCCAGTCACATGCAGACTGTCAGATCCCTCCGTCGTTTTAAGACTGTCATCACCTATTTTTATACTATGGTCTATTTGTGGGTTTTGAAATGGTTTTGTGCTGTTGTTAAAGTTATCCACCATGTGCTAAGTGTTACATTCATATATGACTGAGTACTTTTCACACCTAATAACATTTATTTGTAAAAACCAATTTTCCATATTTGGCCCAAGGAGTTAGAGATTGCACTTATTTAGCCTTAACATTTTCTCATGATGAAGAAGGAGTGATTTTGAAGACTTGTAATCAGATTTTTATAAGAGAGAGGTAGATTTTCTTTCAGGTGTAACTTGGTTGTCCAGAGGCGGCATTGGGCACGGAGATGGGCATTGGAAAGCTAGGAAAGAGAGATTTCTATTGACAGACACTAGAGGTGCCTGCAAACATGTTCAGTCTGGTGAAATTCGATGTAAATACTTCCTTGGATCAATCCTTAATAAAACGGACACCCATCTTGAAAGCACACATGGAGATGTAGTCCACCAAGAACAAACTTTGTAATCAATATTTTTTATATTCTATCTTTGTTCTTTACTACAAATTCATGTTTAAATGTGCTTCTTAAGTTCTCGATTAAGTCGTAAAATCATGTGCTTTCCCTCAGTCTTCCACACTAAGCGATCAAGTTAGCAATCAATTCACTGTTGGAAAATATTTAGTTCTACTTCAATATTATTTCAGATCTATTTCAAATCATATATTTTGGTATCAGAGGAGGTTGTGTTTTTTAGGATTTTTTCTAGTGAATTTCAAATAGGTCTAGGATGTGACGTAGAGAAGGAACGCTTGAGGAGATCGACTCAGAAGTTGGAAAGAAGAAAGTTGCTCAACAATCGACAATGGGAGGATCTGATGTAGGTAGAACTCCTGAAGTGAAGGTCATGGGTGATTAACAGATTCAACAAATTCTTTTGAACATGCAGCAGATGTTGGGATAATTCTATGAAGATAAGAAGGCGAGAGATGCATATTCTTCTTCAAATGCATCGAAGAAGGAAAAGAGAAAAGGAAAAGTAGATAAACCTCCTTTTCCTCCATCATCTCCATCATCTCCATCATCTTCTTCTTATTCTTCCAATTCAGATTCTGAAATAGAAAAGAAACCTCAGAAATCATCTCTTTTGAAACTTTATGTAAAATTTGAACTACCTATTTATGATGGCGAAATGAATCTTGAAAATTTAGATGAATGGATTAAACAGTTAGAAGTGTATTGTATAATTTAGAACATTTCTGATGAAAGAAAAAAATTCAGCTAGCTACACTTAGAATGGGGGGAACAATTTTAATCTAGTGGGAGAGTAAAACTCGGGTATATTTAAAGCGGAAAGGTAAATTCATCTATTCATGGTCTAAGTTTTTAAAATATATTAGAAAACAATTCTATTCTTTGGGATACATGCAACAAGCTGTTATTGATTGGCAACATTTGAGGCAAGGTAAAGGGAAGAATGTTTAGGAGTTTACTCAGGAGTTTAGGAAGAAATCTTTGGCACTTGGTATTCCATTGGATACACGTGAAAATTTATTAAAGTACATTGGTAGTTTACATTCTTATTTACAACATACGTTATTGATGTTTAATCCTTATGACTTTTATGAAGTGTGTGTACAAGACATACATATTGAATCAGGTGGTAGACCGTTCAAGTTTTCATAGAAAGCATCCAAACATTTGTAAATCAAGGATTCCAAATATAATAAGAGGAAGAGCAATTCGAAGGGAAAGAAAACAATGACAACTCAGAAGGAAAGTGAAAGACCTGCTTGTTCTCACTGCTAGAGAATCGGGCATGATGAAGCCAGATGTTGGAAACTTCACCCAAAACTCAGACCAAAGAAGTTTCAGAAAAAGTAAGGTGAAAAGAAGGCTAATACAACAATCCAACAAGATTTGGGCTTTGACTCAGGTGATGAAATGAAAATAACCACAATGGTTTCGACAGGTAAAATTTTTGACACTAGTTAAAGTTCTAGTACTTCTGCATCTTCTTCAAACATAAATCATCTTGATGAGGATAAAAGAGTTGAATTATTTGATATAAGAGTAACTTCTAAGCACACAAAAATGGATACATTATTTGATAGTGGATCTCAGGAAAATTTAATATTTGAAGAATTAGTTAATAAATTGGGTCTGGAGACACAAAATCATCCAATACCATACCCATTAGGTTGGATAAAAGAAAAGACTCATATTAATGTCACAAAGAAGTCTCATTTAAAATTTTCCATCACAGTTAATTACATTGATGAAGTGGATTTAGATGTGATTCCATTGGACATATGTGGAGTAGTGCTAGGAAGTCCTTATCTCTATGATCGTGATGATGTGTTTCTTAGGAAAGAGCATAAATATCACCTTAGTAAAGATGGGATTGAATACATTTTTAGGGCACATAAAATCAAAACACACTTGGATTTAGTTACTGCTAATCAGATTAGGAGACTAATAATTTCAAATAAAATACATGTACTCATGGTTGTAAACAAACAACATAAGGATCAACATGATGCATTTTCAGGCTTTGAATTTCAGATTAAAGATAGTTTGGTTAAAGTGCTAGATTATTTTCAAAGCCTATTTAAAGAACCAAAACATCTTCCTCCTAAACTAGAAATACAACATGAGATATAGTTGATGTTTGATGCCCCTCCTCCTAATATCGGAATGTATTGCATGTCAGCCATAGAGAACGAAGAAATAAAGAAAAAAATCCAAGAGCTGGTTGAAAAAGGCTTCATTCGATCCAGTTCATCTCCATGTGGTTCACCCATCATTTTGGTTCCTAAGAAAGATGAGACATGGAGAATGTGTGTCAAATTTAGGGCCTTAAATAAAATCCCAATAAAAAATAGGTATCCTCTTCCTAGGATAGATGTTTTACTTGATTAGTTGAAAAATGTTGTTTCTTTCACTAAGTTGGATTTGCGTAGTGGGTATCATCAAATTCGTATTGCAGAATATTACATCTAGAAAAATGCATTTAAAACTAGGCAAGGGCTATTTGAATGGTTAGTGATGACTTTTGGTTTGTGTAATTCTCCAGCAACTTTCATGCAAGTTATGAATGATGTATTGCATCCATACATTGATAAATTTGTCATAATCTACTTAGATTATATCCTTATTCTAGTATGGAAGAGCATGTTAGGCATGTTAAACAAGTCTCTGAAGTGTTGCAAAGGGGAAAAGTGTACCTTAAAATGTCCAAATGTGAGTTTGGGAAAACTTCATTTATTTATCTTGGTTACATAGTTGGAGGTGGTCATTTGAAAATAGATCCAGCTAAAATCGATGTGATTGTTAAGTGGCCAAGACCACAGAATGTGACTGAAGTTAGGAGTTTTCTTGGTGCATTTCAATATTGGAGAAAATTCATTTCTCAGTTTTCTTTGATTGCATCACCATTGCATTCTTTAACAGGTTCTAAAGTTTCCTATCAGTGGGGAGGGAAACAAAAAACTTTTGAGACACTTAAGCAGAAAATTGTCACAGCACTAATCTTAGCTTTACCGGATCTTCAATAGCCATTCGAAATTGAAACAGATGCTAGTGGTTATGAAATGGGTGCAGTTTTACTTCAAAAAGGGAAACTATTTGTTTTCATTCATAAACTTTTTCTAAAGCAGTTGCAAAGTATCTAACATATGATAAAGAATTGTTTTCTTTGGTTGAAAGTTTTAAGAAATGGAAACACTACTTAATGGGTACGGAAACAGTGATTCACACAGATCATTAGTTGCTTCAGTACCTTCAGTCTTAGAAATTATAGATGGATGGGATTTATTCAACAATTTCACTTAGTAATTAAGTACAATAAAGGTGTAATAAACAAAGTAGTTGATATGTTGTCTAGACCATCTTTGAATGCTTCAGTAGTGCTACGGAATAATTCTTTAAAACATGAAATTTATTTAGAAAAATATAGTACATCTGTTGATTTCAAAGATATTTATGAATCACTAACTCATGGTACTCAAGTGGAAGAAGTCAATTTTCATGTGCATGACAGGTTTTTATATCATGTGGGTAAGTTGTGCATACCACAGACAGAAAGGGCGCATGTTATTCGGGAAACACATTCTGCATTTCAGGACATTTCAGCGTAAGAAAGACAATGGCACAAATTCAAAGGTACTGCTATTTGTCTCGTATGTATGAAACATTTGTTAGTACATTAAAGGATGTGTTATGTGTTCAACAAGAAAACCAAGCAATCGAAACATTGGTTTGTATATTCCACTTCCAGTTCCTTCACGACCATGGGACAGAATTTCCATGGATTTTTTTGGAGGACTTCCTATGTCTAGGAGAGGGCATGATTACATGTATGTCGTGGTTTATTTTTTCAGCAAGATGTGCATTCTTATTCCATGCAAAAATCAAGTGACTGCTGAACATACTACACAGATGTTCTTTCAACAGGTATGGGTTCATTTTGTTTACTTACTTCCATCATTTCCGATGGAGACACTCGCTTTGTAGGAGACTTTTTGTCCTGTTAATGGGGAATCATGGACATAAAGCTGAAGAAGAGAACATATTTCATTTACAGACCTACAGGCATATAGAAGTGGTGAACAGGACAGTGATACATATTCTCCGACGTTACTGGAGCAAACATCCTAAGATGTGGGATGAATATTTACCTTATGTGCAGCATGCTTACGATTGAGCCTCACATTCTTCGACTAAGTGATCGCCATTTGAAACATGTTTTGGGTATCTACCAAAGTCACTAATGGATTTCATGTTTGGTGAAGAAGATAAAGTGGATGGACACAACGATTAAAATAAGGCAATTAAGTTCATTCAACGGATACATCAGATACATGAAGTAGTGCAGGACTAGTTACAGAAGAGTTAGGCCAAGTACAAAATACGACATGATAAGCATTGAGTGGATCATCATTTTCAGGTCGGTGATTAGGTATGGTTGTATATCAATAAATACAGGTTGAAAGGTGAAGGTAAGAAATTGAAATCCATTAGGTATGGTCCTTTCAAGATTGTGGAAAATATTGGAAATAATGCATTCCAGTTAGATTTACCTCCTTACATGTGTATTTATTTAGTTGTAAATGTAGAAAATATGAAGTAGTATGAACCTCTGATGATCATTGATCCATAGCAAGATATACAAATTCCTACCATTGATGATTTGGCACCTGAGTATATGAATGAGTTGCAGGAATAGACTATCTTGGAAAGGTAGGTTTGCTCTTCAAGGCATGGAGATGTTGAATATCTTCGAGTGGGCCTCAAGGGCATGAATCCTCGCAAGGCAAGGCGGATGGAGATCGGAAGAGTGAGGGACTTGTACCCTCACCTAATGTATTCTTAAATCAAACTTTTTCTTTTCCAAAAGCTTCCAAGTGAAGAGGATTGACCCATGAGGATCTTGCTTGAGATTGGATGAATGGGGATCTAGTATCCTCTTTGTTTCTCCAATGTTTTGGATGAAATAGGAAGTCTTCAATTTCTTCATTCATGATTAAATGTCTGTATTTGGTAAAATTGTAATGTCATGGTGAAAAATGCGTATTAAATCCTAAGTGGTAAACCTATGCTAAGGTGGTGTAATTTTGAAATACTACAAGGTCTTAATCCTAAATTTAAAGTCCCAAGTAATTAGACCTAGTGCTAATGCAATGTGTAAACCTAAGCTATGGTCCTAAAAACCTAGCGCAAATGTTATGTATCAAATGTTTTAAACCAAATTTATAACCTTTCAGGCCTATGGTTTAAAAACGATATAATACCATATATTATAAAACATATAAGAGGTAACCGCATGGGAATATTAACCATCAGGTGGAGAGCAGCATGTAAACAGTCAGATAGGCAGCGGTTTGAACACCGCGCAGTTTTGGAACCTAATTGCACAATTGGAAGATGACAACCATCAGGTGTGTTGTCACATGGAGAGTCGGCTGCCCATCAACTGGAAGTTGCTGGACTTAACAACCAGGTGGTAGCCAGTGGTTATACTGCAGCCCAGTCACATGCAGAATGCCAGAGCCTTGCATCGTTTGCAGACCCCCAATGCCTATTTTTACACTATGGTATATTTGTGGGTTTTGAAATTCTTATGCGAAGTTGTTAAATTTATCCACCATGTGCTAGGTGTTACATTCATATATGACTGAGAACCATTCACACCTAATCACATTTATTTGTAAAAACCAATTTTCCATCTTTGGCCCAAGGAGTTCAAGATTGAACTTATTTAACCTTACCTTTGATCATAATGAAGAAGGAGTGACTTTGAAGGCTTTTATTTAGATATCTATAAGAGAGAGGTGGTTTTTCTTTCAGGTGTAACTTGGGTGTCCAGAGGCATAATTGGGCATGGAGATAGGCATTGGAAAGCTAGGGGAGAGAGATTTCTGTTAACAGAGACCAAAGGTGCCTATGAGCATTTTCATTCTAGTGAATTTCTATGTAAATACTTCCTTGGATTAATCCTTAATAAATCAGATGCCCATCTTGAAAGCAAACCCGAAGACGTATTCCACCAAGGAAAAACTCTGTAATCAATGTTTTGTTTCCTCTATCTCTATTCTTTGCTGAAATTTCATGTTTAAATGTGCTTCTTAAGCTCTGGATTAAGTCATAAAATCATTTTCTTTTCTTCAGTCTTCCACACTAAGCAATCAAGTGACTAATCAATTCACTGTTGGCAAATATTCAGTTCTACTTCAGTATTATTTTATATATATTTCATATCATCCCTTCATTTCAAAGAATAGAATATTTTATTCTCCACAAGAGCGAATGTGGAGAGGGATATATGCACGTTGACCACAAGTTTGTCTCTGGTTTCCTCAAGGTTAGGATGGCGAGCCAACCTTCATCCATCTAAGAGCTCTTAAGTTGGAGAAAATATATTTCCAAGAAAAGGTAAATTGATATATCTATGTACAATTGCAGGGACAAAGTGACATTATTTTCTTAAAAAGAGAGTTTACTTCATTAGAGGATATTTTTGAAATTCAAAAGGAAAAGTAACATTTTGTTTTGTATTATATGATCACTTAATTGTAGATTTACACGGACTGACCTGTACTGAAGGGGCATAATGGGGCATAACATGTATTAATTCTCCTTGAACATTAATGGGCATAACCTGTATAAATGATCCTAGAGTACGTCAGGTTACACTAGCTTGACCTTATTAAGAACTACCTATAACTAATGATACCATAGCATGATGAGTCATAGTAATGGTTCTGCATCTCTCGACCCTTTTTTTTAACACGCCAAAATAATTTTACAAATAAA
Organism: Pinus albicaulis; assembly: GCA_034641835.2. Classification (NCBI taxonomy): domain Eukaryota; kingdom Viridiplantae; phylum Streptophyta; class Pinopsida; order Pinales; family Pinaceae; genus Pinus; species Pinus albicaulis. The sequence goes on along the minus strand of CM076578.1, from coordinate 130,820,167 downwards.
TAAAATTAGTTTACACATCACCCATTAAATATAGAAACCACTCAAACATACAACAATGTATTTTAGCTAGATCACAAAATTGAAATCCTTCTTCAAAAGATCTGCATTTACCTCTTTCTTTGACCATTATGGGTTCCAATCCTTTGAACCAATTCACCATTCAAAATTACTGATGTCTATCCTTTATTCCAAAAGAATAACACCATGGAAAATATCTACATTTAACTTCAGTCTTATTTAATTCTTCCTAAGAAATTGAGAATTGCATGATGGTGAATCAATCATTGATATTTTCTCTTGAAGAAATAATTCTTGAGTGCATTGTGGTTCATTCTCATCATATCCTCCACTCATCCTAGTCCTTATTACTATCGCAAATGATACTTTTTCAAAATCTTGTATGTGTGTAAATACAATTTGTAGAAAATATCTAACACAGCTCTGATACCATGTAGAAATTACATCAATGGATTCAATCCAATCATGCAATGTACTAAAACAAGAGAGTTAATCCTTCTACAATATTTGCGGAATATAAATCACAATCGCTCAATCACATGCAAGTAAGAGAAAGAAGTAAATCAATCACACAACATAATATTTTCCTAGGGAAAGCAACGGCTCAAAACCCCTCCATATTTATTGTATAATCAACCAAGGAATCATGAAACAATACAATGCATGTGTGCTCACCACAATCATACACTCTACCAATTTCTTCACACTGACCTAGGAAAAATTAGACAAACACATAGCCAATTATTAGCCTACCCTCAGACTGCCTTTCTCACACAATCCCTAGAGAAATAAACCCCTATTAAATAGGAATTTTAGCCTTCCTTGATTGCACAATCAATTATGGGCTTCCTATTTCTTTATAACTACACCCGGGCAGTTCACTAAAAATACAACTAATAGTTTACTTGCCTTAAACCTTTGTCTCAACTATGTCTCCATCAGAATTGAAATGCATGCAACTATTAATAGTGAATCATCAGTTACTTGATAGATCACTACTTGTGAATTAAATCTAATTTAATTCACTTGACCTCTCACTAGCTTATCACTCAGTTAGAACTAGTTAAACTTATTTTAACTCAATTAATTTGAGTTAACTGATTACACTCACACTGCACTACTGCTACAACTGCAAATGGACCCTGTAAATAATAGAATCACTCTACATGCCTATCCTTTGACCCTCAGCTCGAAATTCTTAATCTAACTAAGTATATCACACTTAGTTAACTATTACAAGTTGTTATAAGATAAGATTACAATTTACTTTTAATTTAATGAAGGATAATCAAATCAAAGCCTCACACGGTAACCATTTTTGGGTGTCGTTTTCTAGATTTTGTTTCTGGATGTCAATTTCACTCTTTCTTGTTGAAAATTTCAACACTCCTTCTCAACAAGAAAGGAATCAAATGTTCTCAATCTGGTACATTTGGACTGCTTTGCATGCAACACTTCTCTGTGTTGTTATCACATGCAACTCTCCTGAAGCTAAATAGCCTCCAAACAACCGAATCAGTATAATGCATCTGTCATTAGAGTCTTCTAAATACTGCTAGCTACTACACATGTCTACTGGACCTATTGTGATGCTGCTGACATCTACATCCATGCACTCTGCATTGCTTCCAACTTTGATATGTGCTCCAGTATCTGACACCTGCCACTCTGATTTTTTTCCTCTCGACATCTAACTGCATCAATCTAACCTATCCTTCCTATTATTGTTGTACTTTTGGCTCCTCGTAGCCAAGTTCGATCCATGAGACACACCATCTCAATGCACCTTGCCCAAATTTATTCTTGGGATCATATCTGCACATCACCCCACCTCACACCTGAAGTTATAGCTGCATGTACTCCCTCTGCCCATCTGGCTCAAAATTTCCCCCTCTGAGAGGTCTATGCTTGAGTGGACTCTTCCACTCAGTTTCCTCTTTTCTTCTCCAATCATGGCTGCTCCACAACCTTCTGAGACTTCTTTTGAGGCTACATGTAATTGAGAGATAATTGCTCCCTCTCAACCACCAAGTCATTAACCACTGCTTTTCTCCTCAAAGCCTTGCATGCATCCTCAATCTCAAAAGCATACATGTTCTTGACTCTTGAACCGATCTACTTCACCTATCCTGTGGCTATGTGTTTAAGGAACACCTTTCCTTTTCTAAACATCACCTCATAACCACGGTCTTCCAATACCACTACAGAGACAAGATTCTTCCTTAGGCCTGGAACATACAAAACATCTTCTAGTCTAAGAGGGGAGCCAGACTCCCTATAAAAGGTAAATGTACCTATGCCAGTCGCGCTATACCTCCCATCATCTCTGTAAGAGAAAGAAGTAAATCAATCGCACAACACGAGATTTTACTGGGGGAAAGCAACTTCTCAAAACCCCTCCATATTTATTGTATAATCAACCAAGGAATCATGAAATAATAAAATGCATGTGTGCTCACCACAACCTCATACACTCTACCAATTGCTTCACATTGATCTAGGAAAAACTGGACAAACACATAGCCAATTATCAGCCTACCTTCATCTTGCCTTTCTCAATAAATCCCTAGAGAAATAAAGCCCTATTAAATAGGAAATCCATCCTTCCTTGATTGTGTAATCAATCATGGGCTTCTTGTGGATTTATAACTACACTTGGGCAGTTCACTAAAAATACAACTGATATTTTACTTTCCTTAAACCTTTGTCTCAACTAGGTCTCCCTCAGAATTGACACGCATGGAGCTATTAATAGTGAATCATCAGTTACTTGATAGATCACTACTTGTGAATTAAATATAATTTAATTCTCTTGACTTCTCGCTAGCTCATCACTTAGTTAGAACTAGTTAAATATATTTTAACTCAATTAATTTGAGTTAGTTGATTACACTCACACCACACTAGTGCTACAATTGCAACCGGACCCTATAAATAATAGAATCACTCTACAGGCCTATCCTTTGACCCTCAACTCGAAATTCTTAAGCTAACTAAGTCTATCACACTTAATTAACTATTACAAGTTGTTATGAGATAAGATTACAATTTAATTTTAATTTAATTAAGGATAATGTAATATTCTAAAATGGAAAATATAGGAATATAGAACATTTACAGCATTCCAAATAAGCAAAACAGGGATATAACACTTAATCTAGAAAATGTCAGAAGTATGCTGCAACTAGAAATTACAACAAGACATTATAATCATGAGTAGAACAGCTAAGTCATATCATTATAAACAACAACTAATATAAATTACACAGTGCTCCAAAGAAGATGCACTCAAGCCAACAAGAAGTGGCTGAAACACACTAATGAAATCTAGCACTAGGAATGTTGTGCTCCTACTGCTGTTGCTGCTGGAAACTATTTCTACTCAGAAGTGGAACCATGTGCAAGAAGCTACTAGATTGCTTAGAAAGAGATAGGATTTGAATCACGAACTTTACTCAACAAACCTAGAAAAACCCAGAAATGGTTTGGCCAGATTTTAACTTTGGATTTTTGGCCTTTTTTGGGTTGCCAACTACACCCCTGTTGGTTGATTTACGCACTCCACCTAGATAACTACTGAGATGGGTTGAATTGATGATCTAACTACTGAAATAGCACCCAATGAGCACAATACATCAAGGGTTGATCCCTTCTCTAGATTCTCAAGCTAGAAACTTGAGATCTAACTCCTCCTTCTTTGGCTCAAGTTGTAGCTGCAAACTGCATAGCTGTAGGAATGGACTACACTTTCAAGGAGTATGAAGTTGTAGCCTGCTACTGGATGATGAAATATAGCTCACAGCTGATAGAAATAATCTCACCAATGTGGGGGAAAGTCCCCTCACAAGATTCAAAGCTGAAATACTTGGAACTTCCTTCCTCCCTTAGATTTGCGTGACTGGACTGTGCAATTCCTAAAGGAAATGCTACTGCATGGAGGTGTAATATGATGGCATGATGCCTGATATCATAATTTTTCTCCTGGAATACTGAAATGGAACTGCAAGGTGAAAGGATGAATCCTCCACCAAATTCCTAGCTGAAATGCTAGAAAATACCTTCCTCCTCTCAAACCCTAAGACATGAATGCGTAATTTTGAAGTTGTATATGAAGAAGAGAGGGGTTGAATGTGGCACCAATGCTGGATGATGAATGGCTACTCAAAATAACCTTCCCATAGTAGGCACTCAAATTCCCCCGTGGGTAAGGGTGGGATTTCTGCTCGGGAACACCCGTTGTGCTAAACATCACAAGAGACTTAGCTAAATAGCTGAAGCGTGCAAAGAAATGTCAAACAAAAATACAATATCAAATTCTAGACTGAGTTTCTTTGCTACCCTCATCTTCCTTATATGGTTGTGAGCCTTTCGTAGCCTTTGACCACCTCATAACTGCACTGTAGATGTGGCCACTAGTCTCCATGAAGACCGCGTTGTCTCTCCATGATATCCATGATCTCTGCAATTAATCTCCACTCCCTCCATCATGTGTGCATTTAATGCACCACCTCCTCCATCACTACATCATTAATTTTCTATGATCTTACTTTTATTCCTCCACTATCTCCATCATCTTCCTCACTATCTCTCCATAATCTCCACTCTTCCTTTGTTAACGAGCTGCTCCACTACTCCATGATATTGATATACTATCTACTAACCCACATTCACACAACAAAGTGGATTTTATTCATCTATAGGGTTTATGGGTGCCTCCACATTTTTATTTACTTAATTAATTAAGAAGAGTAAGAAATATAATATTCCAATTAACTGATGAAATTTTTTGAATATTATAGTCCTCCCTACCAAAATGTTGATTTTCCTCAAGCAACTGCAAAATTGAATGCTACAGAAATCCTCCTCCCTCCAAATGGAATCCTCATATGGAAGGTCTCCCCATCTGCTCCAATGTGCAATGAATGCCCAACTCCATAACTACCTCTATAGAATGTCTGAATGGCTTCCAACTGTATAGCTAGATTCCTCTCCTCATCACTGAACCTCCAAGTGGCAACCATCTATTGTTCCAGAGCCTCTTCTTTGCATAAGCAATATGAAGTGAAGTGGTTCCTCCCCCCAAAGGAAAGTCCCAACTCATGAACTATCTCTCCAACCCATGCTACATGGAATAGGATGTACCCCTCCATGCTCTCATCATTTGCCTTGCTGGCCCTGTTTGCTCCAAGCATCCTCTCAACACTGTGCAAAATAGTAAATAGAGACATATGGGTTGACATGTGAAATTTCGAACCATACTCACTCAATAACAACCACCATGGCAATGCCTCTTGCTTCCATACCACCCCATCATCATACCAAGTGTGGTGGCCATAATCTCCTAAAACAAGCCAATGCAGTAAGGCCTCCTATTGCCATCCTCCCTCCTCATCATGCAAGGTATGGGAGAAATTCATCCCATAATCTCCCAAAAGGAACCATAGCAGCAACGACTCTTGTTGCCACCTCACATCATCATCATGCAAGCCATGGAGAAACAACATACTCATTGACATGTAGAATGTCACATCAGCCCAACATAACCAAGCTCCCTACTGCCACATCATGTGAGTCCCATGCATTGTCCCAAAAAATAACACACCCATTGACATAGGATATTTCATGTGATGGCCAAACTCTCTCAACAATAAGTTATAACCATCGCAGCCATGCCTCCTGATGTTGCATCACACCGGTGATATAAAAGGCATGGATCATACATATGTGAAATGTTGGGTAGTAACCATACTCACCCAAAAGAAACGAGCCAAGCCATGCTTCTTGCTGCCCTGTATCACAGATCTACAAGTGGGTTGTCAACCCCTTGCTTGTCATCCTCATCCATCCATCCCACTATGGGTGATGAATCATTCCATGCTCCAACTTGGTATCCACCCAAGGTAGAATACCATCCTACTCAATATGATAAACTTTTCACTCCGTGAGATGTTGAAGTGCACCCTTGTTGAGGTCTCTTCATGAGATCCTCTCATCAATGGCCTGATAGAACCCATGAGGTTCTATATATGTTGTAGGTAGAAATTTCTCTTTGATCTTTGAAATGTTCATCAAGAAAACTCCATCCTAACAATGGAAAATGTTATCCATCCTAAGATGTCTACCCTCAATCATATGTTCATCTAGTGCTTCATGAGTGAAGTTGTCCTCAGAATGCTCCAAGAATAATGGGGCTCTAATCTCATCACTGTTGTTTAGTGATAGCGTTGTTGATCTACATGATGGTGCATTTCCCGTCTCATGACCATATGCAATGATGAACTCATAGCTTGTCATTGTACTAATTAGGACTAAGCTCATCCCTATTGGTATCCCGTGTTTTTATAGTTTGGCAAATCAAAAGACAAGGCAACATCAGAACCAATCTTTAGAGTTACAGAATCTAGTCCTCCTACTCTCAGAGAGGAATCTCTCAAATTATTTTTTTTGCAAAGGTTTATCTTGTGTGCTTTGAATATAGGTTTTAGACTAGTTATTAAGTGCAGGTGTTTGTTTCTTTGTTTGTTTGGTTGAATTGATATAGCAGATTATGAAAGGTCTAGGAAAGGTTGGTAGAAAGAGGAAGTATTAGCTTCATTGGGCAATGGAGTCAAAAAGAGGTCATGACAAACTTATCAATGGATATGGGATATCAAAGGGAAAATCTAACTTGGCCACAGGATCCTTTGGTTTTGGAATGAGATGCACATCAATGATTTGGAAAGAGAAATTTGATTCTCAACAAAGGGAATTTGAAAACACAATTTGAACAGTAAAGAGATATTTGATAGACAAGGCTAACCATGAATTCTACAAATCACACTTTAAGCAAATAATGACCTCAAAACAACTTCTAAAATGAAATCTAAGATTCCGGGAACACCCTATTTCCTCAAATATTTTATTTCAAATGACTTAGAAAACATAAAAGATTCACTGATAATTATGGTCATAGAAGAGGGAACACCTAAATACATCCATGATCACAACTATAAAGACCTTTAAGCCAACTTTTCAAACGAGGAAAAGGGGCAAGATCATAACAGACCTCCTTGGCTCACTGTAAACAAGGAGACTTCAAAGGGAGACTTCAATAACAGCCTTGAAGTGGTAGCAGACAAGCAGGGAAAACCATAAATCATGTTGAAACCAACTACTCGAACTATTAAGGAAATAAACAAGCTTGAAGACTAAAGAGAGAGATTAAAGACTCTAAAATACTTCAGTAGAAGAAAACATAAAACAATGAAGGACGAACAGGTCTAAGGTGCTTCCAGGAGTCATTTCTTAGCCTAAAAATTTCATCCTATTGTAGTAACAAATTATGGAACAAAATGAAAATAGGAGAAAACATTAAACAGTTCAAAATACTTCACCAACAGCCAAGCTCATGGATCCAATGATAGAGCCTTCTTAGAAACAAGCATGCAACAACATCATCAGGGCTTCCAAGACTTAAATTTCTTCTTCAACTTCAACAGACTATGTATTGTTTCAGAGAGTTTCAATATTACAACTAGTGATCAACTAACCAACCAACTTCTCATCTTTTACAGAAGTATTTATAGAAGAATGAGGAGGCGGGATCTGATAAAAGATCTCCTGGGTCAATAAATACAGACTAATGACTTCTTGGCCTTTGAGGGGCTCAATGGAGAAGTGTACAGATATTCTCACTGTATTAATTGATTTACATTTAAGATTAAGCTCGGTGGGAGCTTTTGTTGACTTTTAAGGCTCCGTGTCATGTTGTAGTAACTCTGCTGATATTTTTTGCATTAAATTTCTTTAGCAGAATTAACTATTCAATTGCACTAAGGCTAATATCTTCTTTCTGATCAATAACTTCTGCCTATGTTGAATGCTTGTGGCTACATATGGCACTGTGGTAGCTAATAGGAGTCAATTTTCCTCTGATGTGGCAGTGGAGGCCTTCTATCTGATAAACACCTTTTGATTTACCTTTAACTATGTTTTAATTTGGAGGGTTAGGCTTTTGATAATCATTCTTAGCCGTAATCCCCACAAATTCCTCTTTAATCTTCTATTCTGGTGTATTTTTTCTTCAACACTGATAGTCTTTGATTTGTGATTTCACTCCCTATCTCTTGTTGCTGTGCAGCACTGCGTAGGGCTCACAAGGCATCAATGCCCATGAAGCATCAACGAGACGTGGAGTTTGAACCCTCCAAATGGTTTCCTTCGATGAATCAACGACATGGGAATCGTCATTCCCGGCCTTCAGCTTCTTCTTTTAGTAAAACTGAAAAAACCATTAATCACCTGCAAAACACAAACTAACTATGAAGTCCTACATTTTCTTGGGTAAACTTCTTAGAAGGCTGTGGGGAGGAGCGTGGTCGTTGGATGGCATCAACCAACGGTCGAGATTAATTAAGAGAAGGTTAAAAGGAGATCAGAGTAAGAAATAAGTCAGAACCATTGATTGCGCAGAGATCAACGGTGGGGATCACACGTTTAAAAACCTTTGGTGAAGGTGGAGGGCGATGGTGTATGGCCAGATTAGATCTTGGCCATTGGATTGGAAGGATGAATGGACAGGATTGAATCTGGGGGTTCCATGGAAATGATACAATGGCATAAGATGGGTCAATGAGGGCATCGAAGCGATTGAGCACTAGCCGTTGATCTAAGGATCAGATCAACGATGGGGAGTGAATCGAAAGAATGTTCGATCGGAGGGGAAACAATAATGAGCCCGATAAGAATTGCGATGCGATGTAGCGTGGATCGTTGATCGGTTTCAGATCAACAGTAGATATTACTCTAAACCATGGTCCGGCGGAAACCCCTTATAATACATAAAAATCAATTCTTAATGGAAAAAAAAAAGGTTTCATGGTACGGGCAGAATATATGTATGAAATGGGTGGCACCCGATTGCGGGGCCGCTGGGTGTATGGAATATGATGGACCCGAGGTTTATGCATATGAGGGCTAATCGGAATCGGAGGTCAGGCTCGGGCTTTTCAATCTAACCATTTGAAATCCTCTGATGCGATTAAGCACCTTGGGACTTTAACCTTTGGTCTCGGGCATGAGTTATATGAATGAAGTGGAGGGCGCGGAGTTTAATATAACGGGCTAATCGCATCAGAAGTTTTGATGCGGTCTTTCCACCTACCCATTTTCATTATAATAATCATACTAGGCACTTTTTAGACCAAAACTTTGGGTAAGTGGGTTTTTGGATTTACAAAGGAAAAAATGAATCGGAGACGGATTATTTCAACGTTTTGAGCTCTGGGTGCGGGCAAAAGGGTTTATGAGATAATAATGTGACCGGAGGGTAAAAGCGCAGGGCTTAATCGCGTCGGATATTTTTGGCATGGCACAGAGACTTGTGCGCTTTGAAATTTTTCGATGCGATAAGCGCCACATGGGCTTAGTGCCTGGTTCTAGCCCCCGGGCATATAATGGGGAATTGGTTTAGGACTTAGCCCAAGGGGGCTTAAGTCTGCAATAGTAAAAGTATTTTCCATTAAATTTTTCAAGTTTTTCAATGGATTTGGGGGGTTTCGGTAGAGTTTTAAAAAGGAGTTTTAAACTCTGTAAAGGGTATTTTATGAAGGGGAAATGGGAAAAAGAAAAATAGAGGAAGTTTACGAGAAAAAGAGGAGGCAAAATGGAGGTTAGTTTTGTGGTGGAGGGAAAGGAAAAATGGCCTTTGCAGCAGTCTTTTCTTTATGAAATCGACAGAATTTCTGAGTTAAAAATTGAAACAGTAGTGAAGATTGAAGACAAGGGCATGACGCCTTCAAGAGTCTTCAAGAGATAACATTTTAAGCAATAAGACTTGTTTCTTGAAGGCTCCTAAAATGATTTAGCCAGCATTTGACATAACAAATTTTAAAGCTGACTAACAATGGCTTCACATGGGGATGATGCCTTCTTGAAGGTATCAAGAATTTCAGACTTGCATTCTCTGGGGGCTGATTAGTGCCTTATCCATTGGGCTACCTTCTTCATTTTAAATGGTCTTATTTTGCTCTAAAAGTATTAGCAGCCATAAAAAATAAGTGGAATTTCATCAATACTAGCTTCTACCTACCCAATCCTACTGATCTAACATTTTTTCTTCTTTAGAGTGCACTTGGATTGGCAAACTCTCTTACAACATTTTATTCTTTTGAAAGCAATAAACTAATCTATTTCTATCCTTATTTCTCCATGAAATCAGATTAAAAAATTGAGTTCATATACTTCTCTACCTAATCTGCTAATATGTTAGGATTGAACAGTCTAGCAAATTTTTATTCTCTAATTTCTAAAACAGAAATTTAAAAACAATCAAGTCAAGATTAAGTTGTTTGACTTGTTGTGGTCTGGCATAAAATCAAGTTTCACATAGACATTTATTTTGGAGAAAATTTAAAACAAAATGGAAGGCTTAAGATCTGAAAGTTCAAAGCACTTCCTTTATCTTTTTTCAACTCTGTTTTTACTTTTGTTTGAGTTGTTCTTTGTTTGTCCTCTAGTTCTAATTTTGAGCTGATTAGAACCAGTTTTACGTCTATTTGACTCAGAAATTAATAGATTTGAGTCATCTCTCTTTGGAAACTTAGGTTCAGTTATTAAGCATGCTTGAACCTTTAATTTCTAGCCTAATCTACCTACTGATAAGGCAAGATTAAACAATTTGGCAAATCGAATTCACTAATCCTATCAACAGTAAATTTAAAACTTAATTAGTCAAGATTAGGTTGTATGGCTAACTAGAAGTGTATTTTTTAGGAGTGGCATTTAAGCTTGCACACTATCATATTTTTGTTTCTCTTTTTGGTATGGGGTTATACCTTTATTGTTTTTACAATCTGCCCTCTTTTCTCCTTTATATTGTTTTTTGTATTTTTATTTTATAAATTTGAATGCAACATTCAGACTATGATATTTACAAATGAATAAAACGCTTTGAAACTCAAGATTCTTGGAAAAAGTAATGCTTTAGCATCCTGCCATTGACAGGACCTCCATACAGATCTTCTCCATTCAATTCTTTCAACAAAAATGCATTGTGACCCCTCTCAACATGAACAATATAGGGACCTTTCCATAAGTTCTCAAACTTTCCATGTTTTCCTTTCTCTTCTCTCCTTGAATCCCATTTAAGAACAAAATTTCCAACCTAGAAATTGTTTTCCTTAGTCCTCTTGTCAAATATTTTCTTTACATTTTCTTGGACTAACTGTGTTCTTTGATAGACTTCTCTTTTGGTCTGCTGTAAATGGATGGTTTGGTTGATTCTCCTTTGCATATAATTTTCTTCGACCTACACTTCTTGAAGGAGTTTCATGACTGGAACTCCTAATGAGGTGGGAAAAACTACATCCATTCCATAGACCAGCTGATAGGGGGACATATTTATTGACTTGTTTGTAGTTAACCTATCAGCCCATAAGACATGAACCAGCTTACTGTGCCATAATTTCTGATTCTGTTCCAACAGTTTTTTGATGATATTGATGAGGCTCTTGTTGGAGGATTCAGCTAATCCATTTCCTTTGGGATAGTAAGCAGTGGAATGTCCCAAGGTTATGTGTTATTTGTAACATAAATCAACCATCTTCTTGGATTTAAAAGCAGCAACATTATCTGTTATGATTTTTCTGGGACAACCAAATTTGGATAGGATATTTGTTTCAAGGAACTTGAAAATGACAGAGTCATTAGCATTCCTGGAGGGTGTAGCCTCTATCCACTTGATAAAGAAGTCAGTGGCCATAAGGATCCACTTATGTTGAGCTGAGGAGGATGGGTGAATTTCCCCAATGAAGTCTAAACCCCATTGTTGAAAAGGTGCCTCAACTTTGATAGGATGTAAGGGCAAGGGAAGAAGTTTTCTTTTGCCATCAAAAATTTGACACTTATGGCAAGACATGACCAACTTCTGAGTGTCTGGGAAAAGGGTAGGCCAATAGTAACCAGATCTAAGAATTTTGTTCGTTGTGGCTTTCCAATAGAGGTGTTCTCCACATTCTCCATCATGCAACTCATGCATGATTTTTCCTGCATCATCTTCAAGTAAACATTTAAGAAAAATTCCAACAACATTTTTCCAATATAATACCCCATTGAAGATGCAATAACTCAAAGCTTTTTGTTTCAAAAATCTAGCTTTAGTTTTAGACAAAGAAGGAGGGGGATTTAAATATAAAAGCACATAAGTAATGTCAGCATACCAAGGAGAATTCAGAAATGTCTCCTTAATGAAAGGAGTAGTAGATTCTTCTATTTCTTCCAACACATCTACCATATTCATGTCTAGTGCTTGGAAGTTAGATTCAGCCATAAGTTTTGCTAATCCTTGCCCCTTAACTAGTTTGGTGGGCCTGATTTCTAAGTCATACTCAAGAATAGTTGCAATCCATTTTCCCCTTTTACCATCGGGGTCTTGACTTAGAATGTCCTTGACAATAGTATGTGGAACAAAATAAATTATGTGAGAGTGTAAAATGTAGACCCTAAAGTCCTTTAAAGCTTTCACCAATGCTAAGGCTTGCTTCTCCATGATGTTATATTTGAGAGGAGCATCTCTTAAGGCCCTACTAAAGAAGGATATTGGTTGTTCTTGCCCCAAATCATTCTTTTGAAGTAAAACTACAACTATTGTATGTTCAGATGCAAAAGAAAAGATATAAAAGTCTTTGGTAAAGTCTGGACTAATCAGGATCGGTGTTTGAGTAAGAGCTCGTTTGACCAGTTCAAATGATTTTTTAGCTGGTAAAGTCCATTTTACACCTACATTTTTCTTAAGCATGTTTGTAATGTTTTTTAATAGCTCAGCGAGGTTGGGGATGAACCTCCTCAAAAAGTTAATCTTTACAATGAAATATTGTAATTCTTTGAGGCTTCTTGGATGGTTGATCTGTAATATGCCATCTATCCTTGTGGGGTCTATTTTGATTCCCTCTTCTGAAATTATATGGCCAAGAAAGTTTACCTTCTTGGAGACCAAAGAGTGTCTTCTTGGGATTCAATGACAAACCAAATTTCCTACACTTCTAAAAAACGTTTCTCAAGTGAATCAAATGTTCTTCATTAGTTTTTGAGAATACCATTATGTCATCAAGGTAAATGATTATAAAATATCCAATATCTTTGGAGAAGGCTATGTCCATGGCCCTTTGGAAGGTATTCCCTACATTCATTAATCCGAAAGGAATTTTGACATACATAAAGGTGCCCCAAGGTGTGGTAAAAGCAATTTTGATTTGATCACTTGGGAGCACTAACACCTGGTTGTAACCCGAGAACCCATCTAAGAGAGATATCATTTTTTACCCAACTACCCTTTGAAGTATATGGTCCATCTTGGGTAAGGGGTAGTTGTCTTTTAAAGAGGCTCTGTTTAAATTTCTGAAGTCAATACAGAGTCTGATTTCCCCTGTTTTCTTTCTAATAGAAACTAAGTTTGATACCCACTCTGAATATCTAATTGGCACAATGATGCCAGCATCATGCATCTTTTCAATTTTTGCCTTAACTAAAGGTAATAAAACAGGGTTTATTCTCCTTATTTTTTTTTTTAAAGGCTTTTGATTTTCCTTCAAAGGGATTTTATGCTGGATTATGCTGGTATCATATGATTTTAGGTCTTTGTATCCCCAAGAAAAAACGTCTTTAAACTCTTTGAATAGCTCTATGTATTGCAATTTTATGTGAGTCGAGAGAGTGTTGGATAGTTTAATCATCTTGGATTCTGCTATACTGCCTATGTTATGCTCTTCTACATTCGTTTCTATAGGCTCCATTCTCGGTTCTTTGGCTACATCGTTAAAATCAAAAAGGTGTTCTGAAGGTGTGAGACCTCTTGGAATTTTATCATTTTTGCATTGTAAAACTTCCAAGTCTTCTTGGTCTGCGTTGTCAATTATCTCTGCTTCAAAAGGATTCTCATAATGATTTATATCAGAAGTATATGTCATTTCAACTTCTGGGATTTGTTCAATATACAAACAATTTTCTTTATGGCTGATTTCTGATATTGGTATGTCGAAATCGTTTTCTGATTTTAAGAAATCATCTATGTGTTTGTCAGAGTCAAACACTTGCCAGTGATCTCTGATATCAGGCACAACAGGCCTGTGTTTTACCTTTACGCTGAGTTGTTCATTTATCTCAGGTATTTGGCAATTGTTGGCACTGAAAGTGAGTTCATTTGCTAGATGATTTAGTGCTCTTGGAATGAAAATAAGTTCATACTTTTCAAAGGTTTTCAATAGATCAAGGGCAGCGTTCCGATATTCCCTAAGCCTTGTATTTATAGCTGAGTATTCTCCTTTGATTTTTCTTATGATAAGTTCAGAATCTCCTAAGATTGATACCATCTGGGCTTCTAATTTTTTAAGCAATTGTAAGCCTAGGAGAAGTGCTTCATACTCAGCAATATTTTTAGTGCATGGGAAATCTAATTTATATGAAAAACTCCAATTCGTATTTTGAATCCAAACACCTACCCCTGCACCTGTTTTATTACAGGATCCATCAAAGTTTATTATCCAAAGTATATTTGCTTCATTTCCATTTTCTTGTTGCTATTGATTGTCAATGTTTTGAATTTGATTCGAGGGAAGATTTGATTGTTCTGGTGAACTAATTGGGTCTATGTTTTCCTTATCTTGTTGAGTAATTTCATCTTCGTTACATAAGATAAAGGAATCTAAACTTGATTGAATAGAATAGATTGGAGAGTTGTTTGTTTTGTCTATGTTGCTCACCATGTACTTCATGTGAGATTCCCTGTATAGTCTTTTGTTTTGGTTAAAAACATGAATGGTGGCATAAGACATGTCCATTTGAAGCGCTCAAGTTTAGGTTTTCATGATTCCCACAAGACATACACACCAGTGTAAAAACAAGCCACCACAACTATGTCCATCACTATACCTTAGTTAAGAATTTGAGCTAAATTAATTAAGTGAAATATTTATCAAATTCAAACATTTGACTCTACTGAGTCAAGAACACAATATTTGTATTAATACAATTTCTTAAGCCTAAGTTTTCCATTTGCCCCTTCCAAGGCCAGATTGTGTGAAGCTCCAGAATCTAACATGGCATTATGTAAGATTTTCTCATGTATGTTCAAACTAACATAGAAGGGAGGGACAACCCCTTCTTGGTATTTTCCTTCGACTTCTGGACCAAACAACAGCTCAGGTTTGTCATCTGTCAAGTTTAAGGTGTCAGTATCATTTCCTAAATTCAAAGCTTTTAAAACTTGATTTTTGAACACTTCTTGGGTTACTAGTTCAGCTAGGGGAATGGTAATTTTTATCTTGGCAATCTCTCCCTCAAGGCTGAAAGGGAAAATTGACTTGTTCATATTTACATCTGTCTTTTCAATTGAATTCCTTTCAGCAATTTTAATTTTCTAAACCTTGTTTGGACTGGTAATTGGGACAGTTTTATTAGGACCACTAGCTAAAGTGCTAGGGGCACTCTGTTCAACATCTTGCTGGACACTTTTGTCTTTGTTTATGTCTGGTTTCTTGGCCAAAATGTCGGTTTTCTCTGTTGTCGTCTTGGGATGAGTTTTTGTGTTTTTCTTGATAGTAGTATTAGTGTTCTTATCCTTTGAATTATCTATGTTCCCCTTGCTCCTAAGATCGTATTGTTTGTGCACCTCCATGATTGCATTTTTGAACCCCAATCTATAGTCATCAGAATCTTCATAGGTGTTTGTATTTTGATCATAAGAGAAAAAACCTCATTCTTCTTCAGTGAGGAAAACATCATCCCCACTATCTGATCCAATCAATTTTACATGAGATTCTCCCAACCTTTCCATTTCCCTATCTTCTTCATATTGATCTACATAGTTCTATTTTAAGGGAGGTCTAATCTGTTGGTCACTTTCTTTTTTATTATCTTGATTGTTTTATCTTCTATAATTCTGATTTCTATTTCTGTTTTGGTTATTTTTAGGTTCTCTTGGTGGCACTCTCTCATTCAAATTAATCTTTTCCAGCATTCTCTCCATCACCTTTACTAGGTTGTCAATTTTTGTGTTAGAAGTTGAGGTTGAGGGTAGTAGGTCATCTTTATAAGTTACCCTTTTCTCTAATCTCAACCTATTTATTTTTTCAATTATTTTTGCTTCTATGCTCACAACTCCTTTCTGCATGTCTTCTAAGGTTAAGTAATCCCTCTCCTTTAACTGATAAGTCATTTCAGCATCAAGGCCTTCGGGATACCTTACTAAGGCCATGCCTTGAGGAGGTTTCATGTGAGGTGGAAGAGCATTGTAAACGCTATTGAACCTATTGGAGTAGTCATGAACACTCTCTCCTTGATTTCTCTTGAGACTGCTATACTCTGCTAGTATTTGGAGGGGGTTCTTTTTGAGTTCCCATTTGTTGATGAATGTTTGATGCAAGGTAGGGAGATCATTTATGATGTTGGGAGGTAGGTTTTTAAACCATTTCTTTACATCTCCTCCTAAAATTTGGGTGAAGACCCTCATCTTCACAGTTTCTTCTTCTATCTCCATGTAATTGAATGCATCCCCCATCCTATCTACATGATGTTGAGCTGTTGTAGACTCTTTCCTGGTGAAGTGAGGGATTTTGGATTGGTAATCATTTGGTAAGGGAAGTAGAGGTTGTGGTAACACTAATGGGGCATACCATGTTGCCATGGATGGAAATAAGGGTGGATTTATAGCATTGAAAGTGGGCTGAACAGGAGTGTTTTGCACAATGGTAGTATGGATTGGAGTGGAAAAAACACTTGGGCCAGCAAACTGATTTTGAGCATACTTGTTATGGAAAAGGCTAAAGTGATGAAGAAGCTGGGAGTCAGGAAGGGTGGAAGGTGAGGCTTCTCTACTGAAGCTTTGTTTCAAATCTGCAATGTCAAGATCAGTTTGGTTTAAATCACCTTGAGATCTAGTTCTAATGATGTTCTTTGTATGATGTAAATCAAAGTGTGAATCCTCTAAGACAACAAGGTTTTCAGGGACATAAATTGTTCTTAAGAGTCTCCTATTAGCAGCTGATTTTCCAGAGTTAGAAGTCTGCCACAGAATTTTCTCTGGATTTTCAACGATTAAAGGAGGATTCAGGTCTGGATAGGATCTAGTGTTGATCCTATTTGAAGCCAAACTATTTTTCAAAAATGAGAGAGGTGAAAGTTTTAAGGACTATAGTTTGGCAATTTTACCTCTCACGATGTCTTATATAGTATGGGACTAAGCTTCTAAATTTCCTTAAGTCTGGTTAACACAGTCCTAAAGAGATCTGGGAACCTAGATGATTAATAGGCCTACTGGGGCTAGTGGAATCTCCAGGTGGAAACTATTTAGCTTGTATGAAGGTAAAATATGAAATGGTTCCACCACCACGTTTATTTGTGAAGCCAAAATGAAATGTTTTTTGGGTTTTTCTGAGTTATTTCAGTCTTATAGGTTAAGAGAGTGTTCTAAGTCTGATTTTTCACTTAGCTAAGGTGTTCAAACAAACAAAGTTTACTCTTATGGCTTGGTAACTAGTTCCTTCAAGGTTTGATAAGGTTCTATGAGAATCCCAAGGGTTACTTAGTTTTTCACTGATTCAAAAAATTTCTATCGTGATTACCGTTATACTTGGTAGTGCTTGAAGAAGGTTACTTATGTTATACTAGACAGGGAGTATTTAATTTTAAATATTTTACTTAGTGTCCCACCGTGATCGCCATTATGTTGGTATCCCGTGTTTTGATAGTTTGGCAAATCAAAAGACAAGGCAACATCAGAACCAATATTTAGAGTTACAGGATCTAGTCCTCCTGCTCTCAGAGAGGGATCTCTCAAATTAATTTTTTTGCAAAGGTTTATCTTGTGTGCTTTGAATATAGGTTTTAGACTAGTTATTAAGTGCAGGTGTTTGTTTGTTTGTTTGTTTGGTTGAATTGATATAGAAAAATATGAAAGGTCTAGGAAAGGTAGGTAGAAAGACGAAGTATTAACTTCATTGGGCAATGGAGTCAAAAAAAGGTCATGACAAACTTATCAATGGATATGGGATATCAAAGGGAAAATCTAACTTGGCCACAGAATCCTTTGGTTTTGGAATGAGATGGACATCAATGATTTGGAAAGAGAAATTTGATTCTCAACAAAGGAAATTTTAAAACACAATTTGAACAATAAAGAGCTATTTGATAGACAGGGCTAACCATGAATTCTACAAATCACACTTTAAGCAAATAATGACCTCAAAACAACTTATAAAATGAAATCTAAGATTCGGGGAACACCCTATTTCCTCAAAGATTTTATTTCAAATGACTTAGAAAACATAAAATATTCACTGATAATCACGGTCATATAAGAGGGAACACCTAAATACATCCATGATCACAACTATAAAGACCTTTAAGCCAACTGTTCAAACGAGAACAAGGGGCAAGATCAGAACAGACCTCCTTGGCTCACTGTAAACAAGGAGACTTCAAAGGGAGACTTCAATAACATCCTTGAAGTGGCAGCAGACAAGCAGGGAAAACCATAAATCATGCTGAAACCAACTACTCGAACTATTAAGGAAATAAACAAGCTTGAAGACTAAAGAGAGAGATTAAAGACACTAAAATACTTCAGCAGAAGAAAACATAAAACAGTGAAGGACGAACATGTCTAAGGTGCTTCCAGGAGTCATTTCTTAGCCTAAAAATTTCATCCTATTGTAGTAAGAAATTATGGAACAAAATGAAAACAGGGGAAAACATTAAACAGTTCAGAATACTTCACCAACAGCCAAGCTCATGGATCCAATGATAGAGCCTTCTCAGAAACAAGCATGCAACAACATCATCAGGGCTTCCAAGACTTCAATTTCTTCTTCAAATTCAACAGAATATGTATTATTTCAGAGTTTCAGTATTACAACTAGTGATAAACCAACCAACCAACTTCTCATCTTTTACAGAAGTACTTATAGAAGAATGAGGAGGCGGGATCTGATAAAAGATCTCCTGGGTCAATAAATACAAACTAATGACTTCTCGGCCTTTGAGGGGCTCAATGGAGAAGCGTACAGATATTCTCACTGTATCAATTGAATTACATTTAAGATTAAGCTCGGTGGGAGCTTTTGTTGACTTTTAAGGTTATGTGTCATGTTGTAGTAACTCTGCTGATATTTTTGCATTAAATTTCTTTAGCAGAATTAACTATTCGGCTGCGCTGAGGCTAATATCTTCTTTCTGATCAATAACTTTGGCCTCTGTTGAATGCTTGTGGGTACATGTGGCCCTATGGTAGCTGAGAGGAATCAATCTGCCTCTAATGTGGTGGTGGAGGCCTTCTGTCCGATAAACACCTTTTGATTTACCTTTAATTGTGTTTTAATTTGGAGGGTTAGGCTTTTGATAATAATTATTAGTCGTAATCCCCACAAATGCGTCTTCAATCTTCTATTCTGGTGTAATTTGTCTCCGACACTGATACTCTTTGATTTTTTATTTCACTCCCTATGTCTTGTTGATGTGTAGTGCTGCGCAAGGCTCACAAGGCATCAATGCCCATGAAGCATCAATGAGACATGGAGTTTGAACCCTACGAATGGTTTCCTTCGATGAATCAAAGGCACGGGAATCGTCATTCCCAGCCTTCGGCTTCTTCTTTTAGTAAAATGAAAAAACCATTTATCACCTGCAAAACACAAACTAACTAAGAAATCCTACATTTGCTTGGGTAAACTGCTTAGAAGGCTGCGGGGAGGAGTGTGGCCGTTGGATGGCATCAACCAACGGTCGAGATTAATTAAGAGAAGGTTAAAAGGAGATCAGAGGAATAAATAAGTCAGAACCGTTGATTGCGCAGAGATCAACGATGGGGATCACGCATTTAAAAACCTTTGGCGAAGGTGGAGGGCGATGCTATATGGCTAGATTAGATTTGGGTTGTTGGATTGGAAGGATGAACGGCCAGGATTGAATCTGGGGGTTCCATGGAAATGATACAATGGAGGAAGATGGGTCAATGAGGGTGTCAAATCGATTAAGCACTGTCCATTGATTTGAGGATCAGATCAACGGTGGGGAGTGAATAGGAAGAATGTTCGATCAGAGGGGAAACAATAATGAGCCCAATAAAAATTACGATGCGATGTAGCGCGAATCGTTGATCGGTTTCAGATCAACGGTAGATATTACTCTAAACCATGGTCTGGAGGAAACCCCTTATAATACATAAAATCAATTCTTAACAGAAAAAAAAAGGTTTCATGGTACGGGTGGAATATATGTATAAAATGGGTGGCGCCCGATTGCGGAGCCGCTGGGTGTATGGAATATGATGGACCCGAGGTTTATGCATATGAGGGCTAACCGGAATCAGAGGTCAGGCTCAGGCTTTTCAATTTAACCATTCGGAATCCTCCGATGCAATTAAGCACCTTGGGACTTTAACCTTTGGTCTCGGGCATGAGGTATATGAATGAAGTGGAGGGCACGGAGTTTAATATAACGGGCTAATCGCATCGTAAGTTTTGATGTGGTCTTTCCACCTACCCATTTTCATTATAATAATCATACTCGGCACTTTTTAGACCAAAACTTTGGGTAAGTGGGTTTTTGGATTTACAAAGGAAAAAATGAATCGGAGATGGATTATTTCAACATTTTGAGCTCCAGGTGCGGGCAAAAGGGTTTATGAGATAATAATGTGACCGAAGGGTAAAAGCGCAGGGCTTAATCACGTCAGATCTTTTCGGCATGGCACAGAGACTTGTGCGTTTTGAAATTTTTCGATGTGATAAGCGCCACATGGGCTTAGCGCCTGGTTCTAGCCCCCGGGCATATAATGGGGAAGTGGTTTAGGACTTAGCCCAAGGGGGCTTAAGTCTGCAATAGTAAAAAGTATTTTCCATGAAATTTTTCAAGCTTTTCAATGGATTTGGGAGGTTTCGGCAATGTTTTAAAAAGGAGTTTTAAACTTTGTAGAGGGGATTTTATGAAGGGGAAATGGGAAAAAGAAAAACAGAGTAAGTTTACGAGGAAAAGAGGAGGCAAAATGGAGGTTAGTTTTGTGGTGGAGGGAAAGGAAAAATGGCCTTTGCAGCAGTCTTTTCTTTATGAAATTGGCAGAATTTCTGAGTTAAAAATTGAAACAGTAGTGAATATTGAAGACAAGAGCATGAGGCCTTCAAGAGTCTTCAAGAGATAACATTTTAAGCAATAATACTTGTTTCTTGAAGGCTCCTAAAATGATTTAGCCAGCATTTGACATGACAAATTTTATAGCTGACTAACAATCCCATCCTCCAAAACTCAACACTTCAACACAAAGTGTTGTGTGTAGCTCAACAATGAAAAATAGGGATGGCTATACATCTCCTCCTTAAGCAAGTCAAGGGTCCTCTGCGCAGTGATAGTTTGCTGCTCCAAATCAGCAAGGTGCTCTAATCCTTAGTTATGTAATTGCCTTGATGGGATGATCTCACACATCTCTAGCTGAGGTGTCAAAATAATATGATATGGAAATGTTTTCAAACTAAGGATAAGCTAATACTCATGAACATCTTGTTCAGCTACAAGAGTTCCTCCAACCAATGCAATGGATTCTCCAACTGCTGGTAATGGTGATGGCTGCTCCTCTTCTACTGTACCAGCACTGGTATGTGCCTCATCTTCCTCATGCATCTCCTGAATCATGTATGGAACTACCAATGTCAAGAGCTCGGGACCATCTTGCAAAGATACAAGTGCTCCTTCTCCTGATGCAAGTACTTTTGCAGCTGGTGGTGGTGGTAGTTACTCCTTTTCCGGAGTGATTATGCTGACATATTCCTTTGGCTTCTCATGTACTATCTCATCAATGACGGGAAGTGTCTCTATGGAAAGTGTCTCCAGTTTTCTTCTACTAAACTTCTTCTTCAATCTTTGAGTGAAATCTTCATAAGCCATCACTCCTGTGTGTTTCAAATGATTGAACCACCAATCCTTTGCTTCACCCTCAAGGTGCAATGCTGCAATCTCAACATCCTCTCTTTCTTCTACTGGGTATAGTTGAAAGAATGCATCTAATGCTTTCCTCCAAGCCCTTACTATGCTTGTGGTTGATCCATCAAATGTAGGCAAAAAAAATTTGTGCCTTTTTCTTATATTGCTGCTATGGGATCTACTTTCTTCTTTGAGATGTAAAATTGTTGGAGAGTTAGATTCTCCTTGAGTGCTCTAGAATATTATTTTTACTTTGACAGATATTTACTTAGAGTCTCATACCCCAAGTTTCCTCCATCTCCATGCCATTCACCTTCCTCTTCAAATAAAGTGGACATAGTAGAATATTATGGAGCTCTTTGCCTTGCCTCTTATTTATGCCGTTGATAAGAAGTGCTTGGACCTTCCTCATTCTAAAACTTTCTTGAGGTCCCTTTTTTCCTCTCTCTTCTCATTTTTTTGACCTCCTTGGAGAGATCTTGCATAGATATAAAGAGAACTGTGGCAAAACTTAATCCCTTTGCCATTATAAATCTCTTCTTTCTGCTTCTTCTCCTGATGTCATAAAATGTATTACCCACAAGCTGAGCCAAATATCGTGCTCTAATACCACTGTAATATTCCAAAATGGAAAAGACAGGAATATAGAACATTTATAGCAATCAAAATAAGCCAAACATGGATATAACACTAAAATCTAGAAAATGTTGGAAGTATCCTACAATTGGAAATTACATCAATACATTATAATCATGAGTAGAACAACTGATTCATATCATTATAAACAAAAACAAATATAAAGTACATAGTGCTCCAAAGAAGACGCACTCAAGCCAACAAGAAGTGGCTGAAACACACTAATGAAAACTAGCACTGGGAATGTTGTGATGTTACTACTGCTACTAGGAAGAAGAACCATGTGCGAAAGGCTGCTAGAGTGCTACGAAAGATGGGGGATTTTAACCATGGAATCTACTCACAAAACCCACAAAAACCCATATATGGTTTGGCCAGATTTTAAATTTGGATTTTTGGCCCTTTTTTAGTTGCCAATTGCACCCTTGTTGGCTGACTTACGCACTCCTCCTGGGTAACTACTGAGATGGGGCTGAACTGATGATCTAACTATTTCAATAGCACCCAATCAACTCAATACATGAAGGATTGATCCCTTCTCTAGATTCTCAAACTAGAAACTTGAGATCTAGCTCCTCCTTCCTCGACTTAAGTTGCAGTTGCAAACTGCACAACTGCGGGAATAGACTTGTTAAGTCCCTATATTAATAGTGTAGTCCCTTATTATGTTAGAGTAGCCCCCCTTATTGTTATTTTTGTACCCCTGTAACCCCCGTATTGTTATTATTGTGCCCTTACATTATTATTGTTAGGTCGGCTAGGATTACATTATGGCCCCACTAGGATTACATTATGGCCCCATGGACTCCTATATATAGAAAGTAGGTTTTTTCATTTGTATCATCGAATAATTTTTCATTCATTTAATGTATTGGATGCTTCCCCCTCGAAGTGGCTTATTTCTAAGGCATTGATATCTCTTTTCTTCTATTTTTGGTGCTAGTTTCACAACACTCATGTTGGCTGACTTACGCACTCCTCCTAGGTAACTGCTGAGATGGGGCTGAACTGATGATCTAACTATTTAAGTAGCACCCAATCAGCTCAATACATGAAGGGTTGATCCCTTCTCTAGATTCTCAAGCTAGAAACTTGAGATCTAGCTCCTCCTTCCTCGACTTAAGTTGCAGTGGCAAACTGCACAACTGCGGGAATAGACTGCACTATCAATGAGACTGAAGTTGTAGCCAACTGCGGGATGATGAAATATATCTCACAAATGATAGAAATAATCTCATAAAAGTGAGGGAAAGACCTCTCACAGGATTCCAAGCTGAAATACTTGGAATTTCCTTCCTCCATTAGATCTCCCTGACTGGACTGCGCAATTCCTGAAGGAAATGTTGCTACATGGAGGTGCAATATGATGGCCTAATGTCAGATATCACAATTCTACTCCTGTAAGACTTAATCCTCAATGGAATTTAAAGGTGAAATGATGAATCCTCAACCGGTTTCCTAGTTGAAATGCTAGAAACTACCTTCCTCCTCTCAAACCCTAAGACGAGAATGCATAATTCCTCAAGATTTATATGCAGAAGAGAGGGGCTGAATGTGGTACCAATGCCTAATGATGAATGGTTGCTCAAAATAGCCTTCCCATAGTAGGCACTCGAAGTCCCCTGTGGGTGATGGGGGGATTCCCACTTGGGAACACCCGTATGCTAGATAACACAACAAACTTAACTAAATAGCTGAAGCGTGCAAAGAAATGTCAAACAACAATACAGTATCAAATTCCAAACTGATTTTCTTTTCTGCCCTCATATTCCTTATATGGTTGTCAGCCTTCCCTAGGCTTGGCCCACCCCATAACTGCGATGCACATGTGGCCACTAGTCTCCATGAAGACTGCGTTGTCTATCCATGATCTCCATGATCTCTGCAATTAAGCTCCACTCCCTCCATCATGTGTGCATTTAATGCACCACTTCCTCCATCATTCCATCATTAATGATCTATGATCTTACTTTTATTTCTCAACTATCTCCATCATCTTCCTCATTATCTCTCTATAATCTCCACTCTTCCTTTGTTAATGAGCTACTCCACTACTCCATGATGTGATCTACTATTTACTAACCCACATTCACACAACAAAGTGGATTTTATTCGTATATGGGGTTTATGGGTCCATCCACCCTTTTATTTACTTAATTAATTGAGAAGAGTAAGAAATCTAATATTCCAATTACCTAATGAAAATTGGGAATATTACAGATAATTATATCAAAAGCCTAACCATTTATGGGTGCCATTTTCTAGATTTTGTTTCTCGATGCCAATTTCATTGTTTCATGTTCCAAATTTCAGCACAATCAACAATGGTGGTCAATCAGACCTCACGTCCATATCTGATATGCCATGCCCAACATTTGTTAACAGGGAAAAAGCTCTAAAATCCAACCTTAATTTAACTAAAAATAGAATGGTTGTAGCTCAACTTTGCTTCAGCGAGTGTCCCTTTGATATTTCCTTTAGAATTGTGTTGCGCTAGTAAGATCCACTACTTCCAGTCTCATGAAAAGGGCAGTAAAAATATATGTGACACAAACTACTTCCAGAATTTTATAGTAGGAAATGCAATGCTTGAATATGATCTTATAAGAAGAAAAATTGTAGGGGTGAGTTTCCCCCTTCGTGCTTGTTGGCCACCTATAAAATTTGTTCTATCAAAAGGTGGCCAAAACATTTTTTAGCCTTCAAGAAACAGTGTTATTGCCAAAATGTTATCTCTTGAAGCCTCTTGAAGACCTCATGCCCTTGTCTAAAAATATTCACTGTTGTTTCACTTCAGAACTCAAAAATTCTGCTAAAATTCCATGAGAAAAGACTGTTGCAAAATCCCATTTTCTCCCCTTCCTCCACCCAGAAACTAACCTTCATTTTTACTCTCTTTTTCCCCATAATTTTCCTCTATTTTCCATTTTTCCTCATCTCCCCTTCATAAAATCCACCTTGCAGAGTTTAAAACTCCTCTTTGAACTCTGCCAAAACCCCGAAAATCCATTGAAAACTTGAAAAAATTCATAAAAAATAAATTTTTCTTACCATAGGCTTAAGCCCCCTTGGGCTAAGTCTTAAACCCCTTCCCCTCCATGTGCCCCAACGCTGGAACCAAGTGCTAAGGGTCCCAACCGCTCATCGCATCGAAGCAAATCACAGAGCATTGTTGTTTGCGTTAAACAAAAGCTCTGATGCCGATTAGCCCTGTGCATTATATCCCCCGATCATATTATCATTCTGTTATCACTCAGGTTTTCCTTGAAGTTGTGGAAGAGGAAAGTATACCCGAGGTAACCACAAACCAACCTTCAGATGCAGAATCTAGCCAATCTGCATCCAGAGAGGGCTCTCTCTTTATGATTTATCTTTGTTCTTGGAAGGTTTTAGGCTAGTTATAAATTCAAAGTTTGTTTTGGGAAAATGGTGGAATCCACAAACTAAGGGCAAGGTTGAGAGCTTTCAGTCCATTGGGCTATGGAGTCAAAGGATGGCTTTACTGGATTTCTATTCTAAGCACAAGATGGTATTACAGGGCAAGATAGCTAGACAGAGAACAATCCTTAAAAATTTAAAGTGGATGGGATGATCTTGAAGGGATGAAAGGCAGCTAAGAATCTTTCACCATGTTCAAAAGAAAGAAGTGAAATGACTACAAACAAAGAGCAATGAAGGATTCTTTATTATAGTAATCAACAATGTTTAAAGTAGCAAAGCAGGAGCATTTAAGAATTCATGCTTATAACTAATTTAGAAGAAAACATTAAGAATAACCACATTTGAAAACAGAGTACAATTAAGCAAATTCTGTTTCAATCCTTTATGTAAATTATTCAGAAATGGATAAGATGGTATTATAAACTAATATAAAATTTCAGACAAAGAGTAGAAAGACTTATTGAACTGCCGTCCAACACATGAATCCTGCAAAAAGTCCTGAAGCTTCAAATCGTCATCCAGTAAGCCACGAATAAACTTCTCCAAAATGCTTTTATTCTGAAAATCTCAATGTTACAGCAAAGTAATAGAATCCACCCAAAATACTTCCAAGAGTGAAGTATTTATACAAATTCTAAACTAAAATATCTTGAAAAATATCAAGATTAGTTCACAAATCTCTCCAACTATTTTACATAAATAGAACTTAAGTAAAGGACACTCAAACTAATTCATCTATTTGGCACTATTTTGTATGGATAGGTGATTACAAAGAGGATAATTTGAATTTTATCCAACTCTTAGTTGATGATGAGGCATCCAAGTCACTAACTGCTTCCTTTTTTTGTGAATTCTGCTCCAACAATTCTGCAAACTTGGGGTCCAATGATATCTTTTTATTTCTCAATCCGTAATAGATATGTAAAAAGTGAAAGAGGTTATTGTAGATAAATATGTTGGTGAGATAAACCTCTTTCAGTTTCCCAAAATTCCTCTCCAGCTATGCATAATAGTCTCTGTAAACAAATATGTGTAAAACAGAGTTTTACAGAGTCTGAAAAATGGCCTGTAAAGATGCACATGTATCTCTCATTATAAAACCACTTTGAAAATAATGAGATAGGTTTTTGTAGCTGGGTCGCTTAGGAACAAAAAACTCCTTCAGTTTTGTATGAAGTATTTTTTATTGGCCACAATCTTCTCTGCAAAATGATGACTAAAATATGCAATTTCTGCAAAAATGTTCCTTTTTGTTATGTTTTTTCATCTTTTTACTTTCTTGCTCTTTTGACTGTTTTACTTTCACTTTAGACAAAAATCACTATTGGTGAAAGTATTCTCATCTCTTTTTACCATTTTACTGTCTTCTGTATTTACTTTTACTGTTTACCTTTGACTGCTCTGTAACTTCATTTTAACTTTTACTGACTTTTACCTGATACACTTTAACCACTGATACTCTTTAGCTGTTATGCTTCCTAACCTCTGTTTGAATAGATTTGATAACAATATTGGAGTAAACAAGTCTTATGACTAGTATTAAGATTGTTTATCCAAGGATGTGATCTTCTGGTCACCTCTTCAGGGGACAACTAAGTAGATTTTTCAAGCAATTCACCAATGGACAAGGGAGTGAGGTTTTTACCAGGTTCAAAATGGAGCATCATTCAAGGCTGCCGGGGCTTCCATTTTGGTTCTTGTGGATTCAAAACGGATGTCTCTGGGTTTTCTTCACAGGCTGGGTGCAATTTCAATTTAAATGAAGGAAATTAACACAAATGCAGTTTCAGGGGAACAATTCACAGTTTTAAAACCTCAGGGGATGATCTCAGTGATAAGTTTTAATCACTAATTCAGTGGAAAACAAGGAAAACAGACTTTCTCTTGAAGTTTCTGAGCGCCATAAGATAAATACCTGTTCTTGGAGGAAAACTGGCTTTTGACAGGTATCAGGTGATGTCAGGAGGGTACTCGAACACAGGTGCAGCGGAATCTTGGACCGAAATCAGATAGCACAGTAGATTTTAGCGGAAATTTGAAAATCGTAGCAGAGGGCGCAGTCGTTTTCAATAACGAAAATAACGGGAAAAACACGAAAAATTGGTTTTATTTACAAGTAAAAGGGATTTTTAGTTTTTCGAGGAGTGACGTCATACTAGTACGGGCTGATGTGGGGCAAGAGGGCCGGGCGGTAAGCGGTAATCCCCGCACCGCTTATGGACAAGAGTAGTATTAGACGAGCGGGCAGCGATTCCATTAGAGTCACGACACATGGACGGAGGACTGGTCAAATACCACCAATCCCCCGCGTGTTAATGTGCTGACCTGGGATGGGTAGCGGAATAAGTGTTAGTCGTAGATCTGTAAAGGAGCGATCCGACGGTTGAAGGAACGGAGAGATGGTGGGATAGTTATTGCGCGGGCCCGGCGGGGTTTTAAACGTTATTAACTTTATTAATCATCCCGGGGGGCGTCTAATAGGCGGAGAGTATGGTTATTAATTAATTCAGATAATTAACTAATTCCATGGTTATAAAGGGTCGGGGTAAGGAATTGTGCGCGCAGGTTTTAATTGTGTTTGAAATGTCGGGTGGAATGCCAGGTGGATGAGCCACGGTGGCATAGGGACTCTTCTAAAGCTTTAGTTTTGAAAATAAAACTTCGGGTTTTATTTAAATGTTATTTCGATATTTCTATTTATATGGTAATAGATAAACATTATTTAATTACCATAGGGGCGAGACTATAATATAAGGATATATTTAACCAAAGGGCGTATGAAGCGGGTCTTTAGTGAATATTTGGGAAGTAAATACTTTGGTTAAAACATAATAGAGGGTTTTTTTTTTGGGATATTAATTTAAAAGGAGTTAAATACTTAGGATAAGGCATTTTCACTAGGGATTTAATAACTAGGGTTTAAACATTAATATGAAAAAAGGACAAGGAAACTCAAAATACTTTGCACATCTAAGAAAGTGACAATTTGTGAAGTAAATTGCAATATATCATCTTCAACACTTAAACTTAGAATAGTAAGTTATTTTGAGGGATTTTATGGAAGTTTTGCATGATTTTCCTAAGCAAAATGGGATTTTACTTAGGAAAAGATTGAAAGTGAATGATAATGGATAACTTCAAGTACTTAGGTCTTTTTGATCATTAGGCCGAGGGTCCGGTCCCTCCAAAAGTCAAGGAAATGCCTTGAGCCCCTTTGATCTCCAAGTACCTTAGTACTTTGGGGGAAATTAGTAAAACTTTAAGGGGAAAGTGATGAGGGAAGTTAATGATTTTGACTTTGCTTGCTGTGATTTTCCAGTGTATTTCCTGCTTCAGTATTTGTGATGAAAGTAAAGGATCAAAAACATGTAGTAGCATCATTCATCAGATAAAACTTTGTAACACCATCTACCTACCCTATCTACTACTACCATTTTCTCTTCTTTATTAGGGTGCATTTAGACTTGCAAACCCTTTTCAACCTTTTCTTTTTTACATGATAAATCTATCTATTTCTACCCTTATTACATCCAAGGGCTCAGATTAAACTGTTGAGCACCTTTTATTAACTCTACCTATCTACTTATCTGCCAAGATTAAACTGTTTGGTCAGATACTTATTCTCTATTCTACAACATGAAATTGAAACATGAATGAGTCAAGTTTAAACAGTTTGACTCTTCATAAATTGTGGCAAAATTTTGACAAGCTGCACACAATTGCTTTATTACAAAAATGAAATAGTAGTGGCATTTGGATTTGCACACTTTCCTTGGTCTATTTTTTGCTTGGGGTTCATTTCTTTCATTTTCTTGACCAATTTATTTTTCTTACCCTTTGATTTTTCTTTTTAGGGTATACCCTCTTTACATTTTTTAAATTTTTTAATTTTTTGGTTTTTCAAGAATATGGAACACCTTTGCTCAAGAAAAAGGTTTGAACATATTCCATAGTTCAATCAAGACAATCATGAAAAATGACACCTATTGGTATAGGAGTCTAACACTGGCTCCACTTGGGGATGGCTTTTTCTTGTGAAAAGTCAAGAACATCAGATCAGATGCCTCAAAATGTCTTCAAACTGAAAGTATGAAATCTTCCTCCTTCTGGTAGCTTTATTGTACATATGATAGTGAAACTTTTGAAGCTTAGGGCCTTCACTTCGGGCTTCAACTTCAAGAAGTCACCATCCAATTAAAACTGATGCATTAGCCGTGGCTGAAAATATTGAATTGAATATAGTCCTTTTTCTGCAAGCTGAAATCTAATCTTGAAACTTAAAACAACACACAAAAATTTTCAAACCAACTTAATGAAAAACTAGTTGTAAATTGAAAACTAAGAAAAATGCTCAAAATTCTGAGCTTATTAGCACTCATCTACCTACTCAATCTACTGTTCAACTGCTAGTTAGGTAAAATGAAATAGCCAATGCAACCATTCAAGAATTATGTACTTTGATAGATTTTGTTGCATTTTCTTGTTGATTATCAAAATTGTACTTCTGCAACCTATTAGAAACTTGTCAACAAATGAGAGGATAAGGAAACACTTGATTTCCTTTGTTGACTCTAGAAACTGTACAAAAAGATCTTCCAAAATATATACACTGATGTTTAACTGATCTGAACAACTGTACATCTGTTCTGGATGGCCTCCATACCATGAATATGAAATGCTATTTTCATCTTTATCTCCCTGTAAACTTTCAAATAAGATTTGTGATGATATTCCTACTGATTGCAATGTTTGAGTGTTGAATCCTTTATCATCTTGATTCTGAAAATCATAGTTAGTTAATAGAGGAATGCTTTGAATGCCTTCAATATTCAACATATCTGCTATTGGATCCTGAAAATCTTGGGAAAATTGTTGGAACCTATGACATATAAAATTCCATGGGACTTCATAAACTTCAACAAGTTTTCCATTCTTTTCTTTAAATATGTTATACCACATTTCCTTTAAAAGCTGAAATGGTTCAAAAAATAGTGGTATGGAACTTTCTTGTGTCATTTGATCATTTATTTCAATGGGAACTGATAACTGCAATTGTGAAACTGAAAAAACTTGATCAATAGTTTCATTATCTTCTTTGTTGTTAATCACAATTCCTAAAGATTGCTGATTATTTATGGCATGATAGTTTTCTCTAATGAACTGAAATGAAGCAAAACAAAGAGGTAAAGAATCTTCACTTATTTCCACATTTTCTGCTCTTCCTTCCTCACTCTCATGGCTAATCTGTATTGGCTGATCACTGTCTTCAATCTGCTGAAACTGCATTTCTTCATCCTCCAAACTAGCTTCTGATATCTCTGTAAAGTTAGCTTGACTTTTGAGAACATAACTATCATCATAATGATCATACTTAGGCAAATCATCAAAATAAGGAATGTCATCAAACATACACATTAGAACAACAGATTCCTCTTCCTCATATTGATTTGTAAATTCATTTTCTGATTTATGATAATTTGAATTAAGAGCAATTTGTTCATGGCTATCAACCTCTTCTATTTCTTCATGGTGATTTTGAATAAAAAATTATTCTTTCATAGTGATCTCCTGTGTTATTTCATCTAGTTTTCTTACCAAAAGGTTGAGTTTTACCTCTGCAATGTTTTTCCTTTCCTCTTCTTTTACTTTCAACTTTTCCTGTTTGATTTGGAGATTAACTTCCACATCAACTGCAATGTTCTGCATATGTACAAGTGTTTTTGGATTTCTTTCTCTTAACCGAAATTCTATTTCTGAATCAAAGGCACTTGGATAATGCAAGAGAGCTAAATCATGAGGAGGTCTAATATTTTCTGGCATTGAATAATAAACTTGATTAAATCTGTCAGAAAATTGTTGTATCGTTTCATTTGAATGTCTTTTTAATTGATTATATTCTTCCATGATCACAAAATGATTAACTTTTATTATCCATCTATCAAGGAAAAGTTTGATAAATTGTTGGAAATTTGAGATGCTAGCATTAGGCAGATTTTTGAACCAACTCTTTATTCTATTTTGCAAAGAAAGAGAAAAAAGTCCGATTTTAACATCATCTTCATCAATCTCAAATAAATCCAAATAATTCTCAAAACCTTGAATATGTTTTTGGGCAGTGATACCATTCTCTCCATCAAATCTAGGAAGATACTTGTAGTATTTTTAGGAAAATCATGGAGTATAGGAGGTAAAATAAGGGGCTTATATCTATCTGGAACTTTATATGGCACAGGGATATGTACAGGGATTGTAAGATCAGTCTTGATTATTTGAGGCTTCTTAATTGGAAAATGATCATCATTAGATTCATAAGAAAGCCGCTCAAAGAGATTAGGAGAATTATTACTTACAATCTTCAAAGGAAAATAACTAAAAACTAATTTAAGATCTTCTATAAAATACAATATACATTGAAAAAATTTCTTAATGAGAA
This sequence comes from Pinus albicaulis, assembly GCA_034641835.2. Taxonomy (NCBI): domain Eukaryota; kingdom Viridiplantae; phylum Streptophyta; class Pinopsida; order Pinales; family Pinaceae; genus Pinus; species Pinus albicaulis. Next base: position 130,787,697 of record CM076578.1, on the reverse strand, counting down.
AGAACATAATGTCTTGGATTAAGATCCAAGTTGAAAGCCTGATCTTTCCATATTGTTCTTTGAGGTTCATTCCTCCAATGGAGTCTTGATTGTGAAATTGATTTGGAGTCACCAGGTGGATGATTTTAACCTTTGTGTGTCTGATCCCTGTCCACCATCATAGATCAGATCTAAACCTGTAGAAAAATTCTGAAGAAAAAGTTAGTTCTTCAGGAAACCAAATTTTGAATATTTTATGATTATTTTATTTTTTATGAATTTTCAAAACAACTTCTATGATTTCTTTAAGAAATTTAAGATTTTCAATTAAAATTTTCTCAAAGATTTATTGAACTAGAGAGTCTGATTGAATGTTTTGAATCCAAATTTCAGTTTATAAGCTAAACCAGAGATATACTGAAGCAGAATTTATTTACTTTTGCAATTGCAATGCAAAAGCAATTTCAAAGGCTACTACCTGGCTGATCTTCAGACTCTGTCTATAGCTTATAAATCAAACAATAGTATCAATAAAATGATTCAGATCCCCAGTATGGTCGCCACTATGTTATCACCCAGGTTTTCCTAGAAGTTGTGTAAGAGGAAAGTATACCCGAGGTAACCACAAACCAACCTTTTAGATGCAGAATCTAGCCAATCTGCATCCAGAGAGGGCTCTCTCTTTATGATTTATCTTTGTTCTTGGAAGTTTTTAGGCTAGTTATAGTTTCAAGAGTTTGTTTGGGAAAATGGTGGAATCCACAAACTAAGGGCAAGGTTGAGGGCTTTCAGTCCATTGGGCTATGGAGTCAAAGGATGGCTTTACTGGATTTCTATTCTAAACACAAGATGGTATTACAGGGCAAGATAGCTAGACGGAGAACAATCCTTAAAATTTAAAGTGGATGGGATGATCTTGAAGGGATGAAAGGAAGCTAAGAATCTTTCACCATGTTCAAAAGAAAGAAATGAGATGACTACAAACAAAGAGCAATGAAGAATTCTTTATTATAGTAATCAACAGTGTTTAAATTAGCAAAGCAAGAGCATTTAAGTTCATGCTTATAACTAATTTAGAAGAAAACATTAAGAATAACCACATTTGAAAACAGAGTACAATTAAGCAAATTCTGTTTCAATCCTTTATGTAAATTATTCAGAAATGGAAAAGATGGCATTATAAACTAATATAAAATTTCAGACAAAGGGTAGAAACACTTATTGAACTGTAGTCCAACACATGAATCCTGCAACAAGTCCAGTGCTTTAAATCGTCATCCAGTAAGCCACGAAAAATTTCTCCAAAATGCTTTTATTCCAAAAATCTCAATGTTACAGCAGAGTAATAGAATCCACCCCAAATTCTAAAAAGAGTGGAGTATTTATACAAATTCTAAACTAAAATATCTTGAAAAAAATATCAAAATTGGTTCACAAATCTCTCCAACTATTTTACATAAATAGAACTTAATTAAAGGACACTCAAACTAATGCATCTATTTGGCACTATTTTGTATGGATAGGTGATGACAAAGAGGAGAATTCGAATTTTATCCAACTCTTAGTTGATGATGAGGCATCCAAGTCACTAACTGCTTCCTTTCTTTGTGCAATCTGCTCCAACAATTCTGCAAACTTGGGGTCCAATGATATCTTTTTATTTCTCAATCCGTAATAGATATGTAAAAGGTGAAAGAGGTTATTGTAGATAAATATGTTGGTGAGATAAACCTCTTTCAGGTTCCCAAAATTCCTCTCCAGATATGCATAATAGTCTCTGTAAAAAATATGTGTAAAACAGAGTTTTACAGAGTCTGAAAAATGGCCTGTAAAGATGCACATGTATCTCTCATTATAAAACCACTTTGAAAAAACTGAGATAGGTTTTTGTAGATGGGTCTCTTAGGAACAAAAAAATCCTTCAGTTTTGTATGAAGTATTTTGGATTGGCCACAATATTCTCTGCAAAATGATGACTAAAATATGCAATTTCTGCAAAAATGTTCCTTTTTGTTATGTTTTTTCATCTTTTTACTTTCTTGCTCTTTTGACTGTTTTACTTTCACTTTAGACAATTATCACTATTGGTGAAAGTATTCTCATCTCTTTTTACCATTTTACTACCTTCTGTATTTACTTTTACTGTTTACCTTTGACTGCTCTGTAACTTCATTTTAACTTTTACTGACTTTTACCTGATACACTTTAACCACTGATACTCTTTAGCTGTTATGCTTTCTAACCTCTGTTTGAATAGATTTGATAACAATATTGGAGTAAACAAATCTTATGACTAGTATTAAGATTGTTTATCCAAGGATGTGATCTTCTGGTCACCTCTTCAGGGGACAACTGAGTAGATTTTTCAAGCAATTTCTCAATGGACAAGGGAGTGAGGTTTTAACCAGGTTCAAAATGGAGCATCATTCAAGGCCACAGGTACTCCCATTTTGGTTCTTGTGTGTTCAAAATGGCAGTTTCTGGGTTTTCTTCACAGAAATGTCGTGTTTTTTGGTTTTAATGAGGGAAATTGGCACAATTGCAGGTTCGGGGGAACAATTCACAATTTTAAACCTCAGGGAATGATTTTAGCGATAAGATTTAATCACTAATCCAGTGGAAAACAAGGAAAACAGAGTTTCTTTTGAAGTTTCTGAGCGCTATCAGATAAATACCTGTTCTCGGATAGCGCTTTGACGGAGTATCGAAGCGATAAGCGGAGGTACTCGGTTTCAGGTGCGACGGAATCTTGGACCGAAGGATAGCACGATGGGTACAGCGGAAATTTGAAAATCGACGAGAGGCGCGATCGTTTTCAATAACGAAAATAACGGAAAAAAACACGAAAGATTGGTTTTATTTACAAGTAAGGGATTTTTAGTTTTCGAAAGTGACGTCGTGCAGTACGGGCGAGCGTGGGGGCGGAAAGCGGAGCGGTAAGTGAGTAGCGGTAACTCCTTTTAGCTTATGGACGAAGGTGGTATTATTCGGGAGGCAGTGATTCCACAAAGTAATTGACACGTGGACGGTGAGCTTGTTTCAATACCACCAATCCCCGGTTAAAGTTCTGACAGAAGGATTGGGTAACGGAATTGACGTGGAGCGTTGATGCGCGGGAGGGCGATCCGACGGTTGAAAGCACGGAGAGATGGTGGGATAGTTATTGCGCGGGCCCGGCGGGGTTTTAAACGTTATTAACTTTATTAATCATCCCGGGGGGCGTCTAATAGGCGGAGAGTATGGTTATTAATTAATTCAGATAATTAACTAATTCCATGGTTATAAAGGGTCGGGGCAAGGAATTGTGCGTGGGTTTTAATTGTGTTTGAAATGTCGAGTGGGATGCCAGGTAGATGAGCCACGGTGGCATAGGGACTTTTCCAAAGCTTTAGTTTTGAAAATAAAACTTCGGGTTTTATTTATATTTTTGTGTTAAACATATAAACCATATGTTTAAAGTTTTTCTCGTATATGTTTTATTATATGATAAATTAATTAATATAATTAACTTACCATAGGGGCGGGATTAACGTATAATGATATATTTAACCAAAGGGCTTGTATAGTGGGTTTTTATTTGAATGCACGGGGGAATAAATACTTTAGCTAAACTTTATAATAGAGGGTTTTTTCGGATATTTATATAAAAGGAGTTATTATACTTAGGATAAGGCATTCCACTAGGGATTTAGTAAATAGAGTTAAACATTAATATGACAAAGGGACAAGGGAACTCAAAATACTTTGCACATCTGGGAAAGTGACAACTTCTGAAGTAAATTGCAATATTTCATCTTCACCACTTAATCTTAGAATAGTAAGTTATTTTGAGGGATTTTATGGAAGTTTTGCATGATTTTCCTAAGCAAAGTGGGATTTTACTTAGGAAAAGGTTAAAGGTGAATGATTATAATGATGGATTATCTCAAGTACTTAGGTCTTTTTGATCATTAGGCCGAGGGTCCGATCCCTCCAAAAGTCAAGGAAATGCCTTGAGCCCTTTTGATCTCCAAGTGCCTTAGTACTTTGGGGGAAATTAGTAAAACTTTAAGGGGAAAGTGATGAGGGAAGTTAATGATTTTGACTTTGCTTGCTGTGATTTTCCAGTGTATTTCCTGCTTCAGTATTTGTGATGAAAGTAAAGGATCAAAAACATGTAGCAGCATCATTCATCAGATAAAACTGTGTAACACCATCTACCTACCCTATCTACTACTACCATTTTCTCTTCTTTATTAGGGTGCATTTAGACTTGCAAACCCTTTTCACCCTTTTCTTTTTACATGATAAATCTATCTATTTCTACCCTTATTACATCCAAGGGCTCAGATTAAACTGTTGAGCACCTTTTATTAACTCTACCTATCTACTTATCTGCCAAGATTAAACTGTTTTGTCAGATACTTATTCTCTATTCTACAACATAAAATTGAAAATGAATTAGTCAAGTTTAAACAGTTTGACTCTTCATAAATTGTGGCAAAAGTTTGACAAGCTGCACACAATTTGTTTATTACATCAGAGTAAAAAGTAGTGGCATTTAGACTTGCACACTTTCCTTGGCCTTTGTTTTTTGATGGGGTTCATTTCTTTTACTTTTTGGCCATTTTTATTATTTTTACCCTTTGATTTTTCTTTTAGGGTATACCCTCTTTACATTTTTTAAATTTTTTGATTTTTTGGTTTTTCAAGAATATGGAACACCTTTGTCCAAGAAAAATGTTTGAACATATTCCATAGTTCAATCAAGACAATCATGAAAAATGACACCTATTGGTATAGGAGTCTAACACATTCCATGTAGACCAAGCACTAACCCCTCACAGTGCTAATCGCAACGCAAAATCCCAATGTGTGAGTCTATTTTCCATGTTTCAAAAGTTCCAATGCGATTAAATCCCTTTTGTTAAAACCCCGCCCCCTCCACTTTTTATTCCATATAGCCTGCACCCGAGACCAAGAGTTTAAGTCCCAAGGCGCTAGTCGCAAAAGTTTCAAATGGTTAGATTGAAAGACTGAGCTCAACAGTTCTGATGCGATTGGCCCTATATCATATAAAGCCCTAGGCCTATTGTCATTTCATATAATCAAAGGCCCCGAAATTGGGCACCATGACCATTCCATATATATATATATATATATATATATATATATATATATATATATATATTAATCTGCCCGACAGCAAAACTTTGTTTAATATTGAAAATTTGGGTTTTTTCATATGTTTCAAAAGGTTTCCACTAGATCATAGTTAAAGCAATATCTGTCGTTGATCTGGAGCCGATCGAACGACCTGCGCTACAACACATCGTAGTTTTCATTTGGTGCATTTGTTTGTCCACCCCCGATGGGCCATCCCTCCGATTCACTCCCCACCATTGATCTGATCCTCAGATCAACGACTAGTGCTCAATCGCTCCATCACACCCCAAGTTCTTTACCTCGCCAATGCATTTGCCTCTGATTGCATCTGGCCCATCCATGTGTCCAAATCGGACGGTCCAGATCGCATTTCCCAGTCTTGGTTTAAATTCATGCAACCCCCAAAGTTGATCTCTGCGTGATCGATGGATCTGTCTTACTTTCCTCCTCCGCTCTCCTTTGACCGCCTCTAATGAATCCCAACCATTGGATGATGGCATCCAACGGCCATGCTCTCTCCCCACACCCTCTGAAGTAGTTTACCAAAATAATGCATGATTTTATAATATAGTTTTGTATTTTGCAGGTGCTGAATGGGTTTTTCTATCATATTAAAGAGAAAGACGAAGGCTGGAAATCACCATTTCCACGCTTTTGATTCATCAAAGGGAACCATTCACAGGGTTCTACTCCATGCCTCGTTAATGCTTCATGGGCATTGATGCCATATGAGCCCTGCACATCAACAAGACACATAGCAGTGCATAAAATACTTAAAAAGAGTATCAGTGTCGAAGACAAAACACAACAGAACAGAGGATTGAAGACAGTTTTGAAGGATTATGAGCTTAATCGACAATCAGATGCCTAATCCACTCAATTAAAGACAACATGAAGACCGAAAGACACAGATTAAGCATAATTTGTCCTAAAACACTGAACTAAAGTAAATTAAAGGTGTTTTAGGATAAAACAAAGAAATATGTTTGCCCAAGAAGCCTCCACCGCCACAACAGAGGCCAATTAAACCCTCGGCAGCGCCAAAAGCCAACCTTTCCAGATACCAATGACACCTGCAGCCACACAGAAATCAAAGGCCTAGTAATTACCTGAACAAGAGGTGTTTGCCTAAAGACAGCTGAACAATTAATACAAATCAAAGATCTTATCTCTAATTGTCGACAGAACTATTTTTAAAGATTAAGAACAGCTCAGAAACAAATATTTTCAATCATTAGGCCTCGAAGAGCAGAAACAGAGTTATTTCAACATGACACAGAGCATCAAAAGTCAACAAAGGCTCCCGCTGAGCTTAATTCATAAATTTAAATCAATTAATACAGACAGATCATATGTAAACTTCTTCATTGAGCCTCTCAAAGGCCAAGAAGTATTAAGTCTGTATTAATTGACTCACGAGATATATTATTAGATCCCACCTCCTCATTCTTCTATAAATACTTCTATAGAAGATGAGAAATGGTTGGTCTCTAGACATCTGATTGCATGTAATAGTTTTTTGAAGCTACTGATGCCCTATTTGCAAATTGAAGATAGATAAGCTGATATGAGAAGTTTGAAGTTGTAAAGACCCACTGGGCTTGTCGATTGTAACTGGTTTGAACATCAAATACAAGCTGTTGATTTATGGGATCTTGATTTATGTCAATGGTGATGTGTTCCTCACTGTCAATTGTTATTTTCTTTAATTTTTTATCTCTGTCCACTCTCTCTGATAAAGAATAGCAAATATAGAGCTAGGATTTACTCTCAACAGTACCCTACTCTTACTGAAAGCTTTATTTCTATGTTTTCTTCATTTGAAAGTTATCTTTAAAGAGTATATTAAAGAAGGTTGGTTTCAAAGCACTTGCCTGATATAGATTGCTCCTTGTGATTATTATCTGTGTTCTCCTTTAGAATATGCTGAAAGCAAGGTAGTTTCGAAGCACTCACCTGACCTTAAGCTATTCTAACTGTTGTTAAAATGTTTTCTAACTGAAATTAATTCAATGCAGGGTAGTTTTAAAGCACTTATTTGATCTTAGGCTGTTCAGTGTTCTTCATTTGTTTTGTCTCCATTTCCTATCTGTTTCATTCCATAAAATCACTTTAAGAGATCCTTTGACATAAGTGACTTGCCCCATGGATCCTTCTTGAACCTTGCTATCCAATTAAAACCCTCCTATGACTCCATAGCCCAATGGTTTAAAACTGTTTTTGCCTTTTCTATCAGCCGAATCATTCCTTCATTTGCATACATCTTCACCCTTTATTTTGAACTGCCTTCACCTTCATCATGTCTTTGCCCAACCAAAAAACAAACAAAACCCATGCTCTTCATAACTAGTCTCATATCACATTTCAGGTTTTAAATATCACACCTTTAAACTCATTCATAGAGAGATCCCTCTCTGGATTCAGGAGGGCTAGATCCTTGAATCCCAAAGTGGTTTGATGTTGTCTTATCTTTTGGTCTTGCCAATCTGGACAAAACATAGCAACCCCAACATAATGGCGACTCCGCTGGGGAGAAAAAAATCTAATTTTAACCTTTGGTTCCCCTTAAAATTTCATACAAACATCCTGAGTTAAAAGCAGCCTTTTCAAGCACTGCCAAACACAGGGTAATCAGGATGAAACTTGTTTGAATCAGTGACAAACTAGGCAAACCCTAGGATTCTCATAAGAGTTTATCTAGCCTTGAAAGATCAGCTGGCTTAGCCTTAGGAGTAGACTGTTTTTGTTACATAACCGTAGCTAACTTTTGAAACAAATTTAGGACACTCTTAACAACCAATAGGACTAAAAAATAACTCAGGAAACCCAAAAATATTTCATATTGGTAGTCAATAAAAATGGTAGTGGACCATAAAACCTTTTACGTCCAAAAGAGCTAAAACTTCCACTTGGCGACTCCACAATCCTATAGACCTTAAGACTCCACTGGGAGGACCCGTGATCATTATAAACTCATTCAAACTCAGTAAGAGGGATTTTAGGATTAAAGTTTTCTTAGCAAAATATCAGTTAGCCTCTCAAAGATTGTCATATCTGGTTGACGCCTTTCTTGTTTAGTTGGTTCTGAAAAACACAGTGTAGTGGCTCCTAGAAAGATTTGTACTAGAGCTCACCCTAACCCAAACCCACCTAAGACAATTTATAACCCTAAAAGATTACTTAGGAAGTTTCCTAAGATAAAATTTTCAACTTTTTTCAAATCACCCTTGAGAGCTAATTGAGTTCCTGAAAATCTTGCAGCTCTATAGAGATCACAAGTAGATCTAAGAAATCCATTTAGAACACGGTCTCTCGATGATTTAGATCAGATAGATTCAGATTCTTCACTTTCATCCCCGGAACAAAGTGAACATCTTGGTAGTAGAGAAACCACACCACCTAATTTGCATTTCCTTCTCAATTTAGGTGTCTCTCATCCAAGATTATCTCAACAATCTATCCCTGGTCCATCCTCATTTGTTCATCTAACATCCACTATCCAAACCACTCCACTCCAGCCCACTGTCCCTTTTGTTAATCCATCTCTTGTGAATCCACCTCCACCTCCAATCATGGCAGCATGGTATGCCCCCTTGGTGCTGCCCCAGCCTTTAGCTCCTTTACCTAATGAATATCAGTCTAAGATTCCTCATTTCACTAGTAAAGAATCCACCACTACTCAACACCATGTAGATAGGATGGGAGATGCCTTTGACAACATGGAAATATAGGATGAAACAATTAAGATGAGGATCTTCGCTCAGAGTTTAGGAGGAGAAGTGAAGAAGTGGTTTAAAGCCTTACCTCCTAATATAATTAATGATCTTCACACCTTACATCAAACTTTCATAAAAAAATGGGAAGTTAGAAGCAACCCTCTCCAAATCCTAGCCGAATATAAGAATCTTAAAAGAAATCTAGGAGAGAGTGTCCAGGACTATTCTACAATATTTAACAGTATCTACAATGCTCTTCCACCACACATGAAACCTTCCCAAGGAATGGCCCTAGTAAAATACCTTGAAGGCTTTGATTTTGATATGGCCTACCAGCTTAGGGAGAGAGATTATAATACATTGGAAGACATGCAGAAAGGAGAAGTGAGTGTTGAGGCAAACCTGATTGAGAAAAGTGCCAGGATGAGAGCTGAGAAAAAGGTAACCTATAGGGATGACATCATAGCTTCTACATATGATCCCAAATATGATAGTCTAGCCAAAACCATGGAGAGACTAGGAAAAATGGTAGAAATTTTACTATCCAAGTCAGCAATCAAAACAGGAACCAAAATCAAAACCAGAACTTTAGGAGAAATAACCCCTCAAATAGACAAAGAGACTCTGATCAAAAGGTCATCCCTCCATTCCAAGAGAAATTCCTTGATGAGGAAGAAGGAATAATAGAGGAGTCAGAGGAAACTAACATGAATATGATGGATGTGGATGAACTAGACCATACCTTTCCCATAGAAGAAAACCAGGCCTCGTACTCACATTGGAATGAGGAAGGGTTGGAAACTGAGGACTATAGGTTAGGATTCAAAAGTTCCATCATGCAGGTCCAAGAACAATATGACCTCAGGAGCAAAAAGAACATAGATGATCCCAAACCAACGGCCTCTGAAATCACAATTAATAAAAAGCCTGGAAAGACCCCTAAAGTGACTATTGAAAGTAGTAAATCAACAGCTGAGAATTCTGGTAAAAAAAAGATAAGGACATTCAAAGCAGTGACAAATCAAGTCTAGAACCTAGTAGCACTAGTATCGCAGCTAATGCTCCTAATAAAACAGCTTTAAACATTGTACACACTGAAAATTAGCAACCTGATATTACTAATAAAACAGTGCCCAACAAGACAGAATTGAATCTTTCAAAGAGTCAGTCTGCTTTTAATTTGGAAAGTGAGAATGCCAAAATTAAAATTTATGTCCCTCTCATTGAGTTGACCACCCAAGATGTATATAAGAGTCAAATTTTGAAAGCTTTAAACTTAGGATAAAACAGTGACACCCTCAATTTGAATGATGAGCAACCAGCTCTCTTGTTTGGCCCAAAAATTGAAGGGAAATTTCAAGATGGGATAGTACCTCCTTTTTATGTCAGCCTCAATATCCATGACAAAATCCTGCATAATGCTATGCATGAATCTGGAGCCTCACACAATCTTATGCCAAAGGTGATAATGGAAATGCTAGGACTAGAAATAACCAGACCTTACAAGGATTTATATTCTTTTGACTCTAGCAGAGTGAAATGCCTTGGCCTAATCAAAGACCTTTGTGTGAGTTTGACTCAAATCCCAGCCAAGTGCATGGTTATGGATGTTGTGGTGGCTGATGTGCCTCCTAAGTATGGCATGTTGTTGTCAAGATCATGGGGTGTCAAGCTACAAGGTACAATGCATATGGATGGGACATATGCCACAATCCCTGCCTTTAGCCAGCTTAGAAGGCTATACAGAGAGGCACACATGAAATTCATGGTCAGTAGCCTAGAAAAGCCTGAAAATTCCCCCATTTACTCTATCCATACAGGACTAGATTCGTTTATCCTTTACAATAATGAATCCACCAATAAGCCAGAGCTAGAAGACAGCGACTCCGATAACCAGTTAGAGGCCCCAAATCTAGAAATAATGGAAATTCTAGGTATGGAAGAAAACGAGAGAGAAAATTTTGAACAGTGCATTGAAACAACAAACCAGAGTGAACAAAGCCAAGATGCAAAACAAAAAACTACTCTTCATGCTGAACTCTATGAAAATCCTGAGGAACGAGACCCATCACGACATGTTGCGGATCTCAGAATAGAACATAATGATGAACAAGGCAATAGGGATCAAAACGATGTTAACAATCCCTTATGGTGCATGGACTTCGACGTGTCTTGCACTAAAAAGAGTGTGGGAGCTGGGGTATGGTTGGTTGACACTGAAAAAAATTACTCCGAGAGCCATGCTTTCAGGCTAGATTTCAAATGCACTAACAACATCACAGAGTATGAGGCTCTCATCCTAGGATTGCGTATATTGAAAGAATTAGGAGCCAAGAAGATAATTGTTCAGGGAGACTCAGAATTAGTCATCAAACAACTAAATGGAGAATATGTCGTTAAGCATCCTAGACTAAGGGTATACAGAAATAATGCCATGGATTTCCTGAAAAAGTTTACAAAATATGAACTTGTGTTTGTCCCAAGGAGTCAAAACATAATTGCAAACGGATTGGCCTGCGCTGCTAGTTCATGCCAGGAATCACCTAGTGACAAACAGATCATCATTCGTACAAAATATAGACCTGCAGTGCCAGATAATGAGAAATATTGGCAGGACTTTGACGGCGACAAGAAGATAGAGGATTTCCTGCTTGGCAGGAACGAGTTTGAATTATCTGATTCAGATTCTAAAACTGATGAAAATTGCTTGAACGAAGAGCCCCCTGAGAAAGAGGAACCATCAAGTTCCGTAAAAATCAACATGCTAACTAAAGAACTTGGAACTCATACTGAAGAGTACGACGACGCAGAAAACGAAGACATTGAGGTATTGACGTTAGAAGACAAGAACATACCTAGGGGGCTAGCACCATTAGAGGACCTTTTTTATTTTAACGATGTAGCAAAGAAACCCACTATTGAACACGCCGAGTATAATGTCGAAGAATGCAACATAGGCACCGAGGATAATCCTAAAATTATTAAATTAGCTAGGTCCTTGCTAGCGGACATGAAAAAGAAATACATCGACTTATTTAAAGAGTTTGTTGATGTGTTTGCTTGGAGCTATGAGGACTTAAAAGCCTACGATACAAAATTCATCCAACACAAGATCCCATTGAAGGAAAACCAAAAACCCTTTAGGCAAAAACTGCATCGAATTAACCCAATACAACTGCCTCTAGTACAAAAGGAAATCAAGAAAATGTATGAGGCAGGAATCATAGTGCCTGTGAGGTTTTCAGATTGGGTTTCTAACCTTGTAGCCGTGAGGAAAAAGACAGGAGAAATCAAACTGTGCATTGATTTCAGAAACCTTAACAGAGCCTCCCTTAAAGACAATTACCCTTTACCCAAAATGGAACACATCCTACAAAGGGTAGTTGGTTCAAAGAGGATTTCTCTGTTAGATGGTTTTTTAGGGTATAACCAAGTTTTAGTACTCCCAGAAGACCAACCCAATATAGCTTTCACCACCCCTTGGGGCACTTTCATGTATGTGAAAATGCCTTTTGGATTAATGAATGCTGGGGCCACTTTTCAAAGGGCCATGGACATTGCATTTTCAAAGGAGATAGGGCACTTCATTTTAATTTACCTTGATGACATAACCGTTTATTCCAAATCTGATGAAGAGCACCTTAAACATCTAAGAAAGGTCTTGGAAAAGTGTAGAAGGTTTGGACTATCTTTAAATCCCAAAAATACAATGTTTGGCCTGCAAGAGGGTAAACTCCTTGGCCATATTATATCAGAAAAGGGGATTAAAATAGATCCAAAAAGAGTTGAGGGAATACTACAGATTAGCCAACCAAGGAACATAAAAGAATTACAGTTGTTTATTGGAAATATTAACTTCTTAAGGAGGTTTATTCCCAACTTAGCAGAGCTCCTTAGAAACATGACTAATATGCTCAAAAAAGAAGTAGGAGTGAAGTGGACTATAGAAGCCAAAAGATCCTTCGAATTGGTAAAACATGCACTCACCCGGCACCAGTCCTAATCAGCCCTTACTTTTCAAACAATTTCCTTGTTTTCTCCTTTGCCTCAGAGCATATCGTGGCTACAGTCCTGTTGCAGAAAAACCCAGAGGGACAGGAACATCCTATTGCCTTTTTCAGCAAGGCTCTAAGGGATGCACCTTTGAAATATAAGCACCTTTGAAATATAACATAATGGAAAAAAAGGCCTATGCTTTGGTAAAGGCCTTAAAAGACTTCAGGGTGTATATTCTACATTCCCACATCATTGCTTATGTGCCTAACATAGTGGTAAAAGACATCTTGTCACAAGACCCAGATGGAAAGAGGGGCAAATGGATTGTTGTAATATTAGAGTATGATTTGGAAATCAAACCCACAAAACTCATTAAAGGTCAGGACTTAGCTCAATTAATGGTTGAATCTAATCTACAAGCCCTTGACATTAACATGGTAGATGTAGAAATTAGCTGAATAAATCACTTATTCACTGAAGATTAACCTGGTCATATATCAATTTCGAATTGCATACATAACACATAACCTTCTTCTACAATTAATTGTCACATGCGGAAATAACAGAAGCAATCTCACATCAATTCAATCACACATTAACTCAGTATGTATGGGAAAGCCTATAGCTGAAAACCCCGCAGCTATTGTGTATATTATAATGGAGAAATCATGTAACAATCATAGTACAAAAACTCTTCACAAGCTCTCATGCACTACCTCCCATGCTACACACTATCAAGCTAGATCTAGCAAATCACTTGCTCCAATCCTTAGCCACTTGATAGCCAACCTTGATTGCGTATTTTAATGCTTGGTGATGGCCTCCTTATATAGATAAACCACCAGCCTAAACTTTGCAATACTCATAGCTTACTCCACCTATCTATGTGTTGCAAATAGCAACAGTATAGTTACAACTGATAGCTAACTCTACCCTTTCATCTATCTCTTTCACTGGTCTTCACTGAACTGATCATGCACTGTAGTGAACTGAAGTGTTCTTGAGTTGACTAATGAGTTAATATTTAATGAATTAAATATTATTTAATTTACTCCACTCATATCTAATTGATTAGCTAGTTAACTAATCTCAACTAGTTCAACTGAAATAAATAGAACACAACTCCACTATTTGTCCCGTTAACTCCTCCAAAACTTCTGCACTGAAGTCTAACTGAAGCCAACCATGCAAGATGCCATCAAAACCTAGGAACCACGTGATTCCTTGTGTCAGTTGCATGAGTCACCTCCATGACTCAAACTGAAGTGCGCCAAGAGAGTAAACTGCTGTTTATAGTCAAAATATTATTAAGGGTAAATAATATTTGACTTCCATATTTTTAGGAGATCAGTCTAAAAATAGCCTGGGTCCTAAAAATAAGGGTCTCATCTATTTTTACCGACATGTCGCATAATCCAAGAATCTCCAAGTATAATTCCCAAATTATGCTCCGTATGTCTAAAAATAGGCATAGTCTAAAAATAGACTTTGCGCCAGAATTTGCCTGCGGGCCCACTTAGTGAAGGCGACTTCATTTCACTAAGCTCCATCATCTTGCTGCATTCTCAACACTCCCTCTCAGCAAGATATGGATTCTCTGCAATCCCTATCCTGCCTCTGTGGAATTCGAACTTGCTCCTGGTGAGCGCCTTCGTCAGGATGTCGGCATCCTGATCCTCCGTGGGAACATATGAAAGCATCATGATCCTCCGCTGAACACAATCTCTGATATGATGGTACCTGATGTCGATATGTTTGGACCTATCATGAAAAACTGGATTAGCCGAGAGCTTGATGCAGCTCTGGTTATCACAGTAGATCACTGTAGGCTCCAAATGCAACCTGAACAAACCTGCGAGGATCTTCCTCATCCAAATAGCCTCACATGCAGCCAAGCTTGCTGCCATGTACTCGGCCTCTGCTGAACTGAGTGCCACGGATCTCTGCTTCTTGCTGTACCAGGAAACTGCTGTCGACCCAATGCTGAAAACTCCTCCAGAAGTGCTCTTCCGGTCTGTTGGGCTCCCTGCCCAATCTGCATCAGTGAAACCAGAAAGCTTCACTCCATCCTCCTGTCCGTACCATAGACCATATCCCGATGTGCCTCTGATATAGCGCAATACATGCTTGCCCGCCTTCCAAAAGAGCTTGGTAGGCTTAACCATAGCTTGCGAAAGCTGTTTAACTGCATAGCATATATCGGGTCGAGTATTGACCAGATACATCAACGGCCCCACCAACTGTCGATAGACAGTGGCATCCACTACCTCCTCCGAAGTAGCATCTCCCTTCCTCCAACCTCCAGGAAGAGGGGTATCAACAGGCTTGCAGCCCTGCATGTTGAACCTCTCCAGAATCTCCCGGGCATACTTGCCCTGAGAAACAAGCAGTCCTCCACTGCGCTGCCAAATCTCCAATCCCAGGAAATAATGAAGGATGCCCAGGTCCTTCATCTCAAACTCTCGTGCAAGATCCTCCTTGCATGAAAGTATCAACTGCTCGTCGCCAGTCAAAATCAGATCATCTACATACAGTACGATGATCAACAGCTTCCCTCCACCACAATCTGGTACAGGTTTGGATCCGCCTCACTCTTGGAGAATCCAAGCCCGGTGAAGTAGCTGTCTATCCGAGTGTACCAAGCACGAGGTGCTTGCTTCAGCCCATACGGTGCTCTCTTGAGTCGGCACACATGCGACTCACTGCTGAAGATCTCAAAACCTTCAGGCTGCTCTATGTACACCTCTTCCTCAATAACTCCATTGAGGAACGCAGTCTTCACATCCATCTGATGAATGTGCCACCCCATCTGCGCTGAGAGAGCAAGGATCGTCCGTATGGAAGAGTACCTTGCGACGGGTGCAAAAGTCTCCTCATAGTCAATCCCCTCGATCTGTGAGAAGCCACGGGCGACAAATCTCGCCTTGTACTTCTCCACACTCCCGTCAGCCGCCTGCTTCACCTTGTAGATCCATCGCGAACCTACAACTGATTTCCCAACCGGTCTTGGGACAATCTCCTATGCACTGTTCCTGATGATCGAATCATATTCTTCGATCATGGCATCAACCCATGCGGGTTCCTCCACAGCTTCCTCAAAAGAGGATGGCTCTGTCACAACACATTGACTCATGAGAGCCATGTATCCAGTGTACCGATCCGGTGACTGTCTCTGTCTGCGCTGTGCTGTAGGTGGTCCTACAACCTTCTCTGCATCCCGAGCCAGTCGCTCAGCTTCTGTAGTGCGCATGCGCCCTCTGATGGTTGGCGCTGCCTGGGTGGTTTCTTCCACCTCCTGAACCTCCTCTTGTGGCTGATCCACATCCGGAAGCTCCTCCTTAGGAACCAACAGCTCCTCATCTGCATGCAAGTGTAGCTCCCTCTCAAGCGAACACTGCATGGCTTTCTCCTCCTGAAATTTTATATCCCGTCGCACAACAGTCTTGCGACTGTCTGGCACATACACTCGATAGTTATGAGGTGTATCGGTGTACCCCACAAATATTCCAACTTCAGCAGTTGGATCCAGCTTCCTTCTTGCATCCTTCGTCACATGCATGTAGACAGGAGATCCGAAAATCCGCAAATGGGAAATATCAGGCCTCTTGCCGGAATAAGCCTCCTCTGGTGTACTCATGCCAAGAACCTTGTGAGGACAACGGTTCTGCACATACACTGCTGTATTTCATGCCTCAGCCCACAAGTGAAGGGTAAACCTGAAATCATGTCCCAAGACTTAACGTCATTTTAGGTCAGTGCAGTAAACAAACCTACGAATTCTGCCTTGGATTTGTGAGTGCGATGAGCTCTCGAATCCCTTCTGCGCGGCTGAACTCCTTGAATTCAGCCGAGATGAATTCACCACGTCACCTCCTCCTTAGAGCAATCACCTTCTTCCCGACTCCTTCTTGACCAGTGCTTTAAACTCACAGAACTTCGCGAATGTATCGCTCTTCTTCTGCATGAAGAAGATCCAGCACTTTCGAGAGAAATCATCAACAAAGATCACATAATACCTGTGCTTTGCTGTCGAAGCAACTGAGAAAGGACCACACACGTCTGTGTGAACTCTCTCAAGGATAGTCGTGGCGCGACTATCCTTCTCGTGAAAGGTGGCTTTCACATACTTCCCTAAAGTACACCCCTTGCACTGATCTGACTGCGCAAGGGTGCCCTTAGGAAGTCCAGTAGAAATCTGCTGCAGAATCTTCAAAGCTCCATGGTGAAGATGGCCCAATCTCCTGTGCCATAGTTCGGCCTCATCATCCCGGCTCACCACTTCTCCCGCCTTGCATGCCATAGCTGCGCAGTCATCTACCTGCAACTGATAAAGGTTCTGAGTTCGAACCCCTATCTTCTGGGTCTCTCCAGTAGTCTTACTGCGCAGGAAGGCTTTTCCTTCGCTGAAGACCACATCATATCCCTTATCCTCCAACATCGCTACTGAAATCAGGTTCTTCTTCAATCCAGGTACATGCATGACATCCTTTAAGACAAAGGGTTTACCAGACTCCCTCTGAAAGGATACGGTACCGATACCAGTAGCACTGTATCTACCGTCATCGCCCATCTCGATGTGCATACCCAAATCCTTATCCTCCAGATCTGAGAACAACTCCCGATCTCCCGTCATATGAAATGACGCACCGCTGTCCAAGAACCACACCGATCCCAGCATACTTGAAACTAAGCATGCAATCAGTGAAACTTTGACAGCCACCCCCACACTTCCCAGCTCATCTCTGCACTGAGTGAACTTCGTGAGGTATTCGGCGATGTTGTCGCCCTTCTCCATCTTGATGTTCCTGAGCTTATATTTGAGCACCAGCTTCCTTTGGTTGCTCTTCTTCTAGAATAGATCCGTCAAAGCTTTCCACATTAAATATGGAGTAGACTTACCATGAAGGCTGGATACAATATGATCCTTGACGCCCTCCAACAGGATCCTTCGACATTTCGCGATCTTCTTTTGCCATGCATCGACCAAAGCTGCATCAGTGGGCTTTCGGACATCCGCATCCACGAACTCCTTCAGACCATTATCTTCTAACACTGCTTCCATTCGATCCTTCCATGCAACATAGTTCGAACTGCCTTCAAGAGCATATTCGAGTCGCAAACCATTGAAAGAAGACATCTTTCAACACCGGCACCAAGAAAACCAACCTTCTGCAAAATTCGAATTCCAAACTCCAAGCTCTATCGCTTCTGATCTATACTTGAAAACAAATTATTTCCAAATCAGAGATTGACTGCAAGGGCATTCACCAGATCTTTCACCTTACAAAGAAGGATGAATATTCCGGAGGCTACCTGGCCCGCATGCAGACTCTGTCCGAGGAAATAAGTTTGCAATCACCGTAATAGACTTCGACAATTAACTTCGCTGCGATACCATGCAGTAGAAAATCTATGTACATTTCCGATACCATGTAGAAATTAGCTGAATAAATCACTTATTCAATGAAGATTAACCCGATCATACATCAATTTTGAATTGCATGCATAACACATAACCCTCTTCTACAATTAATTGTCACATGCGGAAATAATATAGAAGCAATCGCACATCAAATCAATCACACATTAACTCGGTATGTATGGGGAAAGCCTATAGCTGAAAACCCCCCAGCTATTGTGTATATTATAATGGAGAAATCATGTAACAATCATAGTACAAAAACTCTTCACAAGCTCTCATGCACTACCTCCCATGCTACACACTATCAAGCTAGATCTAGCAAATCACTTGCTCCAATCCTTAGCCACTTGATAGCCAACCTTGATTGCGTCTTAATGCTAGGTGATGGCCTCCTTATATAGATAAACCACCAGCCTAAACTTTGCAATACTCATAGCTTACTCCACCTATCTATGTGTTGCAAATAGCAACAGTATAGTTACAACTGATAGCTAACTCTACCCTTTCATCTATCTCTTTCACTGGTCTTCACTGAACTGATCATGCACTGTAGTGAATTGAAGTGTTCTTGAGTTGACTAATGAGTTACTAATTAATGAATTAAATAATATTTAATTCACTCCACTCATATCTAGTTGATTAGTTAGTTAACTAATCCCAACTAGTTCAACTAAAACAAGCAGAACACAACTCCACTACTTGTCCCGTTAACTCCTCCAAAACTCCTGCCACTGAAGTCTAACTGAAGCCAACCATGCAAGATGCCATCAAACCCTAAGAACCACGTGATTCCTTGTGTCAGTTGCATGAGTCACCTCCATGACTCAAACTGAAGTGCGCCAAGAGAGTAAACTGCTGTTTATAGTCAAAATATTATTAAAGGTAAATAATATTTGACTTCCATATTTTTAGGAGATCAGTCTAAAAATAGCCTGGGTCCTAAAAATTAGGGTCTCATCTATTTTTACCGACATGTCGCATACTCCAAGAATCTCCAAGTAGAATTCCCAAATTATGCTCCGTATGTCTAAAAATAGACATAGTCTAAAAATAGACTTTGCGCCAGAATTTGCCTGCGGGCCCACTTAGTGAAGGCGACTTCATTTCACTAAGCTCCATCATCTTGCTGCATTCTCAACAGTAGATGCCTTGGATGAACAGGAAGAATTACCTACTGCCACTATGGAAGAGCAGTTCCAAAACTCACCTTGGTACGTGGACATCTTATATGTGCTTACAAACCTTAATGCTCCTCCTGATTTATCAAAAACAAAGGCAAGGTTTTTAAATTTTAAAGCTAGGAACTATTGAATTTTAAATGAATGTTTATATTGGAAAAATCCTAATGGCTTATTGCTTAAATGTTTACTTGAAGTTGATGCAGAGAGGATCAAGCATGAATTCCATGAAGGAGAGTGTGGAGGTCATCTCTACTGGAAAACCACAGCCAATAAAATCCTTAGAGCTGGCTATTACTGGCCCACCCTCTTCCAAGATGTCCATAAAATCATAGTTGCCTATCACAAATGCCAACTTTTTGAGGGCAAAAGAAAACTCCTTCCTTTACCATTACAACCTATCACTGTTGAAGCTCCTTTTCAACAGTGGGGACTATATTTCATAGGAGAGATCCATCCTGCTTCATCTGCCCAACACAAATGGATTCTCATAGCCACTGAGTACTTCACAAAGTGGATAGAGGCCATCGCTTCTAAGAATGCCACAGATTCTGTCATTATAAAATTTCTTGAAGACCATATCCTGTCTAGATTCGGCTGCCCTAAGAAGATTATTACTGATAATGCTGCTGCTTTTGGTTCCAAAAAGATGATTGATTTTTGTCACAGGTATCAGATTACACTTGGTCATTCTACTACTTATTACCCTCAAGGTAATGGGCTAGCAGAATCATCAAATAAAATTTTGGTGACCATCATCAAGAAGTTGCTTGAAGAGAATAAAAAATCATGGCATAACAATTTGGTGCATGCTTTGTGGGCAGACAGATTGACCACAAAGAAATCCATTGGAATGTCCCCTTACCAGCTTGTTTATGGAGCAGATGCAGTGTTTCCTACCAGCCTAGGTGTACCAGTGATAAAATTAGTCCAAGAAATATAGTCAGAAGAGGACAGCATGATAAGGAGGATAAATCATGTTAGCCACCTATAAAATTTGATTATACCAAAGGTGGCTAAATATGTTTTGAGCCTTCAAGGAACAATTTTTCTCTATTAAAAACTGTTGGCTCTTGAAGACTCTTGAAGGCCTCATGCCTCTGCCCAGTTTCCCATACTGTTGTTTACATCCTAAAAACCTCTGAAATCATATAAAAATCCAAAGTCAAATACTACTGCAGACCCCTTTTTCCCCTTTCTTCTCCTC
Source organism: Pinus albicaulis (assembly GCA_034641835.2). Lineage (NCBI taxonomy): Eukaryota > Viridiplantae > Streptophyta > Pinopsida > Pinales > Pinaceae > Pinus > Pinus albicaulis. The sequence continues at coordinate 130,767,054 of CM076578.1, read as the reverse complement.
AAAACTAACCTCCTCTTCTATCCCTCCATTCCCCATGAAAATCCCTCTTTTCCATGTTTCTGCTATTTCCCCTCATCAAAATCCATTTTATAAGGTCTAAGACCCCTTCTAAGCCTTATCGGAACCTCCATTTCTTTTGAAAAAACCATAGAAAACGCATATTTTCTATGTTCTGGGCTTAAGCCCCCTCGGGCTAAGCCTTTAACCTTTTTTCATCCATGCGCCTGAGCACCAGAACCAACTACTAAACCTGTCGGGTGCTTATCCTTTCCAATAATTTCTCCACCCAAAAACATTAAAAACCGTTGTTATTCATGTTTTTTGGGTTTTAATTTATTTTCAAAAGTTTTCCGCCCATGCATATTGTGGGTGATATCCATCGTTGATCTGCCCCGTAGATCGGATGGTGCGGAGCACGTCTTTCTGTGGTCCCCACCGCCAGTGCGCCGGTTGCCCAAAACTGTGTGATATCTTTCGCACTGCCTTTGGGCGGAGGGTGGTTTTCTCCCAATCGACAGCAATTCCATACGCTTGATGCCACACGTCTCCTGTACCTTTTCCAAAACCGCCATCCCCGCGCATTAAAGTTATCCCCCGCGCATTAACGTTCGGGCCAGGGCATGCAGCGAAATTTACCACAGCCATCCGATCTGGGCCCATTGATCTGACGGTGAGCGCTAACCAAAGTTTCTCGATGGATAACAAAGGTGTGCGCGCGATAAAACAGGCCATCTTACACCGGCAATCGCATATCCACTGTCAATCTGATCTGTAGATCGACGGTCCAAAATTCATCACCCAGATTCCCTCCATTCACTTTCAACATCCCTTGATTCCATCTTGACCGTCCAAATTGATCCCGATCAACGGCACAGTTTCACTGCGGGGGTATACCCCCAAGATTTTTCCTCCGTACACCCAGACCCCCCGCAATCATCCCCGACCGTCGATTTCAACGCAAATCGATGGCTTTGTTCTAATCCTCCTCCCCTATGCTTTTTCGACCATTTTTAAATTAAATCCTGATCGTTGGATGATGTCATCCAACGGCCCTACTTCCTCTACACATCCTCCGATGCAGATTGACCTATAAATGCAGGTTTTTGTAACATTTGTTTGTTTTTGCAGGTTTTAATTTTTTTCCGCTTAAATGAAGAAATTTCGTAGGCCAAGAATGACGATCCTCCGGCCTTCGAATACATCAGGGAAGTCATCCGCAGGGTTAAATTACATGTTTCGTCGATGTTTTCTCAGGCATTGATGCCTTATAAACCCTGCGCAGCCCGACACAACAACAAGGAACCATGAAACAGGCACAGTAAAAGATTATCAGTGTCGAAGACCAGGATGAACCAGAGCAGAGAATTGATGAAAAAATTAGTGGGGATTACGACTAAGACAGTTGTCAATAGCCTAATCCCCAATCTAAAACACAGTTTAAAGGAAAACCTAAAAGCTTTTTATCAGGAAAACTCTCCACCGCCACTGATGGAGGCGAATTGATTCCTCCCAGTGACCAAAGTGCCACCTGTGCCTCAAAGTATTCAATCAGGAATAGAACTTATTGATCGGGATCAGATATTTTTCCTCGACGCAGCCGAAGAGTTACTTCTACCAAGGATTTAATGAAAGAATGTCTGCAGAGTAACCCTAGCATCACACAGAGCCTCAAAGGTCAACAAAAGCTCCCTTCGAGCTTAATTCATAAGTGTAAATCAATTAATGCAGTGAAACACCTATACAGTTTCTTCATTGAGCCTCCCAAGGGCCAAGAAAACATTAACTCGGTATTAATTGTATTTGAGATCTTTAATCAGATCTCACCTCCTCATCCTTCTATATATACTTCAGTAGAAGATGAGTGAGGGGTTGGTTGTTGATGTAATTTTTGAAGCATTGTAATGTAATTGGGCTGAAGATTCCGGATTGTAAATAGTGATTCACTAGCTCTTGGAGCTCTGCTTGTAACAGATAAGTTATGTTATGAAAGAAAGATGAATTAAAACACTATACTTGAAGATTGTAACTGGTTTGGAGCATCAATACAAGCTGATTTATGGGATCCTGGTCTATGTTAACGGTGATGTTATTCTTATTGTAACTTGTGATTTTGTTTCTGTTTTCATTATGTTTCATTTTCTACTGTAAAGAACAGTTTAAACAGTGTTAGGGCCTACTGTATACCAGTAACCTTCTCTGGCTGAAAAATCTGTATTTAAATGTTTTCTTTCAACTGTGTTATTTGGAAATGATTTAATTCAGTTTAAGCATAGGAATGCTGGCATTCCCTCGTCTTATTTTCTTAGCTGAATATTATTTTTGAATGTTACTTTTAGTATATGTTGTGTGAAGATGAACTGAGGAAGATATGGTGAGCCCTGGTCCCAGTCTTGTTTGCATAACTGTTTGATTGTTTCCCTTAGAATGTGTTAAAATTTGGATAGTTTCAAAGTACTTACCAGATCTTAGGCCATTCTGTGTTATCTCTGTGATTGTCTTGGAAGTAGCCAAGTAAAGAAGAGCTAGGAGAGGATTTGTGGTGAGCCTGGCCTACTAGTCTCTACTCTAAAAGTTGCCTTCAAGTTTCCCTTAGTTTGTGTATGTTTTCTATTGGAAGTGTATCAAAGGATGGCTAGTTTCAAAGTACTTACCAGATCCTAGTTTGCTTTCATGTTTTTCTTAAGTGCTTGGTCAAAGGGTGGCTAGTTTCAAAGTACTTACCAGATCCTGGGCTACTCTTTGTTCTGCATCTGTTTATTTCCCCTTCTTGATGTATCACTCCATTCCATAAATCGAATCTTAAAGAGATCCTTAGACATAGATGACTTGCCCCATGGACCATTTTTGCCTCTTGATTTTCCAATTTAATCCTCTTATGACTCCATAGCCCAATGGACTGAAAACCTGCCGTCATCTTTCTTCTTGATCAAAACTTACTCTTTTGCTTGCAACTTCTCACTTTTTAACCTCTTTACCTTTGGGATTTTTCACCTCTAAAAGCAATCATTGTCAACCATCCAAAAACAAAACAAAACCCTTATACTTCATAACTAGACTAATATCATTATTCCAAACTTCAAAGACAAATCCATCTTTGCACATATTGGAGAGATCCCTCTCCGGATTCAGGAGGGCTAGATCCTAGAATCCCAAAGTTGGTTGAAACAATGTTGTTTTTGTAATTGGACTCTGCCAATCTTGCTAATAAATTACAGATCCCCAACATTTCTGGCGACTCCGCTGGGGAAGACCATAGGACATCAGAGATTTGGTTTCCCCTTAAAAAATCTTTATAACATTGTGAGTAAAAAGCAGCATTTTCAAGCACTACCAAGGAATGGTAATCATGATGAGACTTGTTTGAGTCAATGACAAGCTAGGTCAACCGTAGGATTCTGATAAAACTTCATCTAACCTTGAAAAAATAGCTAGCTTAGCCATAAGAGTAGACTATCTTTGTCTCACAATCGTAGCTAAGTTTTGAAACAAAGTTAGGCCATTCTTAGAAACCACACAAATAAAATAACTCAGAAATACCAAAAACATTTCAGATTGGTAGTAAAACACTTACTCTTACATTTCATTTACCTTTTAGTTGTGTTTTACCTCATACTCTTAGATAGAGTTTGGAAAGGGCCAGGTAGCCTCCGGATCTCATCCTCTTTTAGAGGTGACATATCTGGTAAATGCCCTCCCAGTCAATCTCTGGTTAGAATTTGTTGTGTTTCGAGATATCATTGAAAAAGGATGTTTCACAAGCACTGTGGTGGACAGTGTATCTCTTTGAAAACACTCTAAACTTTCCACCTGGTGACTCCACAATCCTGAATAGACCTTAAGACTCCACTGGGAAGAACCCTTATCATTATAATATCTTTTAAACTCAGTTAGAGGGCTGTGGGAATAAAATTGTGAAAACAGAATAGTTGACCTCTCAAATATTGTCATACTTGGTTGAACTTTTCTTGTTTATTTGGGTCTAAAAACACAGCATATTGGCTCCTAGAAAGATTCACACTAGAGCCCATCCTGACCCTGATCCACCTGAGATAGTTGATAACCCAGAAAGAATCCTTAGGAAGTCTTCTAAGATAGAATCTTCAACTGTTTTCAGATCACCCCTAAGAGCTAATTCTGTCCCTGAAAAACCTTTTAGCTCTGCAACAATCACAAGTTGCCCTATTAAATCCGCTTAGAACCAGGTCCCTTGATGATTTAGATCAGTTAGATTCCGAGTCTTCACATTCATCTCCTGAAACAAGTGAACATCTTGGGAATAGAGAAACAACACCTCCTGATTTAAATTTTCTTTATAATCTAGGTGTCTCTCATCCAAGGTCAGCTCAGCAATCTACTACAGTCCCATCCACTTATTTTCATCCTTCATCCGTCACTCAAACCACTTCACTTCAGCCCACACCCCCTCTTGTCAATCCACTTCCACCACATATCATGGCAGCATGGTATGCTCCCTTAGTCCTTTCTGTACCATTAGTCAATCTTCCACAAGACTATCAGTCCAAAATTCCATTATATGATGCTAGCAATGCTACAACAACATCACAACATGTGGACAAGATGAATGACTACTTTGACAGAAATGAAATTGATGATGATTCTGTCAAACTTAGATTTTTTTCTTAGAGTTTAGGGGGAGAAGTAAGAAAATGGTTTAAAGCCCTAGCCCCCCACAGTATCAAAAATCTCCAAGGCTTCCATCAAACATTCTTAAACAAATGGGAAGTGAGGAAGAATCCTCTCCAAGTCCTTACTAACTACAACAATCTCCATAGAAACCCCGGGGAAAGTGTACAAGCCTATTGTACTAGATTTAACAGTGTGTATAATGCATTTTACCCAGAATTAAAACCTCCACAAGGCTCAGCCTTAAACAAGTTTCCTGAAGGGTTTGACGCTGACATGACCTATTCACTTAGAGAGAGAGATTTTGCAACCCTTGAAGACATGCAAAGAGGTGCTCTTTATGTGGAAGTCAACCTAATGGAGAAGAGGGCAAGGATGAAAGCTGAAAAGAGAGTATCTTTTAGAAAGCAATCCACACCTACTACCTCACGCTCAAAGATGGAAAGAATGATGGAAGAAATGATGAAGAAAATGAGAATTCTTGAGAGAGCACAAGAAAGTCAAAACCAAACTGCTACTCAAAACAGAAACCAAAACCAGAATCAGAATATAAGAAGAAACCAGCCTCCAAACAGACCCAGGGAAGATGATCAACAGATCACTCCTCCCTTTCATCAAAACTATGTGAGTGAGGTTGAGGAAAGAGATGAAATAGTATAGGAAGATGATATTAACCTATTTGGGGTAGATGATGATGACTTTGAGGTTAATTATGATAGAAAAAAGGGTCTTTACACACCTTATCATGAAAAACGAGATGATGATGAAAATTGTTGTCAAGACATGGAAAATGCCATCACAGAACCTCAAAGAGAATATGACCTCAGAAGTAAATCTATTCAACAAACCCCCAACAACAAAACCTCTGATAAATCCTTACAAATCAGCACTGTAACCAAGCCTAAGGTGGTTAAACAAAAGGAAAAAACAGTGGATGTTAATTCTAGTAAAGATAAAGAGAAAGAAACTCAAAATCTTGAAAAACAGAGTGCAAACATTAGTAGTACTAACACTTCAGCTAGTACTCCTTTTTCAACCGTTGTGTCAACTGTAGATAAAACAAATCAGCAAGCTGTTGTTGCTGATAGAGTGGAAGTAAACAAGGCTGAAACCAGCACCTTAAAGAATCAAATTCCTTTCAGCCTGGAACAGGAAATCTCAAAGATTAAAATTTATGTCCCTTTGACTGAGTTAGCTGCCCAACATGTATATAGGTCCAAAATTTTGAAGGCTTTGAACATAGAAGAAAATGAGGATACACTCAATCTTAATGACGACCAGCCAGAGCTTATTTTTGGTCCGAAGATTGAAGGTAAGTTTCAAGAGGGACCTGTCCCTCCCTTTTATGTAAGTTTGAACGTTCATGACAAAATTCTACACAACGCTATGCATGACTCAGGCGCTTCTCATAATTTAATGCCAAAAGCTATAATGGAGAGCCTGGGTCTTGAAATCACCAGACCTTATAAAGATCTTTAATCCTTTGATTCGAGTAGAGTCAAGTGTTTAGGATTGATCAAAGACCTTTGTGTTAACTTAGCCTAGATTCCAGCCAAATTCTTAGTTATGGATGTTGTTGTGGCTGATGTACCCCCAAAGTATGGAATGCTTTTATCAAGATCTTGGGGGGCTAAGTTACAGGGGACTATGCAAATGGATATGACCTATGCGACTATCCTTGTTTTCAATCAGACTAGAAGACTTTACAGGGAGTCTCATATGCAATACATAGTTACAAGTCAAGACAGGCCTCAAAACTCCCCTCTGTATTCTATAAGTACAAGCCTTGATTCTTTTATCATGTTTAATGATGAAACCCTCACTGAAAAAATCACTTTAACAGGATCAATGGCTGAAACGAAGGAAGAGGAGCACAACACTGAAGTGTCAAAACACTTTGCTGTATTTGAAAACATTAGCAAACCAAACACAGGTCTTGAACTACAAGTCATAAATCCATTAGACTTAGATCTTGACAGTCAAGAGAATAATCCTCAACCCAATGAGAAACTTGAGGAGTCAAATCATACAGAGGACATCCACCAAACCGATAAAACTGAAAATGATCCTCTCTGGAGTATGTATTTTGATGGGTTATGCACTAGAACAAATGCTGGTGCAGGTGTCTGGATTACTAACACTAAAAGCAAGCACACAGCATGTATTTCTTGCAAATTAAACTTTCAGTGTTCCAACAACATAGCGGAGTACAAATCCCTACTCTTAGGCTTACACTTGCTGAAAAAGTTAGGAGCCAAGAAAATAAATGTGTATGGGGATTCTGAGTTAATAATTAGGCAAGTCAATGGGGAGTATAATGAAAATCATCCCAGACTTAGGGCCTATCGGAATGATGTCATGGATCTTTTGAAAACATTTGAGGATTCCAAACTGAGTTTTGTCGGAAAAGAAATCTTATAGCCCACAATTTAGCCTTTGCAGCTAGGACATGTCTAATGCCATATGAGACCGAAGATTGCTCAACTCAGATAAAATTTAGACAAGCTATGCCTGATAATAAAAAATATTGGCAGGTGTTTGACGAAGATAAACAAATACAAGACTTCATGCAATTCAAAAATGAATTTGAACTGCATAGTTCAGATTCAGATTATGATACAGACTGTAGTGAAGAAGAACCTTCTCCTGAGCTTGTCAATATTAACCTTCAGACTAGCAAACTTAGAAACGAAACAGAATTGAGTGTAGAATCAGAAACAGAAGAATCAGAAACACTGCATTCTAATGATGAAAGTTTGCCAAGTGGTCTGACACCTTTAGAAGAGTTGTTCGATTTTAATGATGTGGCCAAAAAACCTAAACTGGAACCTATAGAGACTGAAGTAGAGGAGTGCAACATAGGCAGTAAGGAAAAACCGAAAATTATCAAACTATCCAAAACTTTTCCAGCTCACATTAAACTCAAATACATAGAGCTGTTCAAAGAATTTTCCGATGTTTTTTCATGGAGTTACGAAGATCTTAAATCCTATGACACTGAAATAATACAGCACAAAATCCCTCTTAAAGAAAACCAAAAACCATTCAAACAAAAACTGCGCAAAATAAACCTTGTACAATTGCTTTTGGTTAAGAAGGAAATCATGAAGATGTATGATGCCGGTATTATTGTCCCTATTAGATATTCTGAATGGGTATCTAATCTGGTGTCTGTTAGGAAGAAGACTGGAGAAATCAGGCTTTGTATAGATTTTAGAGATTTAAATAAATATTCATTGAAAGACAACTACCCTTTACCAAAGATGGATCATATTTTACAAAGGGTGGTGGGGTCTAAAAGAATTTCTTTGGTTGATGGCTATTCACGGTATAATCAGATCTTAGTTCACCCTGCTGATCAATTAAAGACAGCCTTTACTACACCATGGGGCACTTTCATGTATGTGAAAATGCCCTTTGGTCTAATGAATGCTGGAGAAACCTTTCAGAGGGCCATGGACATAGCATTCTCGGAAGAATTGGGCTTCTTCATCATTATCTATCTTGACGATGTCACTGTGTTTTCAAAAACAGATGAAGAGCATTTACAACATTTAAGAAAAGTTTTCAAGAAATGTAGAAGTTTTGCGATATCTTTAAAAAAACACTTTTCGGTCTCCAAGAGGGTAAGCTTCTTGGGCACATTATTTCTGAGGAGGGTATAAAGATAGATCCAAAGAGGATAGAGGCCATATTGCAAATCTCTCATCCTCGAAACATCAAAGAGTTGCAGTCTTTCATTGGAAAGATTAACTTTTTGAGAAGGTTCATCCCCAACTTGGTTGAACTCCTTAGGAATATCAAAAACATGTTAAAAAAGGAGCAAGGGGTAAAATGGACCTTGGAAGCAAAGACATCCTTTGAGCTGGTGAAACAAGCATTAACCAAAACACCAGTTCTCATAAGTCCTGATTTTTCAAAAGATTTTTATATCTTTTCATTTGCATCAGAACATACCATAACTGCTGTCCTTTTACAAAAAAATCCACAAGGACAAGAGAAGCCTATTGCATTCTTTAGTAAGGCATTGAGGGATGCCCCATTGAAGTACAACATTATGGAAAAGAAAGCTTTTTCTTTGGTTAAAGCTTTAAAATATTTCAGGGTGTACATCCTTCACTCACACATCATTGCCTTTGTCCCAAATTCAATGATTAAAGACATCCTAACACAGGACCCAGATGGTAAGAGAGGTAAGTGGATTGTTGTTATTCTTGAATATGATTTAGAGATAAAACCCACTAAGCTCATCAAAGGCCAAGGTCTAGCTATATTAATGGCTGAATCAAATTGTGAAGTTCTTGATATTCATATGATTAATGCTTTAGATGATCAAGAGGAAATCTCGACACCCATTGTTCAAAACCATTCCATGAATTCCTCTTGGTATGCTGATATTGTTTACGTTTTGCTTAATTTAAATACACCTCCTGGTTTACCAAAAACAAAGGCAAGGTTCTTGAAGCTGAAAGCAGTAAACTATTGCATTATAGATAGATGTCTTTATTGGAAAAATGCAAGTGGTATATTTCTTAAATGTTTGCCTGAGTTTGATGCAGAGAAGGTTAAGCAGGAATTCCATGAAGGAGAGTGTGGGGGTCATTTGTGCTGGAAGTCAACAACCAACAAAATTTTGAGGGCTGGTTTCTATTGGCCTAGTCTTTTTCCTGATATACACAAGATGACCACTACTTGCCATAAATGCCAACTATTTGAAGGCAAAAGAAAATTGCTACCCCTTTTACTACATCCAATCACTGTTGAAGCTCCTTTTCAACAGTGGGGACTTGACTTCATAGGAGAAATCCATCCACCATCTTCTGCCCAACATAGGTGGATCCTTACTGCCACAGACTATTTCCCTAAGTGGATAGAAGCCATTCCTTGTAGGCAGGCCAATGATTCAACTATCATAAAGTTCATGGAGACTAATATTCTCTCCAGATTTGGCTGTTTTACCAAAATTATCACTGATAACGTAGCAGCATTTGGATCAAAGAGGATGGTTAATTTCTGTCATAGATATCAGATATCATTGGGGCATTCCACAGCCTACTACCCTCAAGGTAATGGACTTATAGAATCTTCCAACAAAAGCTTAGTGAACATAATCAAGAAACTATTGGAGGATAAAAAAAAGTCTTGGCACACAAAGCTGGTCCATGCACTTTGGGCCGACAGATTAACTTTGAAGAAATCTATTGGTATGTCACCTTTCCAGCTTGTGTATGGTACAGATGCAATTTTTCCAAATAGCCTTGGTGTACCAGTGATGAAGTTGATTCAAGAGTTGCAGACTGAAGAAAATGACATGATCAGAAGAATAAATCAGACCATTCATCTTCAGCAGACCAGAGAGGAAGTGTATAACAAAGCATTATAGAAACAGGACGGCATCAAAAAGCTTTTTGACAGAAGAACAAAGGCCAGCAATTTCAAGATTGGGGAAATTTTTTTAAAGTGGGACTCAAGGAGGGAAGAAAAGGGAAAGCATGGAAAATTTGACAACCTCTGGCTTGGCCATTACTCTATTCATTCAGTTGCGGGTCATAATGCATTTTTCCTACAGGAACTAGATGGAACAGAATTGTTTGGGGGTCCTATCAATGGCAGGATGCTTAAGCATTACTTCTCTTGGTCCATTTTTTGTTTTGAAGCCTTTTTATCTTTTTCCATTATGAATATTCCATTCACCATTGCATTCAAAGTTATAAAAAATCAAGAAATACAAAAACAAAGAAAAAGAAGAAAAGAGGGCAAAAATGAAAACAAGAAAGGCAAAGCCCCATGCCAAAAAGAGAAACAAATTCTGAAAGTGTGCAAGCTCAAATGCCACTCCTCAAAAACACACTTCTAGTTAGTCAAACAGTTTAAACTTGACTAATTAGATTTAAATTTTCTGCTGATAGGATAGTGAATTCGATTTGCCAAACTGTTCAATATTGGCTTATTAGTAGATAGATTAGGATAGAAATTGGAGGTTCAAGAAAACTCAAAATCTGAACCAAAGTTTCCAAAAGGAGGTGACTCAATTTTTTTTTATCTTCTGAGTCAAAAAAGAAAAGAGAAAAACTGGTTCTAATTTGTCCAAAATCTGAATCAGAGAACAAGGAAGAAACAGCTCAAAAGCAAAGCAAAAACAGAGCTGTGAAGAAAAGAGAAGGCTATGATGAGAGACTTTCAGATCTTAAGCCTTCCATTTTGATTTTAAATTTCTGCAAATAATAATCTATGTGCAGCTAGTTTTTATTCCATAGATCACAGCAAGTCAAACAGCTTAATCTTGGCTTGACTTTTTTTAAATTTCTGTTGTAGAATTTAGAGAATGGAAGTCTGTTGGACAGTTTAATCCCAATAGACAGTAGATTAGGTAGACAAATAATCTGAGCTCAATTTTTTAATCTGAGTTCAGGGAGAAATAAGGAATAGAGTTAGATTAGTTTTTATGCTTTCAAAAGAATAAAATGTTGTGAAAAGAGTTTTCCAATCCAAGTGCACTCTGGTGAAGAAAAAATGTTAGATCAGTAGGATTGGGTAGGTAGAAAGTTGTATTGATGAGTTCCATTATTTTTTCATAGCTAATGTTATTTTTCAGAGCAAAGCAAGATCATCTAGCAAAAGAGGAGAAATCTAAAGGATCAGGCACAAGTCAACCTCCCAGAGAAATCAAGACTGAATTCTTGATGCCTTCAAGAAGGCACCATCCCCAAGTGGAGCCACTGTTAGCCACCTGTAAAATTTGATTATACCAAAGGTGGCTAAATATGTTTTGAGCCTTCAAGGAACAATTTTTCTTTATTAAAAACTGTTGGCCCTTGAAGACTCTTGAAGGCCTCATGCCTCTGCTTAGTTTCCCATACTACTGTTTACATCCTAAAAACCTCTGAAATCCTATAAAAATCCAAAGTCAAATACTACTGCAGACCCCTTTTTCCACTTTCTTCTCCTCACAACTAACCTCCTCTTCTATCCCTCCATTCCCCATGAAAATCCCTCTTTTCCATGTTTCTGCTATTTCCCCTCATCAAAATCCATTTTATAAGGTCTAAGACCCCTTCTTAGCCTTATCGGAACCTCCATTTCTTTTGAAAAAACCATAGAAAACGCAAATTTTCTATGTTCTAGGCTTAAGCCCCCTCGGGCTAAGCCTCTAACCTTTTTTCATCCATGCGCCCGAGCACCAGAACCAACTGGTAAACCTGTTGGGCGCTTATCCTTTCCAATAATTTCTCCGCCCAAAAACATTAAAAACCTTTGTTATTCGTGTTTTTTGGCTTTTAATTTATTTTTAAAAGTTTTCTGCCCATGCATATTGTGGGTGATATCCACCATCGATCTGCCCCGCAGATCGGACGGTGTGGAGTGTGTCTTTCCATGGTCCCCACCGCCAGTGCGCCGGTTGCCCAAAACCGCATGGTATCTTTCGCACCGCCTTTGGGCGGAGGGTGGTTTTCTCCCAATCGACAGCGATTCCATACACTTGCCGCCATGCGTCTCCTGTACCTTTTCCAAAACCGCCATCCCCGCACATTAACGTTCGGGCCAAGGCATGCAGCGAAATTTACCACAGCCGCCCGATCTGGGCCCACTGATCCGATGGTGAGTGCTAACCAAAGTTGCTCGATGGATAAAAAAGGTGTGCGCGCGATAAAACAGGCCATCGTACACCGGCAATCGCATATCCGCCACCGATCTGATCTGCAGATCGACGGTCCAAAATTCATCACCCAGATTCCCTCTGTTGACTTTCAACATCCCCTGATTCCATCTTGACCGTCCAAATTGATCCAGATCAATGGCGCAGTTTCACTACGGGGGTATACCCCCAATATTTTTCCTCCGTACACCCAGACCCCCCGCAATCATCCCCGACCATCGATTTCAGCACAAATCGATGGCTCTGATCTAATCCTCCTCCCCTATGCTTTTTCGACCATTATGAGATTAAATCCCGACCGTTGGATGATGCCATCCAACGGCCTTGCTTCCTCCGCACATCCTTCGATGCAAATTGACCTATAAATGCAGGATTTTGTAACATTTGTTTGTTTTTGCAGGTTTTAATGCTTTTCCGCTTAAATGAAGAAATTTCGTAGGCTAAGGATGACGATCCTCTAGCCTTCGAATACATCAGGGAAGTCATCCGCAAGGTTAAATTACATGTTTCCTCGATGTTTTCTCAGGAATTGATGCCTTATAAACCCTGTGCAGCCCGACACGACAACAAGGAAAACCATGAAACGGGCACAGTCAAAGATTATCAGTGTCGAAGACCAGGATGAACCAGAGCAGAGAATTGATGGAAAAATTAGTGGGGATTATGACTAAGACAGTTGTCAATAGCCTAATCCCCAATCTAAAACACAGTTTAAAGGAAAACCTAAAAGTGTTTTATCAGGAAAACCCTCCACCACCACCGATGGAGGCGAATTGATTCCTCCCAGCGACCAAAGTGCCACCTGTGCCTCAAAGTATTCAATCAGGAACAGAACTTATTGATCGGGATTAGATATTTTGCCTCGACGCAGCCGAAGAGTTACTTCTGCCAAGGATTTAATGAAAGAATGTCTGCAGAGTAACCCTAGCATCACACAGAGCCTTAAAGGTCAACAAAAGCTCCCTCTGAGCTTAATTCATAAGTGTAAATCAATTAATGCAGTGAAACACCTGTACAGTTTCTTCATTGAGCCTCCGAAGGGCCAAGAAAACATTAACTCTGTATTAATTGTATTTGAGATATTTAATCAGATCTCACCTCCTCATCCTTCTATATATACTTCAGTAGAAGATGAGTGAGGGGTTGGTTGTTGATGTAATTGCTGAAGCATTGTAATGTAATTGAGCTAAAGATTCCGGATTGTAAATAGTGATTCACTAGCTCTTGGAGCTCTGCTTGTAATAGATAAGTTAGGTTATGAAAGAAAGATAAATTAAAACACCAGACTTGAAGATTGTAACTGGTTTGGAGCATCAATACAAGCTGATTTATGGGATCCTGGTCTATGTTAACGGTGATGTTATTCTTATTGTAACTTGTGATTTTGTTTCTGTTTTCATTATGTTTCATTTTCTACTGTAAAGAACAGTTTAAAAAGTGTTAGGGCCTACTGTATACCAGTAACCTTCTCTAGCTAAAAAATATTTATTTAAATGTTTTCTTTCAACTGTGTTATTCGGAAATGATTTAATTCAGTTTAAGCATAGGAATGCTGGCGTTCCCTCGTCTTAATGTCTTAGCTGAATATTATTTTTGAATGTTACTTTCAATATATGTTGTGTGAAGATGAACTGAGGAATATATGGTGAGCCTTGGTCCCAGTCTTGTTTGCATAACTGTTTGATTGTTTCCCTTAGAATGTGTTAAAAGCTGGATAGTTTCAAAGTACTTACCAGATCTTAGGCCATTCTGTGTTATCTCTATGATTGTCTTGGAAGTAGCCAAGTAAAGAAGAGCTAGGAGAGGATTTGTGGTGAGCCCGGCCTGCTAGTCTCTACTCCAAAAGCTGCCTTCAAGTTTCCCTTAGTTTTTGTATGTTTTCTATTGGAAGTGTATCAAAGGCTGGCTAGTTTCAAAGTACTTACCAGATCCTAGTTTTCTTTCATGTTTTTCTTAAGTTCTTGGTCAAAGGCTGGCTAGTTTCAAAGTACTTACCAGATCCTGGGCTGCTCTTTGTTCTACATCTGTTTATTTCCCCTTCTTGATGTATCACTCCATTCCATAAATCGAATCTTAAAGAGATCCTTAGACATAGATGACTTGCCCCATGGACCATTTTTGCCTCTTGCTATTCCAATTAAATCCTCTTATGACTCCATAGCCCAATGGACTGAAAACCTACCGTCATCTTTCTTCTTGATCAAAACTTACTCTTTTGCTTGCAACTTCTCACTTTTGAACCTCTTTACCTTTGGGATTTTTCACCTCTAACAGCAATCATTTTCAACCATTAAAAAACAAAACAAAACCCTTGGTCTTCATAACTAGCCTAATATCATTATTCCAAACTTCAAAGACAAATCCATCTTTGCACATATTGGAGAGATCCCTCTCCGGATTCAGGAGGGCTAGATCCTAGAATCCCAAAGTTGGTTGAAACGATGTTGTTTCTGTAATTGGACTCTGCCAATATTGCTAATAAATTACAGATCCCCAACAAATCAGACAATACATCTCCAGCAGTCAGGGGAAGAGGTCTACAACAGAGCTAAAAAGGTGCAAGAGAACATAAAGAAGTTGTTTGACAAGAGAACAAAGGCTTGTAACTTCAACATTGGAGACAAGGTACTCAAGTGGGACTCTAGAAGAGAAGATAAGGGTAAACATGGAAAATTTGATAGTTTGTGGCAAGGTCCTTACATTATTCAGTCCACCAGTGGTCCAAATGTCTTTTTTCTGCAAGAGTTAAATGGCACAGATCTGTTTAGGGGTCCTGTCAATGGCAGGGTGCTCAAGCATTACTACTGCTAAGTTTGATTTTAAAGCTTTCATTTCCATTGTAAATACCATTGCTTTGTTTAGTTTGACAAAGAGGAAAATACAAAAACAATAGAAGATAGAAAAGAGGGCAGATTGTAAAAAAAAAATAAAGGTACAAACCCATACCCAAAAAGAGAAATAAATTCTGAAAGTGTGCAAGCTTAAATGCCACTCCTAAAAAACACATTTCTAGTTAGTCAAACATCCTAATCTTGACTAATTAGTTTTAAATTTACTGTTTATAGGATAGTGAATTCGATTTTCCAAGCTGTTTAATCTTGGCTTATCAAGTAGGTAGACTAGGCTAGAAATTAAAGGTTCAAGCATGCTCAAAATCTAAACCTAAGTTTCCAAAGCAAATGACTCAAATCTGTTTCAAATTCTAAGCCAAAACAGATGTAAATATGGTTCTAATTAGCTCAAAATCTGAACCAGAGAACAAGGAAAAAACCACTCAAAGTAGAGTCAAAATGGAGTTGTAAAAAGGTGAAGGAAGTGCTTGAACTTTCAAATCTTAAGCCTTCCATTTTGATTTAAATTTTCTGCAAAATAAATGTCTATGTGCAGCTTGTTTTTATGCCATAGATCACAATTCAAACAACTTAATCTTGACTTGATTGTTTTTAAATTTCTGTTTTATAAATTAGAGAATAAAAATCTTTTAGACTATTTAATCCTAACAGATTAGTAGATTAGGTAGAGAAACATATGAACTCAACTATTTAATCTGAGTTCATGGAGAAATAAGGAGTAGAATTAGATTATATTTTTCTTTCAAAAGAATAAAATTTTATGAAAAGAGACTGCCAATCCAAGTGCACTCTAATGAAGAAAAAAATGATAGATCGGTAGGATTGGGTAGGTAGAAAGCTGGTTGATCAAGATCCATTGTTTTTCAATGCTGCTAACACATTTCAGAGCAAAAGAAGATCATCGAAGGAAAGAAAGGTAGGCCAATGGATGAGGCACTGATCAGCCTCCCAGAGAAATGCAGGTCTGAGGTTCTTGGTGCCCTCAAGAAGGCACCATCCCCAAGTGGAGCCACTATTGGCCACCTATAAAATTTGTTTTATCAAAACGTGGGCAAAACATTTTTTAGCCTTCAAGAAATAGTTTTATTGCCAAAATTTTATCTCTTGAAGCCTCTTGAAGACCTCATGCCCTTGTCTAAAAATCCTCACTACTGTTTTCCTTTAGAACTCAGAAATTCTGCTAAAATTCCATGATAAAATACTGTTGCAAAATCCCCTTTTCTTCCCTTCCTCCTCTCAGAAAATAACCTTCATTTTTACTCTCTTTTTCCCCATCATTTTCCTTTATTTCCATTTTTCCTCATCTCCCCTTCATAAAATCCACCCTACAGAGTTTAAAACTCCTCTTTGAACTCTGCCGAAACCCCCAAAATCCATTGAAAACTTGAAAAAATTCATAAAAAATAAGTTTTGTTTACCACAGGCTTAAGCCCCCTTGGACTAAGTCTTAAACCCTTTCCCCTCCATGTGCCCCAGCGCTGGAACCAAGTTCTGAGGGTCCCAAGCGCTTATCGCATCGGAGAAAATCACAGAGCACTATTGTTTGCATTAAACAAAAGCTCTGATGCCGATTAGCCCCGCACATTATATCCCATGATCATATTATCATTCCATGTAGACCAAGCACTAACCCCTCTCAACGCTAATCGCATTGCAAAATCCCAGCACACAAGTCTATTTGCCATGTTTCAAAAGTTCCGATGCGATTAAATCCCTTTTGTTAAAACCCCGCCCCCTCCACTTTTTATTCCATATAGCCTGCACCTAGGACCAAGAGTTTAAGTCCCAAGGTGCTAGTCGTAAAAGTTTCAAATGGTTAGATTGAAAGATCGGGCTCAACAGTTCCGATGCGATTGGCCCTGTATCATATAAAGCCCTGGGCCTATTGTCATTTCATATAATCAAAGGTCCCGCAGTCGGGCACCATGACCATTCCATATATATATTAATCTTCCCGATAGCAAAACTTTGTTTTATATTGAAAATTTTGGTTTTTTCATATGTTTCAAAAGGTTTCCACTGGAGCATACTTAAAGCAATATCTGTTGTCGATCTAGAGTTGATCGAACGACCCGCACTACATTGCATCATAGTTTTCATTTGGTGCATTTGTTTTTCCACCCCCGATGGGCCATCCCTCCGATTCACTCCCCACCATTGATCTGATCCTCAGATCAATGGCTAGCACTCAATCGCTCCATCACACCCCAAATTCTTTACCTCACCGATGCATTTGCCTCCGATTGCATCTGGCCCATCCACGTGTCCAAATCGGGCGGTCCAGATTGCATTTCCCAATCTTTGTTTAAATTCATGCGACCCCCACCGTTGATCTCTGTGTGATCGACGGATCTGTCTTATTTTCCTCCTCCGCTCTCCTTTGACCGCCTCTAATGAATCCCAACCATTGGATGATGCCATCCAATGGCCATTCTCTCTCCCCACACCCTCTGAAGCAGTTTACCAAAAGAACATGGGATTTTATAATATAGTTTTGTATTTTGCAAGTGTTGAATGGGTTTTTCTATCATATTAAAGATAAATTCGAAGGTTGGTAATGACGATTTCCAAGCTTTTGATTCATCAAAGGGAACCATTCACAGGGTTATACTCCATGCCTCGTCAATGCTTCATGGGCATTGATGCCATACGAGCCCTGTGCAGCCCTGCACATCAGCAAGACACACAACAGTGCATAAAATAATTCAAAAGAGTATCAATGTCGAAGACAAAACACAGCAGAACAGAGGATTGAAGACAGTTTTGAAGGATTATGGCCTTAATCGACAATCAGATGCCTAATCCACTCAATTAAAGACAATATGAAGACCAAAATTCACTGATTAAGCCTAATCTGTCCTAAAACACTGAACTAAAGTAAATTAAAGGTGTTTTAGGATAAAACAAAGAAATCTATCAGTCCGAGAGGCCTCCACCACCATAGCAGAGGCCAATTGAACCCTCGCTAGCGTCAAAAGCTGACCTTTCCAGATACCAATGACACCTGCAGCTACACAGAAATCAAAGAAGGCCTAGTAATTACCTGAACAAGAGCTGTTTTCCTAAAGACAGCTGAACAATTAATACAAATCAAAGATCTTATCTCTAATTGCCGGTAGAACTATTTTTAAAGATTAAGAACATCTCAGAAACAAATCTTTTCGATCATTAGGCCTCGAAGAGCAGAAACAGAGTTACTTCAACATGACACAGAGCCTCAAAATTCAACAAAGGCTCCCACCGAGCTTAATTCATAAATGTAAATCAATTAATACAGACAGATCATCTGTAAACTTCTTCATTGAGCCCCTCAAAGGCTGAGAAGTATTAAGTCTGTATTAATTGGCTCATGAGATCTATTATTAGATCCCACCTCCCCATTCTTCTAAAAATACTTCTATAGAAGATGAGCAATGGTTGGTCTCTGGAAATCTGATTTCATGTAATAGTTTTCTGAAGCTACTGATGCCCTGTTTGCAAATTGAGGATACATAAGCTGATATGAGAAGTTTGAAGTTGTAGAGACCCACCAAGCTTGCCGATTGTAACTGGTTTGAACATCAAATACAAGCTGCTGATTTATGGGATCCTGATTTAATTCAATGGCGATGTGTTCCTCATTGTCAATTGTTATTTTCTTTAATTTTTTCACTCTGTCCACTTTCTCTGATAAAGAACAGCAAATATAGAGCTAGAATTTACTCTCAATAGTACCCTACTCCTACTGAAAGATTTATTTCTATGTTTTCTTCATTTTAAAGTTCTCTTTAAAGAGTATATTAAAGTAGGTTGGTTTCAAAGCACTTGCTTGATCTAGATTGCTCCTTGTGATTATTATCTGTGTTCTCCTTTAGAATATGTTGAAATCAAGGTAGTTTCGAAACACTCACCTGACCTTAAGCTATTCTAACTGTTGTTAAAAAAATTTCTAACTGAAATTACTTCAATGCAGGGTAGTTTTAAAGCACTTACCTGATCTCAGAATACTTTTATGTTTTTCCCTAAGTACATGCTGAAGCAAAATAGTTTGAAAGCACTTATTTGATCTTAGGTTGTTCACTGTTCTTCATTTGTTTTGTCTCCATTTTCTATCTGTTTCATTCCATAAAATCACTTTAATAGATCCTTTGACATAAGTGACTTGCCCCATGGATCCTTCTTGAACCTTGCTATCCAATTAAAACCCTCCTATGACTCCATAGCCCAATGGGTTAAAACTATTTTTGCCTTTTCTGTCAGCCGAATCATTCCTTCATTTGCATACATCTTCTCCCTTTAGTTTGAACTGCCTTCACCTTCATCATGTCTTTTCCCAACCAAAAAACAAACAAAACCCATGCTCTTCATAACTAGTCTAATATCACATTTCAGGTTTTAAAGATCACACCTTTAAACGCATTCATAGAGATATCCCTCTCTAGATTCAGGAGGGCTAGATCCTTGAATCCCAAAGAAGTTTGATGTTGTCTTATCATTTGGTCTTGCCATTCTGGCCAAAACATAGGAACCCCAACATTGCTATTATAGGTGTTGAGCCAAATTTCACTCTAATGTCATGCAGATCTATCTCCCTCATTAACAGTGAAAATGTTGTGACTCTGTTCCTTTCAAATTAGAATGCACAGCTTCTTATTTACGCAACTCACACAAATCTCCACACAAATAAATTATACTCAGACAACACACACAAATATAAACAAGGATAATTAAATTTCACATTAGAAATCAAATCTCACACATCTATACTAATCTGTCTATTTACAAAACAATAACACTCAAAGCTCTCTCACACCTTCCTGGCCTTCCCGTAAGGGAATCGAGCCAGGAAAACCTCGCATATCATGTTAGAAAAAATAGAGAGTAAGAGAAAAATTACAATCAACACAAAACAACACTACGTTCTTTATTGATCACAATAATTACATATATATAGGACATAAGTCACTAACTTCGACAAGTCTAGATCACGACTACAGCTCATACATAGGAAACAACAACATCTAGACTAACTCCTTGTGATTCATAATGACAACTACACATGACATGAAATAATTACTTCTATTATGCAACTAGCTCACAAAATAGAATAAAATATAGATCAACGACTTAAAAATTATCCACTTCGAGGGGAAACCTCATTTACAGTACATACATGAACAATTCTTGGATGATTCAAATGATAACACCTACTTTTTATATATAGGAGTCTAGGGATCACAATATTATCAAAGCCTACATAACAATAATATTATAAGGGTGCAACAATATCAACAATGGGCTTATATGGGGAACAATAATAGCAATATGGGAACTACATGGGCACAACAATAAAATAAGGGGGCTATAGTAACAATAAAAATAAGGGGATACGCTAGTATTATAGGGACCTAACATGTCCTTCTCCTTCAAAAACGTGTTTTCCTCAATGCTTGAGTAGTTCTAGATGCTTTTGTATAAAATTCTCATCCTCCTATATCAAATATTCAACGGGTAGTTTCTTCCACTTGATAGCTATCAAGTTCTTTTTTCCATGACTTCTTCAGGTTCCAATATGATTTTTACATCCTCATCATGATCTGGCAATATTGTTTGAACTGGGAGCTTGTCACCTATATCCGTCTTTAATCATGAATCATGGAAAACTAGGTGCACTCGGGAAGACGCAAGAAGCTCCCATTTGTATGGCATAGTACCAATATTTTGCAACACCTTGTAAGGACCACAGTACTTTGGAGATAATTCATTATCCTTCTTTTCTTGCTTGAGGTACATTTTTTTTTATGGTTGTAGCTGTAAAAAAACCTAGTCGTCTACATCAAAACTTCTTTCACTACGATGTTGATCTTCGTGTTAATTCATTCAATTCTGCGCCAAATTAAGGTTGTCCTTTAAGAGTTGGAGAACTTGTTATTGATGCTTAATGGGATATTCCACTGCTTGAACCTTATAATTTTGTCTTAAATATTATGTGATGGACGGTGGATGATATCCATAAAGTGCCTTAAATAGGGTCATTTTTGTTGTAGTATGGAAGGAACTGTTATACCACCATTCAGCCAGAGGTAACCACTTGACCCATTCTATTTTTTTATCATATACAAAGCAACTAATATATCCTTCCAGGCATGTGTTCATTATCTTAGGTTTTCCATCAGATTGATAATGATAAGATGAGCTATGAGCTAGTTTATTATCTAGACAAGAAAATAATTATGTCCAAAAATTTCCAGTGAAAATGGGATCTCTGTCACTTATAATAAACTTTGGGTTTCCATGTAGCTTTTGAATTGTTTGCATAAATGTAGTAGCAACTATATTGGCTTTAAATGGATTAGATAATGCACAAAAGTGTACATACTTGGTAAGTTTATCAACTACCACCACGGTGACACTGTTTCCTTTGTACTTGGGGAAACCTGTGATAAAATACATTAAAACCTCCTCCCAATGTTGACTTGGAATGGATAAAGGTTGTAGTAGACCTGAGGTCTTAATTTTCTCAACTTTACTTTGTTGGCATACCAAACATTTTGCCACAAGCTTTTGAATATCAGATTTAAGGACATCCCAAAAAATTCTTTCTTCACCTCATGGTAAGTTTTTAAAAACCTTGATTTTCCTCCTAAGGGAGAGGTGTGCAATTCCAAAAGAATCTCATGTTTTAGTTGGGAATTATTACAAATATATAAGTGATATTTGTACCATAATGAATTATTTTCCAGCTACATGTATCATATCTACTGGGATATTGCTGCAACTTTTGAATGAGTGTCCATACTTCTTCATCATTCTTCCATTAATCCCTTGCTTCGGTTATCCAAATTGGTTGGATAATAGAAATGGCACAAAGCAATGCTTCCACATCTTCATCCTCTCTTCAGAGAGTGCATATGCAACAACATTTAGCTTCCATTTTTTGAAGATGATTTCAAAGTCATAACCCAAAATATTTGTGACCCATTTTTTCTGTCCTTCTAAAGATAGTCTTTGTTCCAAAAATTATTTAAGACTATCATGATCTGGTTTTACCCTCAAGTGTCTTCACATTAGGCAATATCACCATTTCTTTAGTCTATGTAGTATTGCCAACATTTACTTCTCATAAATAGTTTTATGTAAATACTTTCATTTGATTAGATGAATTTCAAAAGAAATGGGTCTTCCTTCTTTCATTAAAATAGCACCAATTCCATTTCCCCAGGCATTGTGTTCCATACTAAAGGGTTTTTTGAATTATAGTGTAGCTAAGACCGATGCTTGGCACATTGTCTCTTTAGGATCTTCAAAGGCCTTAGTTGCTTCTGGAGTCCAAGAAAATGCATCTTTCTTTAGTAATGTTGTTAGAGGTGTTGCTATTTTTCCATAATTCTCAGCAAACTTGTGATAATACCCAGTTAACCCAAGAAATCCTCGAAGATGCTTTATGGTTGTGGGGATTTTCCATTCCTTAATGGATTTAATTTTGTTAGGGTCTACCTTAACACCTTTAATGAGATACAATATGACCATATATTCCACCTCCTGTACTCCAAAGAAACATTTGGAGGTATTTTCATATAATTGTTTCTCCTCCTATAGTTTGAGCACCCCGTTAACATGTTGAAAATTATCCTTCCAGAAATTTTTGTGGATTAGTTTATCATCAAAAAATACAGACACAAATTTTATAACGAAGGGTTTGTGAATGGAATTCATCAACCCTTGAAATTTATAAGGTGCATTGGTAAGGCCAAAAGTCATGCCAAAAATTTATAATGACCCTCATGAGTTCTAAATGTTGTTTTCAGAATGTCTTTATTCCTCATTCTAATTTTATGATATCTTGAATGGATATCCAACTTACTAAAGTAAATTTCTCCATGTAATTCATCCAATAATTCATCAATGACAGGAATGGGAAATTTACCTTTTATAATGAGCTTATTTAGCTCCCTATAATATGAACACATGCGCCATGATCCATCCTTCTTGTGCACCAATACTAATGGATCAGAGAAAGAACATTGACTAGGTTGAATTATACTGGCCTCTAGCATTTGTGCAATCATATATTCAATTTCGCTCTTTTGGGAAAAGGGATATTTGTAACGACTAATGTTTGCAGGAACACTTCCTAGAATCAAATGAATAGCACGATCATGATCACAAATAGGTGGGAGTTATTGGGGAGTCTCAAATACCTTGGAATTATTGTCCACGACTTTTTTTAGATATGGAAAAATAGATGATATCGATGTTTGAAACTCTAGTGAGCATAATTGTGAAATTACGCCTTGTTATTCTCTCTTTAGAAGTTTTTTCATGCCATTAGAGCTTATTATATTTCCTGGTTTCCGTGCAATACCCCTTAATTCAACTTCCTTTCCTTCCCAAACAAATTTCAAGAAAATTTCTTGAAAATTAAAAGTTATCATACCTATTGTACCTTGGGAGAAAATCTCAAGGTTGTATTTGAGATCAGTGCCCAAGACATTTACTATAACTCATAAATGACAACATTTGTTGCCCCTTCATTTTGAAACCCCCATAATATAATATTTAAAACCCTTTAATCTCTATGACATAACAAAGCTTCCCACAATTCCTTCAAATGGTGAATACAAATGAACAGAAACAAGATTGAAAATGTTGGTGGAAAACCTCTGATAATAAGTTGTTATTATAAAAACTATTATATTTAGTTTTACAAGAAAACGGTTAAGAAGAAATGAAATTCAGAATAAAGGAGTGCTTCATTAAGAATTTTAACTCTAAAGCACAAATGTAATATTAGAGATCGGCAGCTACATTACTTTATTCTGAGAAGAAATAAAAACACATGATGAAATAGGAAACACTAATTGTACCCACCAATTTCTGGAAATTCTTCTGATAAAATTTATTCATCATCATAAAGATAAAGAAAAAAAAATTGGTACTTCTAAGGTCTAAAATCCAGAACCTCTCTTCTTATTCAGATAATTTTTATATACCAAATTTCAAAATGGACAGTTATAAAATTTTAAACTTCCTAAACTACTTTCTTCTGATTACTACATTTGAAATAGAAAATACATGTCTTTCAAGAAATAAAATAAAATATAACATAAATGTTATGTCATTTGATAGCTTGAGAATCTGGAATGGAGGAAGTTCCTGCCTCTGTCTCCTTTGATTGTTGATGTAGGGGCATTAGACACTAGCCAGCAATGTAGGAGGTTTGTCCACATGTTGTGGCTAGGAGGGTTCAAAATCCTTGAATTGTAACAGCTAGGTGTCAATAACTCAGTGTAGTATACCTAGGGGGGATAATATAGGGTACAAAGGGAGGTACCCAAGGGAATAATATGATGTAATAATATAATAATGATAAATAAAGCGGCCATAGTTAATAATTAAAGTGGTTAACCCACATTATGTAAGGGACCACATGTAGCTAGGAAATAAAGTGATAAGCCCATTGTATTGGATGTATGGTATTGAGAGGCACATGGTAACTACCCATGGTATTGCATATATGAAACCTATATAGAGGCTAGAGACTCTCCATTGAGAGAAGTCAAGGATTATTGTATTGGCAAGCATATGGCTTGTGGAGTGATCTCCTTCCTTAAGGAGTGAATGTATGGTGTTGCCCTACCTCAAGGGTTTGGATATTAATGAAGATCTAAAGTTTTGTCTTCAATCGTGTTATTTCTTGGGAATATTTTTCACTTTTATACATTTTCTTGTCATATCTACTACAAGTGGTATCAGAGCACTTTCTTGGGCAGAGTTTGGAGATTTGTTTTTTCATTTTTTTTGCAAGAAAGTTTTGGGCGGTGATTTTGTAGAGCAGATCTGGAAAATTTGGCAAAACATTTTCAGAAATAAATATCAGATCTGGATTCCTTATGGAAAAATACCCAATTTCAAAAAAAAATCAGTCGAATCGGAGTCCGGATGAGGGTGATATTGCTGATTTAAATTCATTTGTGTTGCAGAAACGTTTCTGACGGCAATTTATGTATGGCGGATCTCCTGAAATTTTTAGTAGATTATGATACACAATCTCAGACAACCAATTATAGATCTGAGCTCCCCTTGAAAAAAAACCCAATTTCAAAAAACAAATCGGTCAAATTGGAGTCTGGATGAGTGAGTCATCACTGATTTAAATTCAGTGATTTTTTCAGAAATTTTGTGACGGCGGGACAATTGCAGCGCAAATCTATATTTCCAGAGTGCCTAGATTGGGATTTCAGCTATATGGTAAGATGCAGAATGGCTATTCCATTTTCAAAAACAGGTTATATTAAGGATTCTGAGTTATATTGACCGAGTAATGTCCATTTTAAATTTTTGCCAAAGTAAGTGATTTTCTTCAAAACCCTTACTTTATTTTATGGATTCTCGCAAGATGAAGTTTACAGGAAAAGATGATGGCCCTACTATTGAAGATTTTTTACAACATCTCAAGGTTCAATATCGAAGTTTTTGGATATGATCCATAGGGCTTCATCTGAAAGATGAGGCAAATAAATGGTGGACCTCACTTGACAGCGCAGTGAGGAAACTTCCTGAGAAAAAACTTGAAAAAGTAATTTTGGACAAGTGGTCTAAGGCCGGAAAGAAGGACATCAAGAGCCATAAAGACTTATTTTCTACTAATATTTCCATATTATGGGTTTATGGAAGTATTCAGAAAAATAACATCGTTGTGTCTATCATTCCTAGTTGCAAGCATAATTGTATCAATGTGAATTTGGCTAAAAAATTGCAAGTTCCAGCAAAGCATATTGAAAACACACAGGTTGATAACGAAGATGTTCAAATTTATAAAGATTTGAAGATTTATATGGATAAGTATGTGTTGCATTTTGATTTTTATGCTTCAGATATGGTTGTTGTGGATGTTGTTTTGGGACATCCTTAGATGGAATCCGCTGGTACTATCAATTTTAATGTGCAAAAGAAATTCATGAAGCTCTGGTATAAAAAGAAGAAAATTACATTGCACAATATTTTCATTAGGAACCATGCAGAGATCGAGGAGGAAGAAGAAAAAATATCTAACGACACGGACACATCAGATGATGAGCCTTTGATGGTAGACAGCCAAACACAAACATCAAAGCAAGTACCAACAAAAGAACCAGACACCACTCCATCACCAATAATGGAGGAATTAAGGAAAGATATTACATCAATTAAAGCTTCAACATATTACCACTCGCATCACCCAGCAAGACCATAACCAGCAAGGTGGAAATGAATTAGCAACAAGGACAACAACCCTTGGACAACACATAGAGAGGTGTGTCGATCCACTAACAACACATCAACAATGAAGAACCACCAGAACCCGCTTCCATCTCAAGCGAGCGAGGCACCGACTAGATCAAATGTTCACCTTTCCCTTGGATGGCTAGATGCACATGAATGGTACCAGTGGAATACTCTTTTGAGTAGATCTTATTATTTGTGTTCTTCTCATGTTTTGGGGACGAAACATGTTTAAGGGGGGTGTAATGTAGTGTACCTAGAGGGGATAATATAGGGTACAGAGGGAGGTACCCAAGGGAATAATATGATGTAATAATATAAGAATGATAAATAAATGGGCCATAGTTAATAAATAAAGTGGTTAACCCACATTATATAAGGGACCACATGTAGCTAGGGAATAAAGTGATAAGCCCATTGTATTGGATGTATGGTATTGAGAGACCCATGGTAACTACCCATGGTATTGCATATATGAAACCTATATAGAGGCTAGAGACTCTCCATTGAGAGATGTCAAGGATTATTGTATGGGCAAGCATATGGCTTGTGGAGTGATCTCCTTCCTTAAGGAGTGAATGTATGGTGTTGCCCTACCTCAAAGGTTTGGATATTAATGAAGATCTGAAGTTTTGTCTTCAATGGTGTTATTTATTGAGCATATTTTCCACTTTTATACATTTTCTTCTCAGATATACTACACTCAACTGACTGTTTTTATTTAGATTAGTTAGGATTAGTAGAAGTCGAATAGTTGGATTCGATCCATCTGTCAGTTCAGTTATTTGAATAAGTTGTAATTAGACCTTTGATTTCTAGAACGGTCCTCTAAGAGGAACCGAAGAGTCGTATATTGATGTATATAAGTTGTATTCCTCGGATGCATTGAAAAAAGAAGAGAGGAGGAAAAGGAGGGAGTTATCTACAATAAAATCCAGATGTTGAGCAATTGTTTCTGTTGAATAGAATTCAGTGCTCATGGATTCTCAATTTAAGTTGAATTGACATTGTGTGAAAAATTTGTTGAATATGGTCCCTGTGTAATCTCAGTATTTCTCTATCTTTGGTTTCCCATGAATGGTTGGATAAAATTTGTGAACTAATTCCCATACGTAGATGGGGTTCCATGTATAAAATCCATCGTCTTTGAACTCTGATTAAGGATAGTAGAAATCATGTTTAAATAAGTGATAAATTTGATTTACGGTCAATTGGAATCCTGACCCGAGGTCAGGCTTGAGTTAGTGAATATGGGGACAGCGTAACCAGACTTGAAACGTGGTCAAACCCTTTTCCAAAAACCGCGAGTGGATTTGCTGAGCCGGATTGCCCATATTGCACCGCTTTTGTGGAGCAAGCGGTTTTCTCCATTCGCGAGCGATTCCATAGAGTCATCAACACATGGCGTCGGCGAAGTTCCAAAACCGCCTTTCAATGTGCGCCATTTCACGTTAATGTTCGACCAAGGAAGCCGAGCGATATGCGTATATGCCGTCGATTTGGAGACTTGCTATCTAACGGTGATCGCACGCTAGACTTGCTCGAAGTTTAATAAGAGGTACAACGTATGTATTTCATTTAATTCCACGATATATATATATACAGGCCCACAATATATTAAGGTCGTTTATTTAAAGAGCGTCGGATATTAATACAAAGTTCCAAAGGGTTAACCATTTGTTATAAGGTTCGGCGGTAGAATATAAAGTCGAGAGAGATATATTTTAAATTTTCAAAGGTTGTCGTTTATGTTTATTTGATAAATAAAACCAAAGAAGTTGGGAAGACCACGTGGCGAAGAACCAAGTGAATCAAGAGCATATGCTGACAGAGGGATATTAGCAGACCATCTCTCCTTGGGGGCGAGTTTCAGTATTTTTGTTGTCAATTGTGGAGACATCCATTCTTTGCATTTCCTCCACCGATCTACATTTGAACTAGGGAAATTAACAAGCTTTACATGTACCGTTATGAAATTATTAATTCTTTAATATGAATGTTTTTCAGCAAACAAGTTATTCATCATCCACAACAGTTGGAAGTCTTTATGGAGATAGTTGACAATGGTCGCTCCGTTTATAATTGTAGTCTTCTCATAATTATACCCAATTTTTCTCTTCACTTCCACGAGCAGTGTTTCATATGTTTCCCAAGGGATTAAATTTCCTTGCTAGTCCTAATAGGATGGTAAACCAGTCCTGGTTATTTTATCAAATATAATATTAAACTTTATCACTGCTCCCTTTACTTCATTCAACTTCTTCTCTCCCGCTTTTCTATATGAATTCTTTACAATCATCTTGTTAAAATCCAAAACACACTGAGTCCTGTCTTCAATTCTGAATTCTTTGAGTTCCTGTGCAGACTTAAAATTTATAAAATCAATCAAATTTTTAGCATATAGGACTCTATTCTGTGACTTTTTCTTGTTAGCCACAATAACCCCTTCCAAATCTCTGACAGTGTTTTTCTCCTCTTCGACAATAACAAGTAATTACCACACATTTTTAACAATGTCAATAATATCATTCCATATAATCTCCCTGGCATGTATAAGAGACATATTCCCTTTTACTTTTTCGTTCAGTTCCTTAATCTCTTAGAAAGCAGCTTGATAATCTCTCATGTATTTATCTTTGGTCATCGGCGCTTCTTTTTCTATGGCTTTAATCACCTTCAAATCATTGTCCAACTCTCTTTGGCTCTTATTAAAATAAAATTCATCCTTCCTCAACTCAGTCATGACTTGAGTTAAATTAGCAGTAGGATATTTAGCGACATACAATACAACAATGGTACAAATATGGGAATCACTTTTCTTCTGCAACATATCATTCATTTCCTTTAACTTGGAAATTTCCTCATTATTTTGTAAAAGGTCCTGCAGTAGTTGTTCCTTTTCAGTTTCTACTTGGGCCACCTCTCTAGCCATTGGTTTTTTACAAGTGGGAAGTTTAAGCTTTTTCTTCAAAACTTGAATTTGAGCTTCAGCACTATGCAACAACTTCTGAACTATTTTCCTATCCTCAGGATCAACCCCAATTTTAATAATAATTTTCTTCATCTCTTCATTCTGTGTGGATAAATCTCTTGAGTTTTCTTTCTCCAACTTCAATTGTTTTATCACCTTTCCCAACATATTTTTAGCTTTAACAACAGCTGAGGAATTTTTATTTAAATCATTGACAATCAACTAACCAGTCTGCATATGAAGATTAATCTTATCTGGAAGACAAATTTTCCTTGTGTCAATTGTTAAATTAATAGTCTTGAAACTAACAGAAGATGCTGCAGTCATAGCTAAAGGATGAGAAAAAATATCCTTAGCTGATCTTTCTCCAAATCCATCGCTGATAGTAATCTAGTTTTCTCATGAGAGATTTGAGACTCTAATTGAGACTCTATTCTTTCCCTTATCTTTATATTCTTCTCTTCAATATGTGAAAATCTCTTCTTAATCATAGGCACAGAGCCATGATGTGTATCCTCTAGAATAGGGGATGAGGGAGTATATGAGGTTTCCCTCAACTACAAATAATATCCTAGAAGTGTTGATGAGAGCTAGTCTCATCAGTTGCTTGGGTCTTCTTTGCTTCTTTCTCTATCTCACCATCTAGATCAATTATTTCTTCTCTTTCCCTCTTAATATTATTTTCAGTGGGATACGAGGTTTCAACTTCTATCTGCCTAGATATAGAAGAATTCCCTCCATTTGCTAATTTCTCCTAGTCTAGATTCATGAACAAAAGGAGCATATCCATTCTTTAATATTCTATTTGAAATTCTATGATATGAGTCATAAGCTCATTTTTCTCCTCACAACCAATGCATGCCTTCCAACATTTTATGGGCCTTTTTAGCTGCTTGCCTAGTACTCACAGTAAATGGGCCCACAATGATGGAAAACTTGAACAAATGACCCTTTTTCACAGGAACAAAATGAATTTGATCCGCATTTAGGCTTCTCCTTATGAACTCCAAAGAGAACATCCTCATTGGAACAAAAGTAGGTTCTCTAAAAGGATCAACATCAGCTCCATATAACCTTATTTTTGTATTATCTTAAAAAACAACAAATCTCCAAACTTCACATCTTTTCTCAATTTTAGGAATGATTGAGCTTTTGGAAATATACATGGTGAAGGTGAACCATTCAGAATTGAATATGAAATTGGGAGAAAAGAGGAAGTAAAATAGAAAATACCTTCATTCCCAACATATTTCCTTACTATAGCCAATCAAGTCATGAGTTCAATCCTTGACTGTGATGCATTCGTGTTGAGTCGATTACCTGAGAGGCATTAGTGCGGGTCTGTCCGCCTCTCCTAGAGGTTATAGTGGTAGCCGAGGGGATTCAACCCCGTGTTATGCAAGTACGATACCTCCACCGTTGTCGATTCCTCTAGTCACAAAAAAAAAAAAAAAAAAAAAAAAAACATATTTCCTTACTACATCTATCGAGAAAACAACTAACTGTTTGTTTTTAGTTATGTCCATGAAATTTATCTCCAACTGCATAAAACTTTAAACATGATTGTACATGATCACATAAGTGACAAGAGAATGAAAGTTGTAGCAAAAAGTAAACGATAGGTTAATAAACCGAGTCTTAATTTCATCCTCCCAATAAGAAGTTATGTCAAGAACCACTCAAGGCTTCATCATGAACACAAACATTCCCAAAACAGACTTATCGACCATGGTAGTATCTTCTTTGCCTAGAATCTTAGCTAGAATCTGAAGGACTACTTTCATGTCTTTAGGAAATAGGTCTAAAGAAAATTGACTTGAATCCAGAGAAAATTTTACTTTTTAAAGCATTAAATGAAATAAAATTTGTGAAAATCTAGGTCTAGACAAGTCTTCAAAGTATGTGGACAGAAACTCATGAGAAAAACTAACATACAAACTTGCAGAAGAATCGCAGAACGACTGTTTTGAAATAAAAGGGTGGAAACTTGAAAGTTTTTTTCTTCCAACTGATTCATTACAAAACACTTCTAAGGGTACAATTTCAAGACTATCCAGTGAATAAACGCGTGGAAAAGATAGATTTGATGAACAGAATATGAAAAAACCCCTGACTTGAATAAAGTAGAATAAATTGGATAATTAGACTGGTTTAACATGACAGGCTGATAGAATTGAAGGTGGTCAGCTGTGAAAATGGTATCGGCAATATCATGTTCAGTATCCATGAGAGGAATGTGTGTAGATGACCTTACTAACATGTTTTCTTTGAATTTTTTTGAATTTCAAGTACAATTGAGTGTAAATAATTGGTTATGACGAAGATGGTGACTGGAAACTGGTGAATTCTCTTGGAAAATTCAACACCTTGGGAACAAGACATGGGAAAATACAATGGGGAAGAGATTTTATAGAGGAAGGGAAAATGGGGGGAAAGGACATTACGTGGGAAATTTAATGAATGATAAGACAGTTAAGATGGCAAGTGATATGTGAAGTGATGTGGAAAAATGAAAAAGTGGACTCGCTTGGTGATGTCGTTGTCTCGCCTGCTCACACCACTATGGGGGGACTTTGCTGTATGGGAAAGCCTTCAAATTTGTGCCCCCACAGTAAATTTGAGCCACTCATCTCTATTCAACGGTCAGGAGTTAACATCTTTGCAGAGGTACCGCTCATGATAACCTCCACAATGTTTGTGGTGTCGGGTTTGCAGGATTGTGTGGGCCCCATCCCATCAAAGATTTCAATCCGAAAACTTGAGCACTCGTTAACTCTACTTTGGTGGTATGATGGTTCACTGCATTTATTCCTCTAACAAGTGTTTAATGCATATATAT
The DNA here is from genome assembly GCA_034641835.2 of Pinus albicaulis. Taxonomy (NCBI): domain Eukaryota; kingdom Viridiplantae; phylum Streptophyta; class Pinopsida; order Pinales; family Pinaceae; genus Pinus; species Pinus albicaulis. Next base: position 130,734,847 of record CM076578.1, on the reverse strand, counting down.
TTTTTCTTTTTAAATATTAAAAATTTAATAATATCACATATCTTTCTCTTTTTTTATATACATATTTTGATTTTTTATTTTTCTTATTTTTTCTTTTAAAAGAAAATTGAAACCCATACAACAAACTAAATGTTAAAATGAGTTACAATAGTACCCAAATATTGTAACCATTGAACTCCTAGTAAAACATCACTGCCACCCATTGTAATGGAAATCATTGGGCTATTCAATACATATTCCCCTATGGTTAGCATGTTATTATGACACTTTCTAGAGAAATTTATAGTTCCTCCATTTGAAACCATCACTTGATACACTGGTGCTAGATATAGGAAGAAATTCAATTACTTGGTTATCTTACAATGAATAAAATTATGGGTACTACCTGAATCAATCAACAATATTATCTTTGTATTTTTTATATGTCATTCTATCTTGAGAGTTTTAGGAGTGATAATTCTTGCCAATTCATTACAAGATATGGTCGAATTCATTTCTTCTCTCTCTAAGGTTAGTTCCTGGTGTATATCATCTTCTTTTGAAGTTTCGTGTTCCTTTTCTTCCTCCTCTTCACAATCTATGTAAAATATTTATTTCTCAGCACACTTATGACCTTCAGTGTATTTGTTATCACAATTGTAACAAATCCCTTTACTCTTTTTTCTTCAACCTATTGTGGAAGGCTAGGAGTAGTGTTGGGCCTCGAAAATTTCATCCACTTTCACCTTCATTTCCATCATTTTACCTTCATTCTGCAACTCTATATCTCCATAACCTTACATTAAGTAACCATTTTTATTATCATATCAGTTTGACATTAATATTTTCCAAGTCATCAATTTTAAGTATTTTAGGTGAATTTTTGATTAAATGTTAGGAAATTAACATGTTTTCATATATATATAAAAGTGCTATGAGTTTTGTGATATTGTAGGCCTACTTGGAGATTCTAGAAGGGTCCTATTTGGCCATCCAACCAGAAATTCATTTCAAATTCCAAGTCATAAAGGGTTTTGGAATATTTATAGAGGATGTGGATCATTAACTATCATCATTTAAAGGAGAAGAATCACTGATAAGAAAATTTTGAGAGGATATGTATCTTACATTTTTAGATGATTGGTTGTAACCACAAGAGATAAATGTGGATTTAGGAGACATTTGAGGATTTGAATTTATTGAATAGTTATCCTAAATTTTTGTATAAATAAGAGTGCACCCTTCATAAAAGGGGTTATGTAGTCAGTTGTTAATTTTTAGTTACTGGCTAGTTTATAGTTGGAGGTTCCAAGTTCTAGATGTAATTTGTAAAGTGAGGATAGAGAATTCTTGTAATATCTTGTAACTTAATTTTTATGAAATAAACACTGCCACTTTGATCTCCAAGGTGTGATAGTTGTTTAGTGTGCTTGTTGAGGAATGGAGGGCCCTCATCAAGCATAGTTTGCACATCTTTGTACATATTGGTAACATAATATAGTTATATTATTTCATTTATTTTCAACAAGTGTGTTTCCATTTTATGCAAGTGTGCTTTTCCTTTTAGCAAAGCGTGATTTCATTTCACCAAGTGTGACTGTGATTTCAATTTAGCATTTCATTTATGCAAGTGTGGCATTTCATTTTTAGCAAGTTAATTAAATCAGTCCAATTCAATTTATTTATGTTTGGTTTGGATTTGATTGATTTAATTAACTTTGTAGTTAGTTTTAATTGAATTAGATTAATCTATTCTAATACATAAACACCTAGTACATATATTACATGTATACCTCGTCACTTTACGAAACCTCGGGTTGAAAATTAAATGACATGGATTTAACTCGCAATTAAATCACCCAACATTTTGGCACTAATGTCGATGAGGTATACATAGGTGTTTATTTTTAATTTTAGACAATTCATTATAGTTGCATTCATTCTTATATGCATGTTAAAAACATATTAAAAACATTTAGGATTCATATTAGATTTCAATAAATTTTGAAAAAATTGTACTAATTTGTGTGCACAACAGGAATTATTAACTAGTTGGAGTAATTCAGAGACAATTAAGAGTTTGAAGAACTTTCTTCCAAGAAATTTATCGAATCTTAGCAATAGCTGGGATATCTTCCTCTCAGGAAGAGTTTATTTTAATTGCATGTAGAAACTTGTCTATCTCTCCACCTCCACAAGAATATTTTCAAGTTTCTTTTGATTCCTCTTGTCAATCAATGGAAGAGACTAAAGAATCATGGAATACTTTTGATGAGGAGAAACCAATAGAATCTAAGATTGAGTAATGCATAATAAAGGAGGACATTCATTGTGATATAAACCAAGAAAGGAATCTAGAATGTCATGATCTTATTGAAAAAATGTTCCAATCAAGGATTAAGTCACATCACTCTTATGTTCTTCCTTACTTCTTAATTTTATTATCAAAACAATTGGTTTCTAATGCTTTGATATGTTGTAGTGAATATTTTTCAAAACTAAGCATGAATATCTTTTTACTACTGTTATGCACATGGCTACACTGGAAATATTCATACACTTGATATATTTTTCTATTTCTAGTAGAGTAGAGTAGGATAGAATTTAAGAAGAAAACTAAGTTTGGTAATTTTTTAAGTTTCTTCAAGTTCAATTTCATTTTATTTATTTTGTTGGGGGAGTAAGAGTGCTAAATTTAGATAACCATGGTGTTTTATGCTTGATGCAATTTTACTTCAATCTTTCTTAGGACCAATACAAAATAGCAATCACATAAACTTGAAAGTAAAATTTTGAAAGAAGGCAATAATAGATCAATAGAAGACAAGCCAAATATAGATCAGATTAACAATTCCTTTTGTCTAGCAAAGATATGAGATATCGTCGCATTACGGTGGTCAGCAGGATGCTTCAACCAGCACAGTCAGTCAACACTTTCATGTGTCACACCCAAAGCCCTCAAAGGCAGCTCATCACAAGTCAATGCAAGTCAAACCAGGGACAACGCAAAAAATTCCACGCATGCAGCTTCAGAAAAGTCAACGCAATAAACTAGGGCTTCGTTCAAACAACTTAGAACTCCTCGATTTTAGTGCCCAGTTGTACGACCTCCTAAAATCTAAATTTCTGCAGAATATTGATGTCAAATGACCAAGGGTTGACCATGCTCAATGCTAGTCAACAATGCAGCAAAAAAAACCCAAACAGATCAGCACAGAAAACAGAAAGCCCTAAATAGATCAGCGCAGAAAATAGTTGCTTCGCTCCACATGTGTGAAGAAAAAATGCCTCCAAAGGCTATCGAACCAATCAGATTACAATGAGAGAATGTATGATGAGATGATGAGAAAATTACCTCCAAGTATCTCCAATTTATATCCATCTATGAGGGTGTGTGACACATCTCTTAGGCATGTGGGATAAATCTAGCCGACCTTGCACATGTGGAAAATAAATTCAAAACCAATGTTCTTCTCATCCGATCAAGATGATCTTTAGATCAATATTTCACCTCTTCGAAATAGGAATCCAACAAAAATATGACCATCACCATATGAGCACTGCAACATGGATTTTGGACCTAGTTTCCCAAAATTAACACTCCCTCTCAACTAGGGAGAACTCCATCTATCCACGAGTGTCATCCATCATGTACCAAATAAAACATCGTGCGTCATCCTACTGTAGCTTGCTTTGGTGGCTCTTTATTTCAGAACAAAACGTGAGTCACAAATACATCACACACAGCTGACCTGAAGTCATCTTAGAGGTAAAAACCTATCTCTGGCTCAAAAAGAGTCTCCTACTAACCCGAAGTTAGTTTATTGACCCATAGTTAGTTTAGAGGGTAAAACCTCATCATACTTGATCCCAGATCAAGGTTTTGGAAATGTGCCATCATAGACATAGAGAGTATGACAATCTCTGATGCATCCATCGGCCTTGCTATGGTTTCTATCCACATTTCCCACCTCATTGGGAAAATGAGAGGCACTTCCCATGAGTCTGAAACTCCATCGGTAGGATGTGTGTGGGACACACATAAGAGAAAGGCGAACCAACTCAATATCATAACAGTGGGGCAGAAGCACAATAAGGTTCGACAAGCCTATCCTCGTATGTGCTTATAGCTCCAAGAAGTTATCCCCAAGCCCCCTGGAGCTCCCAGAGCTCATATTCCAACTCAAGTAGGACCCTCATAATAGGGTCTTTCCATGATTCCAAGCTTCTCATGGAAGGTTAGGAAATTGACCATCCCTAGGGGCTTCGTGAGAATATCCATGACCTATTCGTCAGCTCCTATATGATCGAGCCCTACGACGGCTCGCTGTACCATATCCTGGATAATGTGGTACTTGATATCAATATGCTTGGATTGATCGTGGAACATGAGATTCTGAAAAAGAAGAATCCCACTCTGGTTATCACAAAGGATAACGATTGTATCTAGCACATGCTCGAACAACTCACTAAAGATATTTTGCAACCAAATAGCTTCACAACTGGCCATACTCGCTGCAATTTATTTGGCCCCAGCAGTGCTCAAAGCCGCTGACTTATGCTTCCTTCTCATCCAGATATCAAAGCATAACCCAAGGTGAAGCAACATCCATATGTGGTCTTGCAATCCACCACCAAGGAAAATTTTAAGAACCCCCCTAAATTTTTATATATAATAAATGGGTGAATCCCCATGATACATAGGAAAAATGGAAGGTGATTTTATTAATAATATAATATGTATATATAATTTTTTGGTGAATTTCTCATGAGATTATATTATCTTGTAAAATCATGGCGAATCACCAGTACAAATGGAGAATCACTACTACAAAATGGTGAATCGTTGTCTAGTGGAGTTCGGGGTGTTGGTTCCAATTAAGATATGGTATTTGAACCAAGATTAGAAGGAAGAGAACCACCCAGACCAAGCATGGCACATGGTGACTCATGAGAGAAGTAGTTCTCATGCAGTTTGGAAAACACGTTCTTCTAGTTCTGTTAAGTGTATTGTTGTTGCTCATGCTACTACTATCACTGATATTGAGGTTGGAGATGAGTTTGAGGAGAAATGAACAACAACAGGAAGAAAAGAAAACATGCTATTAACAAAGTGTTGATAAACATTGGATCCGATCCAGGTGCCATGGTACAATAACAATATCGCAAAATACTTTAGATGCTCAACTATGGAAACATAATTTACATTACAACACCATCACGACTCTTACACAACCATATTTATGGAAATGATTTGATGTTGGGAATCTCTTAAATGAAGACCTAGCATGGTAACTATAATAAGGTGAGCTGCTTCTCACTTCTTCAAAATATTATTCTTTCTCGTGCATTCAAAATCTGGATATTGAAAGGAATATGTGCCAGTTGTAGCCACCCTGCTGAATCTGTTAAAATTATAACCATCAACATGAAGAGAACCATTAGAAAAACTCCATTCGGAATTCCCCATGTCATGCCCATGCCATGAATCTGTTTGTAGCAGAATCCCACAAGTAGTAGCAGTGGCACCCTGTATTTACCTGATATCTCCATTGATTGGAGAGGAGGTCCACTCTAGAACTTGCCAATGCTCTCCTAGTATTGTTGTACAAATGATGTCTTGTTTTAAATTTGTACAAGGAGAGATACATTTTTAGTATATCCATCTTTAAAAATCTAGTAGTTATAACTTATAAGTCTAAATAAAATATAACCCAAAGAACCATATTGTTCTATAGGCATGACAAATCTGGCCAGATATCAATTACTAGCAAGTTGTTCGTGGATGTGATGAAGTCAATTATGACTGAAACAGTTTTCACCCTTGTTAATGCGTGCAACTGAAGACCTTGCTCACTACATTTTCAACAATCAGTTATTCATCTAAGTATTTGCAGAGTTTTCATGGAAATTTAACATGGTATCAAAGTAGAGATCAACATAAAGACCAGCACCAAGTTGATCAATTAGGCTTGAGCACAGATCAATCAAGAAGGCTAGCGCTAGAGTTTCAGTCACATTTTTTCATGTATTTCTCATTTTTCGTGTAGCAGGGTCCATCGAAAGTATGGAACATGAGTACTCCTTGTATGAGGAATTAATTTTTTTATCCAAAGAATACTCCCGCTCGAAAGTTGAGTAAAAACTTAGGGAGATAAGTTGAAAATGTAGTTTTATTATTTTATTACTTTTTAATCTTTTTATTTTTTTAGCCCCCATGGTTGACATCATCATCTTGAATCCTATTGGTTATTATAAAGTTTATTTTGGTTGTAAATTTTTCTTAGGAGGCCCATTTTAGACCTCAAAAGTTCTCTAATGATTAGCTGAGATTTGTGTGAGAAGCATAATGCTTTCTCGAGAGAGACATATTTTCTTTGTAATAGATTCAATTGCTCCAAGGAAAATCGATAAAATAACCACATCAAGCAAGCAGGTTTTCCCTGTCGGGTTTCCAGAGAAAAGTGTGTCAGTTGTGTGATGTGCTTTTATCTCTGTGTCTTTTATTCCACTGCTTATAAGTTTCTAAAAGGCATTGTATCTTGGTGAAAGTTAACTAGTTTCAATTATCAGAGATTCATCTAAGTAGTTGTAAAGTTTTCATGGAAATTTAACAAGGTAACGTTGAATGTTTTTCCTACCTTGAATGTTGTTGCTAAAAGGCAAGCTACCTCGCAAGAAGAAACCCAAAACCAAAAATTCAATAACCTAGCCTAGTATTTATTTGAGTAAAAAAAGCAGCTTAGAACCTTCTAATATATTGAACATTGAGCAACATCCATACTTTAGAACCTTTTAATATAGCTAGAATTTCTTTGGGCAATTTGATGCGATTCAAACAATTCTAAAAAAAAATCGGAGACCTTGGCCAAACAAAATTGAGACTTCAAATAAAGAATGTAAAATGAAATGTATTAAGAGTTAAAACAGAGAGGAGGAAGCTACAAAAGGAGCCCAAGTTAGATCTCTATTCACTTTGAGTTTTGGATAAGGTCGATTGTCCTTGCAAAAGCCTCTACAGTGAAAGGCACTGGAAAACATTTCAACAATGGAAAAATTTGAAAATAATAGATACACAGGGCACGGGATAGGGGTGAAGTGTATTTATTGATTATATTTTACTTATACAACAATCACCATAATACATGCATGCAAGGAAAACAAATTCATTTTTCTCATGGGCAATAGTCCAATTAGTAGTGGCACCTACCGACGACAAAAAAGATGCCTTTACTCTGCACCCAGAAGAAATCAAATGATATGGTTATTGACTTTCCAGTAACGACTCTAGGAACATGTTTAGCCATATTTTCTTACCATTAAGACAAGAAAGATAATTCGAGTGCATTGAAGATAGCTTCTTCCTTGATGGGGTATGCAGACTATTCAAGGTCTTCACCAACCTTTTATGAATTGTTGCAAAGTGGACTAATGTGAATGCCTTGGGCAAGATGATGTCACATTTTGTAAGGGCGATTGTTGCAATTATTTCTCAAGTAATTAACTTGTAGGTGGGTTCTGATTGCAAGTAATTAACCTATAGGTGGGTTCTAATTGCAAGAATTTAAAATGGACCTTTGACTACTAGATAGAGAAGTAGTGCTAGCAACTAGCCTTTAGAACTTTTGTCTCTTATATTCAAGGGATCGTTTTGGTTATATATGTATTTGATAATTTTGCCACTATTTTGCAATCTTGTTTTAAATTGAACAATGTCTATATCTATAATAATAGTAGAGCCATATAAAACAGGTAATGAAAGAGAACAAATACATTTTTCAAAAGAAACCAAACAAGTGGAGCGAACTAGAACAACTTCCAAGAGAAGCCATTATAAGATGGAAATGTAAATAAGCGGAGGCAGAGAAGCATTTATTGAAGGGCAGAGTCTACTAAAAGCAAAAGCACTGAACACAAAGCCAGACAATAACACATGCACAAAATGCAAGAGTGCTAAGCACAAAAACACCGAAATCCATAAATGTGCAAAACAACTTCTCTCCATAGCTGCAAAAAAACAAATGAATGTTTTGTTAGTTAGAAAAGTATTAGTAAAAATTAGAGAAATTTCAATTTAAAATTGAAGAATATACATATGTATAGTAATAGTAGAGCCATATAAAATAAGCAAGGAGAGAGTAAATACATCCTGCAAGAGAAAGAAAACAAATGGAGTGAACTAGAATTCCAAGGAAAAAGTGTTCTAAACTAGAACAGCTTCAAAGAGAAGCACATTATAAGGTGGAAATGTGAATGAGTAGAGGGAGAGAAGAAAAATCATTGAAAACAAAGCTAGACAATAACACAAAAGCACAGAACACAAGAATGCTAAATAAATAAGCACCAAAATCCATAAATGAATAAAACAACTCTCCTGAACTGCAAAAAAAACATATCATCCATAGAATAATCATTCAATAACAGATATTAAAATCAAAGCTACATAAAATACTTCAACATTCCAACAACTAGAATGTGTAAAAAGGGATATGCATGTTCAATGTTGAAAGATGCGGTATGAAAACAGTAATAAAGTTAAGCAGCTTAGTCTGCATGACTTGTCCATTTATAGTACAATGTACATATGCAACTGACTATTCACATAATTCTTAATAAATTTTCATTAAAAGCTCCAAAATATCTTCATAGTGGTCCATGCTTACAATTTCAAATTCTCTCCAAATCATATTGGCAGATACATACTAGATTCGTCACTACCATTAGAAATGGATTATTCAGTCTTACTGATATACATAGATATGCCTCTCATCCACACATACCCCCTACATGGAAACACATCATAACTCTCTATCAATAAGCGTTTTCAACCACCTACATAGAAACACATCATCACTCTTTTTTGATAAGAGTTTTCAACCAGAGATAAACTCTTAATTAGAAAAGAGGTTCCACTGAAGCAGGTCAATCCAAGTCTAGTAGGATTTTACAGACTTTCCAGCACATCTTTTAGTCACAAACAACTGTTAACCTGCTCCCAACAACTATGCTGCCACCAAACACAATTTATCACTACAATTAGAAACTAATTTTTTAGTCTTACTAATATACAAATATATGCCCTTTCATAAATCCAAGATCTTTCATAAGTCCATTGTCATTCTCTGGAGATAAATTCTTTCAACGAGAGATAAAATCTTAATTAGAGAAGCAGTTACACTGAATAGCTCAATCCAGGTCTAGTATAACTTTTGTAAATTTTATGCCCGACTTTTACTCACAATCAATTGCCAACCTGCCTGTTCCCAACAAATATGATGCCACCAAACACAATTTATAGATCTCCATCCCAAATAAAAAAAGAAACTACTCCCATCCAAAAAAACCTTCATTATGTTTCAAAATAGATTCCAACATTTATGCACCAGTTACCATTTTCACCAAACAAAATTTATAGATTTCCATTACATGCCAAATAAAACACCCACTTTTTCCCATCCAAGAAACCTTCGACAAGTTTCAGAGTAGACTTAAAAATCCATCCACTGGTTACCATTTTCTCCACCATAAGTGTAAAAACTATAAATGGAAGCCTTTCAAGTTGATCCAACACCTTCAAATATCTGCTAGGACCTTACTTGACATCACTACTAGGAATATAAAAAGCTAAAATATCTTATAGCCCGGGGGATCAATAACTGCCAAACAGAATAGTAGCATGTTCCAGACATGAGCATCATACCGACTTAACCTGCATAAGGAAGCTCTGTAGTTGTCCCTCATACAGGTAAGCATCTTCCAAAAATATCTTCTAACACTATATTTGAGTTATGTCATTTAAATCATCCCCTCAATGCCATTAGAGTAATCAGCCATAGCCTAGTATTTATTTGAGTACAAAAAGTAGCTTATAACCTTCTAATACATTGAACATTGAGCAGCAGCCATAGTTTAGACCCTTTTAATATGGCCATAAGTTCCTTGGGTAATTTGATGCGATTCAAACAATTCTAAAAAAAATTCGGAGACCTTGGCCACAAAAAAATGAGACTTCAAATAAAGAATGTAAAATGAAATGCATTAAGAGTTAAAACAAAGAGGAGGAAGCTACAAAAGGATCCCAAGTTAGATCTCTATTCACTTTGAGTTTTGGATAAGGTCGGTTGTCCTTGCAAAAGCCTCTACAGTGAAAGGCATTGGCAAACATTTCAACAATGGAAAAATTTGAAAATAATAGATACAAAGGGCATGGGATAGAGATGAAGTGTATTTATTGATTATCTTTTACTTATACAGCAATAACCATAATACATGCATGCAACAAAAACAAATTCAATTTTCTCATGAGCAATAGTCCAATTAGTAGTGGCACCTACCGATGACAAAAAAGATGCCTTTACTCTGCACCCAGAAGAAATCAAATGATATGGTTATTGACTTTCCAGTAACGACTCTAGGAACATGTTTAGCCATATTTTCTTACCATTAAGACAAGAAAGATAATTCTAGTGCATTGAAGATAGCTTCTTCCTTGATGGGGTATGCAGACTATTCAAGGTCTTCACCAACCTTTTATGAATTGCTGCAAAGTGGACTAATGTGTATGCCTTGGGCAAGATGATGTCACATTTCGTGAGGGCAATTGTTGCAATTGTTTCTCAAGTAATTAACTTGTAGATGGGTTCTGATTGTAGGTAATTAACCTGTATGTGGGTTATGATTGCAAGAATTTAAAATGGACCTTTGACTACTAGATAGAGAAGTAGTGCTAGCAAGTAGCCTTTATACCTTTTGTCTCTTATATTCAAGGGATCATTTTGGTTATATATGTATTTGATAATTTTTCCACTATTTTGCAATCTTGTTTTAAATTGAAAAATATTTATATCTATAATAATAGTATATCCATATAAAATAGGCAATGAAAGAGGACAAATACATTTTGCAAAAGAAACCAAACAAGTGGAGTGAACTGGAACAGTTTCCAAGTGAAGCCATTATAAGATGGAAATGTGAATGAGCAGAGGCAGAGAAGAATTTATTGAAGGGCAGAGTCTACTAAAAGCAAAAGAACTAAACACAAAGCCAGACAATAACACATGCACAGAATGCAAGAACGCTAAGCACAAAAACACCGAAATCCATAAATGTGCAAAACAACTTCTCTCCATAACTGCAAAAAAACAAATGAATGTTTTGTTAGTTAGAAATGTAGCAGTAACAAGTAGAGAAATTTTGATTTCAAATTAAAGAATATACATATGTATAGTAATAGTAGAGCCATATAAAACATGCAAGGAGAGAGTAAATACATCCTGCAAGAGAAAGAAAACAAATGGAGTGAACTAGAATTCCAAGGAAAAAGTGTTCTAAACTAGAACAGCTTCAAAGAGAAGCGCATTATAAGGTGGAAATGTGAACAAGCAGAGGCAGAGAAGCAAAAGCATTGAACAAAAATCCATACAATAACAGAAAAGCACAGAACGCAAGAATGCGAAATAAATAAGCACCGAAATCCATAAATGAATAAAACAACTCTCCCGAACTGCAAAAAAAACATATCATCCATAGAATAATCATTCAATAGGAGATATTAAAATCAGAGTTGCATAAAATACTTCAACATTCCAACAACTAGAAAGTGTAAGAAGGGATATGCATGTTCAATGTTGAAAGATGCAGTATGAAAACAGTAATAAAGTTAAGAAGCTTAGTCTGCAAGACTCGTCCATTTACAGTACATTATACATATGCAACTGACTATTCACATAATGCTTGATAAAGTTTCATTAAAAGCTCCAAAATATATTCATAGTGGTCCATGCTTACAATTTCAAATTCTTTCCAAATCATATTGGCAGATACATACTAGATTCGTCATTATCATTAGAAATGGATTATTCAGTCTTACTGATATACATAGATATGCCTCTCATCAACTCATACCCCCTACATGGAAACACATCATAACTCTATATCAATAAGCATTTTAAACCACCTACATAGAAACAAATCATCACTCTCTATTGATAAGAGTTTTCAACCAGAGATAAACTCTTAATTAGAAAAGAAGTTCAACTAAAGCAGCTCAATACTAGTCTAGTAGGACTTTAAGGACTTTCCAGCACATCTTTTAGTCACAAACAACTATTAACCTGCTCCCAACAACTATGCTGCCACCAAACACAATTTATCACTACAATTAGAAACTAATTTTTTAGTCTTACTGATATACAAATATATGCCCTTTCATAAATCCATGCTCTTTCATAAATCCATTGTCATTCTCTGGAGATAAATGCTTTCAACCAGAGATAAAATCTTAATTAGAGAAGCAGTTACACTGAATAGCTCAATCCATGTCTAGTATAACTTTTGTATATTTTCTACCCGACTTTTACTCACAATCAATTGCCAACCTGCCTGTTCCCAACAACTATGCTACCACCAAACAAAATTTATAGATCTCCATCCCAAATAAAAAAAGCAACTGCTCCCATCCAAAAAAACCTTCAATATGTTTCAAAATAGATTCCAACATTTATGCACCAGTTACCATTTTCACCAAACAAAATTTATAGATTTCCATTACATGCCAAATAAAACACCCACCTGTTCCCATCCAAGAAACCTTCGACAAGTTTCAGAGTGGACTTAAAAATCCATCTACTGGTGACCATTTTCTCCACCATAAGTGTAACAACTATAAATGGAAGCCTTTCAAGCTGATCCAACACCTTCAAATATCTACTAGGACCTTACTTGACATCACTACTAGGAATATAAAAAGCTGAAATCTCTTATAGCCCAGGGGATCAATAACTGCCAAACATAATAGTAGCCTGTTCCAGACATGAGCATCATACCGACTTAACCTGCATAAGGAAGCTCTGTAGCTGTCCCTCATATAGGTAAGCATCTTCCAAAAATATCTTCTAACACTATATTTGAGGTATGCCATTTAAATCATCCCCTCAATTCCATTAGAGTAATCAGCGATAGCCTAGTATTTATTTGAGTACAAAAAGCAGCTTATAACCTTCTAATACATCGAACATTGAGCAGCAGCCATAGTTTAGAACCTTTTAATATGGCCAGAAGTTCCTTGGGAAATTTGATGGGATTCAAACAATTCTAAAAAGAATTCAGAGACCTTGGCCAAACAAAATTGAGACTTCAAATAAAGAATGTAAAATGAAATGTATTAAGAGTTAAAACAGAGAGGAGGAAGCTACAAAAGGAGCCCGAGTTAGATCTATATTCACTTTGAGTTTTGGATAAGGTCGGTTGTCCTTGCAAAAGCCTCTATAGTGAAAGGCACTGGCAAACATTTCAACAATGGAAAATTTTGAAAATAATAGATACACGGGGCACAGGATAGGGGTGAAATGTATTTATTGATTATCTTTTACTTATACAACAATCACCATAATACATGCATGCAATGAAAAAAAATTCAATTTTCTCACGGGAAATAGTCCAATTAATAGTGGCACCTACCGATGACAAAAAATATGCCTTTACTATGCACCCAGAAGAAATTAAATGATATGGCTATTGACTTTCGAGTAATGACTCTAGGAACATGTTTAGCCATATTTTCTTGCCATTAAGACAAGAAATTTAATTCAAGTGCATTGAAGATAGCTTCTTCCTTAATGGGGTATGCAGACTATTCATGGTCTTCACTAACCCTTTATGGATTTCTGCAAAGTGGACTAATGTGTATGACTTGGGAAAGATGATGTCACATTTCGTGAGGGCGATTGTTGCAATTTTTTCTCAAGTAATTAACTTGTAGGTGGGTTCTGATTTTAGGTAATTAACATATAGGTGGGTTCTGATTGCAAGAATTTAAAATGGACCTTTGACTGCTACATAGAGAAGTAGTGCTAGCAAGTAGCCTTTAGACCTTTTGTCTCTTATATTCAAGGGATCGTTTTGGTTATATATGTATTTGATAAGTTTGCCACTATTTTGCAATCTTGTTTTAAATTGAACAATATTTATATCTATAATAATAATAGAGCCATATAAAACAGGCAATGAAAGAGAACAAATACATTTTGCAAAAGAAACCAAACAAGTGGAGTGAACTAGAACAGCTTCCAAGAGAAGCCATTATAAGATGGAAATGTGAATGAGCGGAGGTAGAGAAGCATTTATTGAAGGGAAGAGTCTACTAAAAGAAAAAGCACTGAACACAAAGCCAGACAATAACACATGCATAGAATGCAAGAGCACTAAGCACAAAAACAGCGAAATCCCTAAATGTGCAAAACAACTTCTCTCCATAACTGCAAAAAAACAGATGAATGTTTTGTTAGTTATAAGAGTAGTGGTAACAAGTAGAGAAATTTTGATTTCAAATTGAAGAATATACATATGTATAGAATTAGTAGAGCCATATAAAACAAGCAAGGAGAGAGTAAATACATCCTGCAAGAGAAAGAAAACAAATGGAGTGAACTAGAATTCCAAAGAAAAAGTGTTCTAAACTAGAACAGCTTCAAAGAGAAGCGCATTATAAGTTGGAAATGTGAACGAGCAGAGGTAGAGAAGCAAAAGCACTGAACACAAAGCCAAACAATAACACAAAAGCACAAAACGCAATAATGCTAAATAAATAAGCACCGAAATCCATAAATGAATAAAACAACTCTCCTGAACTGCGAAAAAAACATATCATCCATAGAATAATCATTCAATAGCAGATATTAAAATCAAAGCTGCATAAAATACTTCAACATTCCAACAACTAGAATGTGTAAGAAGGGATATGCATTTTCAATGTTGAAAGATGTGGTATGAAAACAATAATAAAGTTAAGCAGCTTAGTCTGCAAGACTCGTCCATTTACAGTACATTATACATATGCAACTGACTATTCACATAATGCTTGATAAAGTTTCATTAAAAGCTCCAAAATATCTTCATAGTGGTCCATGCTTACAATTTCAAATGCTTTCCAAATCATATTGGCAGATACATACTAGATTCATGACTACCATTAGAAATGGATTATTCAGTCTTACTGATATACATAGATATGCCTCTCATCAACACATACCCCCTACATGGAAACGCATTATAACTCTCTATCGATAAGCGTTTTCAACCACCTACATAGAAACACATCATCACTCTCTATTGATAAGAGTTTTCAACCAGAGATAAACTCTTAATTAGAAAAGAAGTTCCACTGAAGCAGGTCAATCCAGGTCTAGTAGGATTTTACGGACTTTCCAGCACATCTTTTAGTCACAAACAACTGTTAACCTACTCCCAACAACTATGATGCCACCAAGCACAATTTATCACTACAATTAGAAACTGATTTTTTAGTCTTACTAATATACAAATATATGCCCTTTCATAAATCCAAGCTCTTTCGTAAATCCATTGTCATTCTCTGGAGATAAACGCTTTCAACCAGAGATAAAATCTTAATTAGAGAAGTAGTTGCACTAAATAGCTCAATCCAGGTCTAGTATAACTTTTTTTAATTTTCTGCCCGACTTTTACTCACAATCAATTTCCAACCTGCATGTTCCCAACAACTATGCTGCCACCAAACACAATTTATAGATCTCCATCCCAAATAAAAAAAGCAACTGCTCCCATCCAAAAAAACCTTCAATATGTTTGAAAAAAGATTCCAACATTTATGCACCACTTACCATTTTCACCGAACAAAATTTATAGATTTCCATTACATGCCAAATAAAACACCCACCTGTTCCCATCCAAGAAACCTTCGACAAGTTTTAGAGTAGACTTCAAAATCCATCCACTCGTTACCATTTTCTCCACCATAAGTGTAACAACTATAAATGGAAGCCTTTCAAGCTGATCCAGCACCTTCAAATATCTGCTAGGACCTTACTTGACATCACTGCTAGGAATATAAAAATCTAAAATCTCTTATAGCCTAGGGGATCAATAACTGCCAAACAGAATAGTAGCCTGTTCCAGACATGAGCATCATACCGACTTAACCTACATAAGGAAGCTCTGTAGCTATCCCTCATACAGGTAAGCATCTTCCAAAAATATCTTCTGACACTATATTTGAGGTGTGTCATTTAAATCATCCCCTCAATGCCATTAGAGTAATCAGCCATTGTAAGTAGAGAATAACTACTCTTACCCGTCCTCCTACCTAGCCTTGGCTATATACAAAAAGTATAAATACTATATATAATAGTTACTGAACTGCTAAAATCTGATCAAGGTAGATCCCATTGGAAAAAATGAGGATATCGTAACCATGTCATGTCCCTACGATTAACCACTATGCTGAATACGTAAAAGAAGATCAATAATATTAACATCTGCCTAAACTACCCTAAAGGTAAAAACATACAGATTCTTACTCTAGACCAAATAGACGCCTGAGATCTCTTGTTTCTGATGTATCAACTCTGACTTGTGCAATTGTCAAATTCCCATTTTGTCAAACAAAGAACTTTGGCAGGGGTAGGGAACTTGGAGGCGGAGAATTCCAAAATGCAGGAACAAACCAGTTCTCTTTAAGTAAAGGAGATATTTTAACGTCGTGATTTGTACCAACTGACCCAAATGTTGGTGGCCACTAGCAACATTGACATACTATCTTCCACGGTCTCTGGCACACTGATTCTTGAGGAAAAGAACCTTAATATCCCCAATCTTTCCTTTGGAAGAAAATTCGGATCAGGACCTAGGCGTTCTGTTGAGGTTATGACCAAGTCATCATTAGGTTTTCGTGGTTTTTCAGCGTTGCCCACATTCCTTTTCATCATTTTCATGGCGTTGGCATCCTTAGAAGCAGCAACCTTTGGCGCAAATTTAGAAGCTCCAATACCATTGAATTTCTGTGGCACTCCTCACATTGTTGTACGCAGATTATTCACAGGAACTGCATCTTTTAATAGTCCTCACTGTCTTCCAATAAGAGGGCACCCAATTCATCTCCTATTTTCATAGCATTCTGAATTGTCTCGCCCCTTTTCACCAGCTACCTTGGAACCAGTTGCCCACATTTGGTTGCCCTCGTCAATGCGTGCAACTGAGTAGATCCACTACATCTGAGCCCAAGGTGCCTATCCCTTGGTGAATCCAACCACCCAACCACTCATGCATCATCATTGATTTTCCATTTTCTGAACAGTGAAAAGATCAAATAAAATCATAGGTCAAAAACGAATTCGATCTATGGGAAGGCCCTAATGGACCAGAGAGAGTTGGTCAAGTCCCTCGCTCAACCAGCAAGAAGATCAGCGAGCCTGTGCACAAAGCCCCAGCCACCTCTCCTAAATTTCAGCGAACCAGTGAAAAAATGGGGTGAATCACTCTAACCCTTCCCTCCGACCCTGTAAATCCAGGGCGAATGCCATGGAAATTTGCTCCAACCAAAGAAAATCGGGGGCGAATTTCTTTTTTTTTAGTTTTATGCGCCTCTTTTTGGTTGGCTAATATTTAATAATTAATTATTTTTAAAATGATTATTGGGCTAACTTTATTAAACTATAGAAAATGGGTTTTATATAAAAAATTCGCCCTATTAAAATTTAAAATCCCTTAAAATTCGCCTTTGGGCTAAAATTCGCCCCTAAAATTTTCCTTGTCCACCACACTACCAGCCCAATCGAAATCAGTATATCCATGGAGTCTCAAACTCCCGGCAGTGTATCTTAGCCCATGGTTGATTGTGCCCCAAAGATATATCAACAGATTCTTCGCACCAATCCAGTGAATGTGATGAGGTTCAACCATATCTTGACTCAAAGTGTTCATTGCAAAACATACGTCCGGACGAGAGTTCACTAAGAACATCAGGGCCCATACGAGTTTTTGATACTCGGTAGGATTTGCTAGCATGGGCCTAGCAGCATTTCCACTCAACTTCTTAAAGTTGAGTTCCATCGGTGTCGACACATACCTACATTCCACCATACCAAATCTCTCTAGCATCTTCATATCATATTTTCCTTGAGAAAGGAAAATATCGCCTCGCCTCTGCCAGACCTCCAAGCCTAGGAAGTAGTGCATCAGTCCTAAGTCTTTCATCTCAAACTCGGAAGCTAGCTCCCTCTTAAACTGATGAATGAGAGGGTCAGCACCTATCAGAAAGAGATCGTCCTCATAGAGAACCAAAATGAGATGCCTTTCTCTATCAACCTTAAAATAAAGGTTTAGATCAGAATTACTTTGAGTGAAGCCCAGCTTCATCAAGTAGTTATCTATCCCCTCATATCAACCCCTGGGGGCTTTCTTCAACCCATAGATTGATTTCTTCAACCTGCATACATGGGTGTCTATATCTTGGACTTCGAACCCCAGAGGTTCCTCCACATACACCTCTTCCTTTGTAGAACCATGTAGAAAAGTGGTCTTCACATCCATCTGATGTAGACTCCATCCTTGCGTAGAATCAAGGGAAATAATAGATCGGATGGTGGTAGAGCGGGCCACAGGTGTAAATATATCATCATAATATATGCCTTATTTTTTAGATAAGCCTTGGGAAATGAATATTTCCTTGCACTTTTCAGCACTTCCATCAGATCCATGCTTGATCTTATAGATCCATTTCGAGGTGACAACAGATTTGTCCTCCGGTCTCGGGACCACTTCCCAAACATCATTCTTCATAATGGACTCATATTATTTATGCATATCATCCTTCCCAACTTTATGCTTTATGGATTCTTCAAATGTTCTAGGCTCAAATTGTACTATCGTACTCATGGTTGCTAGATACCCTTGGTATCTCTTCAGCTTCTTGCTTTCACGGAATGCCCCCCTTGGGGAAATATGTCTCTCGACATCTTCGAGAGTATCCCTAAGCCATGAGGTTTTTCTCTTATTTGAATGAGGTGGATCAATGGGATCCATAGGTCCTTCAACATTGGGCATCAAGTCATCCTTCGGCTCTTCCAGCTTCCCTGCTTCTTCATCTTCTTTGTCTTCCTTGGAGCTAGGAAGATTTCTTACTTTCTTGAGGGCTACATCTTCATCAAAAGTGACATCGTGGCATATCTCCACTTCTCTTTGACCAGGCACATAGATTCTATATGCCTTTGAATTTTCACTGTAGCCCACAAAATTCCCTTCTTTCTAGAAGCATCTAGCTTGCTTCTCTTTTATTTCGGCACATGAAAGTAAACAGGACAACCAAAATATCTAAAATGAGAACCATCATGTTTCTCACCAGAGAAGACTTCTTCAAGAGTTTTGGAGTCCAGAGTGGAATGCGGGCATCTGTTTTGAACATACACAGTAGTGTACGTAGCTTCTCCCCAAGGAAACTTCTGAAGACCTTGGTCACATAGCATGGTATGAGAAGCTTCCACAATGGTCCTATTATTTCTTTCAACAACACCATTTTTCTTAGGAGTGTATGCAGTTTTGGTCTCCCTCTTAATGCCCCCTTCTCTACAAACATCATTAAACTCGTTCGACTCATACTCGGTCCCATTGTCGGTCCTCAAAAATTTGATTTTCTTCTCGGTTTGATTTTCCACCACGACGTTCAAGGTATGGAACCATTTGAATTCTTCATTCTTCTTCTTCAAAAATGTCTTGCGGGAGAAGTCATCTGTAAAATTCATGTAATAGAAACATCCTCACAAGGGTGTCACAGGTAGCATACCAGATAAGTTAGAATGTATCAACTGCAAGATATCAGTTATCTTTGTGACACTTGAGGTGGTCCCCTTGTATGCTTTCCTTTAGCACAACCTTGACATATGCCTTCATGATCATCTATAAATTCGGGCATCCCTATCACCACCTTCCTTGCTTCGGGAATGGCTTTGTAATGAAGGTGTGCAAACCTCTGGTGCCATAACTCTGTTTGAAGAGTTGTATCACATGTCATAGCCCCCAATGGACTTCCTCCAACCCGATAGAGTGTATCAACTCTAAAACCAACATAAATATATTCCTTGAAGTTCTTCTTCCAGATAAGTACCTTTCCATCAACGAATGCCACCTTGAACCCTTTGTCTTCCATTGCCAAAATGGACACAAGGTTCTTCTTCAAATCGGGTACATACAACACATCTTGTAATCGAAGGACTTGACCTTGAGATAGATGGAGGGTCACAGTCCCTATCCCTTTCATGGGACAGGTGGCATTATCTCCAACGATAATTTCCATATTAGTAACCTTCTCAAACAAATCAGAAAGGGCTTCTTTATAACCAATGAGGTGCCTTGAAGCATTGTTATCAATTAACCAGACATCGAGTGTGTCAGGTGGATATGCAGCAGAGAGGGCAGATACAAGAATAAAATCATTTCTCTTATTATAAATAACATTAGACTCATCGTACTTGGAATTTCTTGACCTCTTGAAAGGTCTCCCATTTCCATTACGATCAGAGGGAGCCTTCCTTTTTCCTTGGAACCTATTGTTCCTGCCATTCCTTCTCAAGTTGTTTTTTCCATCATCCCTATGAGAGTACCTTATATTAGGGCACTCTTTTTCATAGTGACTAGTCTTCTTACAAGTGTAACATCTTCCCTTCCTTCCTTTGGGCCTCGCTCTACCATGGTTTTTATTTTTTGGGCCACCATGGTTCTTCTTCTTTGCATGAGTAGTGAAGGCAGTAGGGTCACTTCCATTACCATTAGAGGCATACTCCATCATTCTTGCTTCCTATTGAGTGCATCTCATCAAAATTTCATCAAAATCAGGAATCACATTATTATTGAGAATAGTGGTATTGAATACATGCCAATCATGGGGGACACCTCCAAGTGCAATAAGAACCATATCTCAATCAGATATTGCTTCCCCAATAGCTAGGAAGTTATTCATAATTTCAGTGAGCCTCATAAAATAGGATTGAATAGATTCATCCTTAACCTTCTTTATATTCTTCAATTGATTCTTGAAGAAGAGGATTTGATTAGCATTGCTAGCCCTAAACATGCTCACCAGCTTATCATACATCTCCTTAGATGTCTTCAGCTCAGAAATGTAATCAACTAAGTGCTTATGAATAGAATCCCGAATAATCATATTTTATTTGATTTCCCCTTTTCTATACTTTGTCTTCATCGCAGCAGCTGCATTTGATGGAGGCGCTTGAATATTCCCTTGTACATAGTCCATGACATCTTGATCTTCTAGCACCAAATCCAAGGAAATCTTCCATGCATGATACTCAAACTTATCTATCAATTTATCATCAGCCTTGAAACCTTTGTAGTTTGAGGAGGCCATTTTTCCTTGATAGGATTTCTTCCTTCAAAGATAGCTTCTAACACCAGCTTGGACTCTTGGACTTTTTCTTCACCTCAGCTCTGATACCATGTTAAATTCAGATAACCATGGTGTTCTATGCTTTATGCACTTTTACCTCGATATTTCTTAGGACTAATACAAAATAACAATCACATAAAATTGAAAGTAAAATGTTGATAGAACACAATAATATATCAATAGCAGACAAGCCAAATATAGATCATATTTACAATTCCTTTTTTCAAGCAAAGATATGAGATATTATGGCGTTACGGTGGTCAGGAGGATGCTTCAACTAGCAAAGCCTTTCTCGGACAGCTAGCACTTTCATGTGTCACACCCACATCCCTCAAAGACAACTCATCACAAGTCAATTCAATTCAAACTAGGGATGATGCAGAAAAGTCAACGCAGGCAGCTTCAGAAAAAGTCAACACATCAAACTAGGGCTTCGTCAAATAGCTTGGAATTCCTCGATTTTAGTGCCCAGCCATATGACCTCCTAAAATAATAATTTCTACAGAAGGTTGAGGTCAAACGACCAAGGGTTGACCATAGTCAACGCTGGTCAACGCTACAGCAGAAATGCCCTAAAGAGATCAGCGCAGAAAACAAAAAGCCCTAAATAGATATGCGTAGAAAATAGTAGCTTCGCTCCACATGTCTGAGGGAAAAAGGCCTCCAAAGGCTATCGAACCAATCAGATCAAAATGAGAGAATGTGTGATGAGATGATGAGAAAATGACCTCCAAGTCTCTCCAATTTATATCCATCAATGAGGGTGTGTGACACATCTCTTAGGCATGTGGGATAAATCTGTTCGACCTTGCACATGTTGAAAATAAATTCAAAATAAATGTTCTTCTCATCCGATCAAGATGAGCTTTAGATCAATCTTGCATCTCTACGAAAGAGAAATCCAACAAAAATATGATCATCATCATAGGAGCAGTGCAACATAGAGTTTGTACCTAGTTGCCAAAAATTAACAAATAGCCACCCAAATCACTAATAATTTGCAGGAAGATGTAGAAAGAGAAGGAATATTTGAGAAAAGACAAGAATAGAGAGTTTTGAGAGCCACAATTTGAAGTTAGCGATCAAATCCTTTTGTTTTTTTTTTTAATAAAGAGTTTTAATTTTGCTGAGTATGCTCTGTTCTTTCGCTCTCTGTGGTTTGGAAGATAAGAAAAGAAAATTGAACAAAGTTAGTTTTTACATTTTGCAATAAAATTTGGATAAAAAATCTAAATTCGTACTCAAAAGTTTAATTGTATAGTTTTTATGAAGCTCAAACAACAACACTAATGCCTCCAATGGATCCAACACTATCCAAAACCCCAGTTTTGACTCTTTTTGCACCTCATTTGGCCAAAAATTAAGTAAGATATCATAGTTTTAAGTTTATACCCAATTATTTGTTAATATGCCTATAATTCGACCGAAACTCGGTCGGTGCACCCAAAAAATAGGAACGGCGCACAAATCTGGCCTTCTCGATCAACAGTAGAATTTGTAGGATAGTTAAAAACACCCCCAAATCCTCCTCACCCATGGTAATATTATGTTGCATGGGACTAGGGGCTAGGGCTTAGCCCTAACCCTTTCCCCAGTAGCACTCTTGTAACCTTTAAATAAAGTTTTTGGGAGTACATTTAGCAAGTAACAGTGTGGGCGAATTGGCAAAGGAATTTTGTTGGTTAGTATGAGGTCACAGGTTCAATTCCTGTGGAGGCTTCTTAGACCCTACACAAAAATTTTTCCACCACGAGGAGGCCATGTGGAAACCATTGGTTGGTCCGCGTGGCACTCACATGTTGGCCCTCCACAATAAATTGTGAACCAATAAAAACAGCCATGTGTTGCCAGTAAAACAATGCAAAGTTTCAACCATATATTGGCCGATGAGGACTAATAACAACTTGCCAAGTGTCATGACCGAATCAACGTATGGACTGCTGACAGGGTTTTCCTCCAACCCAAAATTCATTTTTTTAGTTGTTTCACAAAACTATCAGAACGTGATTCTCAGAGCATTCGAATTCGGATTTTAGTGAAACAAATTGTGCTAGATTCAGAATGAAAATATATATGCGGTTGTGTTGGTTTCAAGCTGATCCAATTACTTTGAATTTTGAGCATTTTATTGATCCACAGGATCATGGGCAATGGTGGAGCACTAGAGAAAAAAAACAAATGCAGTTACAAACTTATACTTTCATAAAAAACTACAAATATTTAAAAATATAACTATGATAATTGAAAAAACCACCATCCGAGTGTAATTGCAGGTTTTAAAGTGGTAAGGCAACACAATGATCCATATTTTTGGTAGTTTCATAATCAACAAAATTCAGTAGCTTATGAAAATTTGGTTTATGGTTTATTGATGAAGCATTAAGTGTGTGGAGAAGAAGTCTCAAGATCAAATTTGGTTAGAAACACAACGAATAAGTCACCAACAAAACAATAACAGGTGATCCATGGCACTGATCAGGTAAAAGTAGATTTAATTTTTCACCCTTGAATTTTTTTTATTAGTATTATTTTTGAGTTTTGTTTTTGTATACATCAAATGAAGAGGTAATAATCACCTCTCTCTTTTGATAGTCTTACATTTTATTGCATAAAATCGCCAACTTTTTGCAAGTTCGAGGACAATGAAAGAAGAGCACTATATGCACAAGTACATTTTTAAAGACGAAGTTTCTTTCAGAAGAGCATGACCATTCAATGTAAAATCAGATCCACTACCTCATTGTTACTAAATTTTACCATTGCCACACATTTTAAGCCTGCATTCGATCCATAATTTTCCATCTCTATACTACCAAAAACTCATTTCCCTTTGCAATCTCCATACTTTCCTGCCTAATGTTCACTCACCCTTAACCCAAAAATAAAGTCATTCAACTCCTTTACAAAGTTGAGTAACTACATTTTCCTTTTCCTTTTTTTCAAATAAACCTTACTTTAATGCAAATTTTCCATCTATAGTCCTTCAAATTATTATTTCATACTTGCATTAGATGATGGAGGATTCATTAAGGCCTCCCTTCTAACAAGTTTTGGCCCATCGACTCGACACATCATCTAGGATCAAAACTAGAGATCTTTGAAGTACCTTGAGGCTTGCATTCCTTAATGGAAAGTTCTCTCGCCAATAAACAATGGCAATACATCAATTTACCTTGTTTGTCGGATACTCTAGGTGACTTAACTATGACACATCTATTTGTACCTAGTAATATGTACTTAGGTATCTTGACTCTCATTGACATCAATGGTGAGTAGTCTCATATTGGTTAATGTCATTCATTAATGGCCAGTAATCCAAAAATTTCTTTTCTATTTTCGATATCAACACATCTATTCACATAGATAAGAATTATGCCACCGAATGGGAACGATTAAAGACTACAAGACTTCAGTAGTTTGCAGCAAGACTCAATTCAGAATTCAGCAGCACTAGCAATAAATATTTCAATCTCATCCTCAACTCATACAACTAAGAGAAATAAGAATAAATATAGAAATATTTTACTTCAAATTCCATGATCCAACAGAAGCAGCCACACTCTTGTAGGTTTTAACCCTGTACAGAAATTATCTGCAAACAAATCTTAAAGACAGAAAATAAACAGCAGCGAGAGCATAAAACATAAAACAGATAAACACAGAAATTTTCCCCTGGATCCCAAATCAGGACAACCAACTTGATTTTTATTATATTCCTTTTAGTGTTACAACACATATATATACATGCCGAAGCATACATAAACCCCAATCCATTAACCCTGGATTAGAACATAACCGTAGTTCCCTTGACCGGATCTACAAAATACCAGGGGCCGAAAACCATCGTACCCCAAAACCATGTGCAAATATTTTACAAAACCATGAGTGGAGTTATCGAAAAATAAGAGTTAAAATTTGGGGCGGGAGACAGAACGAGGGGGGCTCTCCTTGTGCCCCCCCCAAGAAGCATAAATTAATACATATAAAAATAATATATTAAACCCAACATTCTCCCACTTGTTGTCTTGCCCTTTCTGAGACACAGAAGGCCCAGAGTCATTAGCTGACTTTGCAACACCCATTGTTTTTCTACACCAAGAGAACTTCTAAGTGCTCACAGACTTCGTCAATGCATCTGCAACATTCTTCAAAGTGTCCACCTTTACCAGCAACACCCTTTTAGCCTCAACCATATCTCTAACAAAGTGATATTGAACATCAATGTGCTTTGTCTTTGAATGATAAGCAGGGTTCTTGGCCAAGAAAATTGCACTTTGGCTATCACAGTCTATCCTTATAGCTTGCTGTACCAACCCCATACTTGAACACAATCTCTGCAACCAAACTGCTTCCTTGCTTGCATGAGTGGCTGCTATGTATTCTGCCTCTGTAGTTGAAAGAGCCACTACAGACTGTCTTTTACTCATCCAACTGACTTCACCTCCAAATAGGCTAAACACATACCCACTTGTAGATCTTCTTTGGTCCAGATCTCCAGCCCAGTCTGCATCAACAAAACCACGAATGTCCAACATTCTTTCCAATCCTGGTCTTCACTGGTAGCACAAGCCATAATCACTAGTGCCACGTAAATATCTGAAAACCCGCTTCACTGCTGTCCAATGCTCCTTCCCTGGGTTTGACATAAACCTGCTCAATAATCCCACTGCATGTGCAATGTCTGGTCTAGTACAGACCATTGCATACATCAGACTACCCACTGCACTTGCATATGGAACACGGGACATATGCTCCTCTTCTTCTTGTGTCTTGGGACACTGTTCAGCAGACAGCTTTACACCTACAGGAATAGGAACATTCACCGGTTTACTATCCTGCATATTGAACCTCTGCAATATAGTCTCGACATACTTCCTCTGGTTTAACCAGAGCTTCCTCTTTGCCCGATCTCTATTAATTTCCATGCCCAAAATATAGTTTGCAGCACCAAGATCCTTCATGTCGAATTTGGAGAACAGTTGGGTCTTCAAATCTTGGATAATTTCTTTGTCATTTCAAATCAACAACATATCATCCACATACAAGACCAAATAAATAACACAGTCACCAATTAATTTAAAATAAACACAGTGATCCTCCTTGCTTCTGGTGAAGCCAAGTCCCCATATATAGGTATCAAATTTATGATACCACATCCTTGGTGACTGTTTTAACCCATACACAGACTTCTTTAACCTGCATACCAGCTCTTTCTTCCCCTTCACAATAAAGCCTTCAGGTTGTTTCATGTAGATCTCCTCTTCCAGATCCCCGTGAAGAAATGTTGTCTTCACACCCATCTGTTCTACCTCAAAATCAAATGCAGCAGCAACAGATAAAAGTAATCTAATAGAAGTAACTTTGGCAACAGGAGAAAAAATATCACCAAAATCAATTCCCGGCACCTGGGAATAACCTTTTGCTACCAACCGAGCTTTGTATTTCTCCACCTTGCCTTCTACAATCATCTTCTTCTTAAACACCCATTTTCTCTCGATGGGCTTCCTTGCAGCCGACAACTCCACCAAATCCCATGCCTCATTTTTATGCAAGGATTCCATTTCATCAACCATGGCCTCCTTCCAGAGTTTTCCATCCTCTGAATATACTACCTCCTTGATGGTTATGGGATCATCATCAGTTATAGTTAAAGAAAAATCTGAATAGAAAGCAGATGGACTATACCTTTCTATTTGTCTTCTTTCCCGAACTGATCTTCTCACAGCTGGAGTTTGTGGCTCTTCCTCTTTTGAGTTTTCTTCTATTGTAGAGTCTGATTCATCCTCCTTTAGATCAACCTCTATATTCTCAGGTTCCTTTGGTAGGACTTCATGTTTAACAATATCTTTCACCTCTCTAAACACCACATCTCAGTTGTACACAACCTTCCTTGTTTCCAGGTTCCAAAGCTTGTAACCCTTTAAACCATCCTCATACCCAATAAATATGCACCTTTCAGATTTATTATCCAACTTGGTCCTTTTCTCCTTTGGAACATGTACATATGCATCACATCCAAATACCCTCAGATGTGAAAGAGAGGGTTTCTTACCAGTCCATACCTCATGTGGAGTCTTATCCTCCAACGCTGATGAAGGTAATTTGTTAACCAAGTAACATGTAGTCTCCACTGCCTCTGCCTAGAATTCTTGTCCTAACCCAGTACCACTAAGCATGCTTCT
This sequence comes from Pinus albicaulis, assembly GCA_034641835.2. Taxonomy (NCBI): domain Eukaryota; kingdom Viridiplantae; phylum Streptophyta; class Pinopsida; order Pinales; family Pinaceae; genus Pinus; species Pinus albicaulis. The sequence goes on along the minus strand of CM076578.1, from coordinate 130,707,472 downwards.
TGCCTTTTCCATTAGCGTTCTGTTCATTCTTTCTGCAACTCCATTTTTCTGAGGTGTGTATGGAGTAGTCTTCTATCATGCTATACTACACTTCTTACAGAACTCTTCAAATTCCTTCTTGCAGAACTCCCCACCATTATCTGTCCTCAGCACCTTTATCTTCTTCTCTATCTGGTTTTCCGCCAGAGCCTTAAATTCTTTAAATCTATCAAAGAATTCAGATTTCTTCCTCAAGAGATATATCCATGTATTCCTTGAGAAGTCATCTATGAATGAAACATAGTACACAGACTTACCCAGTGATGAAACCGACACAGGTCCAAACACATCACTGTGCACAAGCTCTAATATCTTGTTTGCCCTCTTAGCACCAGAAGGAAAACTTGCCCGATTTTGTTCCAATATACACAATGTTCACAGAAATAAAAAACCAGAGAGCTATAGACATACCTTCTACCATACCATTTCCATGCAGTATCCGAAGGCCCTTCTCTCCAATATGTCCAAGCCTTTGATGCCATAGCATGGTCTTTTCTCCAGAGTCCGCTAGGCTTTCCACTCCACTTTCGGGAACCATAGAACTATTGCACCGAGAAATAACAGTGCTGCCCTGAAGCTTGTACAGAGTTCCAATCCGAACTCCCCGCATTAATACCAGTGCTCCTTGAACCATACTATAGGTATCTTTCTCGAACACTATTTTTACACCTGCATCATCCATCTTGCTTACATAAATCAGATTTCTGGCCAATGCAGGAATGTGCAGAACACCAGGAAGTGTTCTAATCCTTCCACCTTGCAGCTTCAGCTTGAATTTTCCACGTTCGACGATTCTAGCCTTCCTATCATCCCCTAGGAAGACATCACCACCATCATATTTCTCATACTCGCAAAACCACTCCCTATGGCGAGTGAAGTGAAAATATGCACTCGAGTAAATCAACCATGACTCATGATCTACATGTTTATTTGAAGAAGAAGCCAAATACACATCCCCACCTTCATTCGAGGTGGATTTTTCCTCTGCAGAAGGAGCATCATCAGATCCCTTTCCTTTCTCAGGAGCTTTAGATCTGCAGTCCTTTTTTTAGTGCCCTTCCTTTTCGCATTTATAACACACCTTTACAAACTTTCCAGGAGATTTAGATCTCCCTCTAGATTTAGATCTCCCACTCGAAACCTTATTCTTGTTTCTATTTTGGGACCTTCCTCGTAAAGATAAGGCATCTTTACTATGACCCTCCATATTTCTCCGTCTCATTTCCTCCAACACCAAGGTTGAGACAATATAATCAAAATTCAAGGTAGTTGTATTACTACCTATTGCAATAACTAGACTGTCCCACGAGTCTGGTAGAGAACACAACAAACTGATGCACTTATCTTCATCTGAGATTTTAATATCAACAGATGACAGTTGACTTACCACATTATTAAAGGCATTCAGATGCTCTGTCACCGAGTTCCATCCTTCATCCTCAGGTTATACAGCTTTTTCCACAGGAACAATTTATTCACCAGAGATTTAGATTGGTACAAAGTCCCTAGCTTGTCCCACAGGGTCTTCTTTGTAGCTTCCCCAGATACATTCAACAATACTGAATCTGAGACACACAACCATATTGTGCTCTTTTCCTTCTGATCCAGTTTCTTCCAGTCTTCGTCTGACATTGTCATTGGTTTAGTACCCAAATTTACCACGATCCATTGATCTTTATCAACCAGCAGATCCTCCATATTGAGCTTCCACAACTCAAAACTCTGACCATTAAATTTCTCGATCTCTATCTTCCTGCAGCTCGCCATATTCTTTCACCACAAGAATCAATCTCGCAGATCTCCCACTGAATAGGGTCTACCTCAGGCCCGAGAAAAAAACCCTCAACAGCAAAGGCATCCCCTTGAAGCCGAAACTTCTCTGATACCAAATGTAGGCTTTAACCCTATATAGAAATTATCTACAAAGAAATATTAAAGACAGAAAATAAACAGTAGTGAGAACATAAAACATAAAACAGATAAACACAGAGATTTTCCCTTGGATCCCAAATCGGGACAACCAGCTTGATTTTTTATTATATTCCTTTTAGTGTTACAACACATATATATACATGCTGAAGCATACATAAACCCCAATCCATTAACCTTGGATTAGAACATAACCATAGTCCCCTTGACTGGATCTATAAAATACCAAGGGGTGAAAACCATCATGCCCTAAAACCATGTGCAAACCCATGCACAAAACCATGGGCGTGTTCACCCAACAGAAAATAAGGACCAAAAAATTTTTCCAGGACGCTGCTCCGGACCTCGACAAGGGAGGCTATCGCCCCCCCTGTGACCCCCCCTCCGCCGCCCCCCGCCCCCCCCGCGGCCCGTACATTGCGCCCAACACAACGTACAAGGGGGGCTATCCCCTCCCCCCCCCCTGTTACTCCCCTACACATGATTAGTCGTGGAAAGAATATAACACAAACCCAACAACTCTTCTATATGCATAGCTTGTCCACTTTTCAGGTAGGTATGTAATTTTCTAATTTTTAATCATGTAATTCCTTAAATGCTAAAATCATGATTTTGGGAAATCCCTCACCACTTTCATATTCCCTTTCTCATTTGCAAGAAAAATGAAAACACCTTATGTTGGGGGGAGGGATATTCACATTTCATGCCACATGACACATTTCATTTCATCATAACCAACATATTTTCCCAATAAGCTATTAATTCATTTTGATTCTAAAGATTATGTGTTCTGAAATGATCAATCGATGAGTATATTAAATGGCTGACATTCACTATGGGACTAAAACAAATTAATTTTCAATGTTTTCAAGTATTTTGGGAAAAAAAATAACAAAATTAATTTTACACAAGAACCAATACTCATAAAATTTTGGTTGTCACACAAGAAAAACCATAAAAAATATATGTTGCAATCAAATGTATTTCAAATTACACTTTGCAAAAAGAATAAAATTGTCAAATGATATGATTATGCAAAGTTAAAAGAGAATTAATACAAATCAAAAGCTCATTTAGAAGCAAACCATTTCAAGAAGATCTACTTATGATTAAGGGAATTAATGCAATAGTTGCATGAGTATATGTAATATCTTCAGTTGGGGGTATGTTGGGCCTCCAAAATGCCATCCACTTTCACCTTCATTTCCATCATTTTACTCTCATTCCATAACTCTATAGCCCCATAACCTTAAATTAAGTAACCATTTTCATTATCATATGGGTTTAACATTAATACTTTCCAAGTCATTAATTTTAAATATTTTCAGTGAATTTGTGATAAAATATTAGGAAATTAACATATTTTCATATATATATATATATATATATATAATTTTTATGAGTTTTGTGTTATTGTAGGCGTACTTGGAGATTCTATAAGGGTCTTATTTGGCCATCCAAACACACATTCGAATTTCAATTTGAACTCATAAATATTTGTGGAAAATTTCTTGAGGATGTAGATCATTAACTATGCACATTCAAAGGAGAAGAATCATGGATAAGAGAATTTTGAGAGGATATGTATCTTACATTTTTAGATTATTGGCTGTAACCACAAGAGATAAATGTGGATATAGGGGAGATTTGAGGATTTTTATTTATTGAATAGTTATCCTAAATTTTTGTATAAATAGGAGTGTGCCCTTCATACAAGGGGTTGTGGAGTCAGTTGTTAATTTTTAGCTAGTGGCTAGTTGATAGTTGGAGGTTCCAAGTTCAAGATGTAATTTGCAAAGTGAGGATAGGCAACTCTTGTAATATCTTGTAGTAGTTGTTCAATGTGCTTTCTGAGGAATGGAGGGCCCCCATCAACCATAGTTTTCACATCTTTGTACATATTGGAAACATAGTATAATTGTGTTATTTCATTTATTTTTAGCAAGTATTTTTTTCCTTTCAACAATGTGTGATTTAATTTCAGCAGGTGTGAGTGTGATTTCAATTCAGCATTTCATTTATGCAAGTGTGGTGTGATTTGAATTCAGCATTTCATTTATGAAAGTGTGGTGTGATTTAAATTATGCAAGTATGGTGTGATTTTCATTTATGCAAGTGTGTTGTGATTTTATTTATGCAAGTGTGATTTCAATTTTCAAGCAAGTTGTGTGATTTCCTTTATGTAAGTATCATTAAAATTTCTTTATGTTCGGTTTGGATTGGATTGATTTGATTAACTTTGTAGTTAGTTTTAATTGCATTATATTAATATATTCTAATAAATAACCACCTAATACATATAGTACATGTATACCTCATTAGTTTATGAAACCCCGGATTGACAATTAAATGACAGGGATTTAGCTTGCAATTAAATCACCCAACAAGTAGAAACACTTCCATCTTTATAGTTGTGAGTGGTAGGCTTCCTTGTCACCATAATTTTTCTTTCAATTTTTCTTTCCAACTTGAATGCCTTCTCCAGTGAATCAAATTCCCAAAGAGGAACCTCATGTTGGATGTTATTCTTTAAATTCCCTATGAAGACATCAATCATTTGTTCCTATGGAATATCATTTACTCTTATATTCAATTTTTGGAAGTCCGCAATGTGCTCCACCATTGAATCCTTTTGTTTGAGATTTATCAATTGGCTAAAGAAGGTGTTTCTCTTTGTATCCTCATAATGTGCTATCATTTCCTCCATAAAAATTGACCAAGTGACAAGTGGTTTACGATAACAAATCCATCGATACCATACAAACTGATTGAGTTCTAAATATAAAGTTGCAATGTGTACCTTTTGTTTGTGTTGCACATTATGGAGATCAAAGTATTTCTCTATTTGTAGTATCCATGTTACCAGATCCTTGCCATCAAAATTTCTCATATCAATCTTTGGAATATTATTGTTCTTCAATCCAGCATTAGAGGCTATAAAATCATGATTAACATTTTTTTTGTTCTCATCATGAGTTTCATCTAACACCTTTTCGCCGTTAGGAATCATTTCTTGTAGAAACTTTGTAAAACCTTCCCTCAAACCCTCCATGTTTGATTTTAAACCATACTTTAAACCTTCCAATTTTGCTTCTATTCCATCCATATTAGCTTCCAGATGATCTATCTTAGCTTCAATTTCATTTTTTGTTACTCTTTGCGAAAGCAAAGTTTGTTACATTTGGTCTCGTAATTTTGATATATCATGTTGCAATTCTTCCTCAATATGTGTTATAATAGAGATTTCTAAGGGATTAATGGATGCGGAATTATTTTTGGGAGGAATTTTAGAACCTAGTACCGATATCAATGCTTCAATATTCCCTTGGAATCACTTCAACTGATTTTTCAAACAAAAGTTATGCAATTTAAAAAAAATACACACCTTTTTTTTTTCTTTTGAGCTTGATATTGAACCTGATTTAACTCTGTGATTTATTATCCCCGAGATTTTAACTTCGGTCCTGTAGTATCCCTCTGAGTCTTCTTTCCAATGCCACATGTCAGACCTAATTTGGATTCTTCAAGTTAAAGTTATGTCTGATCTCCCATAATGACCTAATTATGGACTCGTTTAGTAGAGTGAACTTGTACGACAAGTCACGTGTCACTGTTTTGATCATCAGCCCTAAAATGGATATAGACGAAACTACAATCCATGCACTTTTGGGCATTTTACAAAATTTAAATCTGATGCCTAAAGCGAAATTTTTTACAATTTTCCCTGAGTCACATGTTTGAGATGAAATTTTGGAGCCTGCAAAAACCCTAACTTTCTCATATCATATCTCCGAAAATATAGCTAACCAAGATATTGAAGTCATACAATAGGTTCCCAATATTTCTACTCCACAGGATTTCAATTTTAGCTTCTAAAGATTCGTAGAAAAAAACATTATAGCGAAAATTCAAAGATGACATGTTTGTTGAAATGAAGCCCTAGAATCCAAAACTATGATACCAAATATTATGCAACTAGTGCACAAAATAGAAGAAAATACCGATCAAAGACTTAAAAATTATCCACTTCTAGGGGGAAACCTCCGTTACAATACATAAATCAACAATTCTTGGATGATTCAAATGATAAAACCTACTTTATATATATATAGGAGTCTAAGGGGTCACAATATAATCGGAGCCTACATAACAATAATAATGTAAGGGCACAACAACAACAATGGGATTCTATGGGACACAATAATAACAATATGGGGACTACATGGGCACAACAATAACAATAAGGGGGGTAAACTAATAAAATCAATAAGGGGCTACACTATTATTATAGGGACCTAACACCTTCCAACAATATTTTCTTGTTGGCAAGGCATAAATGTGCCTGATTATTTAATTCAAGATGCTTGTAGGACTCTTCTGAACCATTTCCTTATTTCTCCAAGGAGCCCATATAGACGCAATGGCACTTACATGCTTTGTTCAATAAATTGTCCAACTTGTATTGAAAGATTTATTCAATAAATGGTTTGGCTTGCATTGAAAATGCTTATCCGATTTTGGAAATGCTTTGTTTGATGATGCAAAGGCAACAAACATCTTTTTGATGAGAATGTACAACCTTGTATTTCTGATCACATAAGGTATGATTCTGTTATGGAAGAGGTTATCCAAAGTTCTATAGGAGGGATATGAATAACGAATTCCAATTTAAAATCCTCTTACTAGATGTGTATTTATTCATGGTTGGAAGTTGTTAGTGTTGGAACTCAAATAATACTTAATTCCTTTCTAAAATAATAAAAAACAAGAAAACATATCTAATCATTTATATAGTGATTTTATTGTGCAGATAGCTTTTATATGAGTCAAATTCCTTAAACATATTATGCACTACCACATATTCCTATTAAAACTAGATAACTTTGTGTTTAGGGTTAAATTTGATGATTATTTATCTATATTTTCCTTATTAAATTGTTAAATATTGAAAATTTACCTAATGTTTTCAAATGATCAATTTGATATATGAGAGTTATATATACATTTGTGTGTGTATTCAAATAAATTTGACTCCAGAATAAATATTGCATTATGCATTACCCACAATACTAAGACTTTAAGATGAGACTTGAAGATAAGCGTAGACCCATCCATAGTGAATCTTTGGAATTATTAGAAAATGTTCATCTTTTTCTACAACCACAAGGATCCTACATTGTACACACATATACATGTGAATAAAAAATAAACATTAAAGCTTGAAGCTTAAAGGTTGAGACTCACATGGCATGTCCAACCCGATGGGCCATTGATATTCTATAAAAAACAATAATTGAATTTTCTTTTTTACGTAAGTGAAATAGTTTTTTTTGGTTTGATTTTGGAAGTTTTATGTACTTTGTTTAATGTTGTGGGTTTATTTATTAGATTTATTAGGAAAAAAAAAATATTTTTTGTCGGATATGGAAATATCAAATGTGTGGTTACTAAAGAAATGATGCTTTCTATACATTCACACTTAAATCTTAGCACAACTGAGTTTATGTTTTTTAGTTAACTTATCTGCTAAAAAGCTTCTTCTTCCTTGTGCGAAGAAAGATTATTAATTTCTTCAAAATACATGCCTACATATTATTTTTGCTTGAAATGTTAAAATCCTCCCAAATTCTTATTTAGAAGTGGCTTCAAACTTGTTTTATTATTTATAAGGCCCCTTAAGTATAACTCATCAAACTGAAAGCTAAGGTTGATTGTTCCTCTTCAAAATGCATTGTAGTTAATAGGTTTGACCAAACTATTCAAAAAAAATTCATTAATGATTTAACATAATTTGTAAAATATTTGAAATTACATAAATAGTGATTTTAGATAATTGCATCAAATTATTCACTAGCTTGACAATAGGAATGAAAATTGTTGAATATTTCTAATCTTTCTAAAATAATATAAAACATACACATCTATGACAACTCTGGTGTGTACATACAAGAGACCCTAAAAATACAAATGAGGAGTAAATTTGTGTTTTTCTCCCTTTTTTCTTCTCAACCTTTCGCCATGCGCCTTGTGATGGCGTGAAGCCAAGGGAGAGCTAGTTTTCTGATTTAGTTGCTCCATTTTCATTGTCTGATGTATTATGTCATTTATTCCCACCATTGTCTGAAGCCACTGGATCCTTTGCGGGCAGAATCGGGGGATTTCATAGGTCAAAAGGGTCTTGTGTTTCATTTCCTTGTGCCTTCGAACTTGTTGCTGAATGATTGTTCTCGTTTAGGATGGGGTAATATGTTTCTTCTTCTACATCCTCCTCTGGTCCACATGGGGGAAATTGCCAGCCTTTGGGTGCTTTCCCAACCTTTTTCTTTTTCCTGTTATCTCTTTTGGTGTCTAGGCATGTGTTTTGTAAATGGCGAGTCTACCTATAATTTCTACATCTGAAGGCAGTGTTTTCATAATCTAAGGGATGCGTCCATTTTTTTTTTGTATATCAGCTATATTGTTTCCAGTAAGCCTTTGCTGAGATCTACTTTCACACAAATGCATGTGAAGGTGTAGATTTTCTCCTCTAATCGTTGTGTATATGTTTTGATATATCTCCAAATGATGTTCCCAATGCCTTCTAGAATGCAGTCATTCTAGAAACGCATGGGGAGGTTGTGCATCTCTACCCATACTCGCATTCTCGAAACAACCATAGTGTTTGCATCAAAAATAGGGAACCATGGGGTAATGAAGAGTCACGTAGAGCCCCAGAACCACGACCGCTCACGGAGTATAATATCTCTAAGTTCCTAAGTTTGAAACTTGACAATGAAAAAATATTTTGAGCAGAGATGAATTTCGCACTCCATTGTCCAGTTTGTGAAGATCCAATGAAAGAGCTCCATTGGTTTAGGCCGGAAACAATTGAAACGACATATGATTGCTCATGATTCAAATGAGTTGCAATGATCATCAATCTCTGGAATGTCTATTGTCAACTCTGGTGTTGTGTTTAGTTGTTCTAATATGTACGGACTAGGGGCATTATGAGCTGATTTTGTGGGTGTCTTATCTTTATTTTTCCCCTGTAAGATGTTCTTGTAAGAAGAGCCTCCTCGTGTGTGGCCTTCTTTGGATGTAGTGCATACTCTTTCTCCTTCATTACCTTTTGTATTTCCCTTATTCGCAACTCCTCCTCTCAACATCAGGTTAATAGTTAAAGTGGAGCATATGTTTATGCAATAATCCTTAATTAACCCGACATCATGTAAAGCTCTGCCTCCACAAGGCAGGGATTGCAGATGTATTGGGTAACCCAAATTTTGCGAGATGTTTGTTTCAGTTGTTTCACCCTGTCTGTGTCATGTACCCAAAATAGGGTTTCTAACAAAAATTGAAAGTAGTATGGGGTTACTTGATGCGTAGTATCTATTTTCCTTTTTTTTATCTCTCATCAGTACCGATTCTGGAGGCCCCTGTAATGGAGTATTCGCCATTCCAGCATGAATGCAAAGAGTGTTGGGGAGCCAATACCCCTTCACTGTTCTAGGAAGTAATATTCCCCGAATGTTTAGGACGTTTGAAATGTGAAGGGAACCCTCTGCTGCAGGTAACGAGGTACCCAAGCACAAAAATTCATCGTGCCCCGTATGAGAGTTGGTTTCGATTGGGTCTAATGGTCGCTTGACCCGTAACGTCACGCCAGTCCTCCGAGAGCCTGTATATGGCGGCCGAGTTGAAACTATCATGCCCTTGTTCGTAAACCCTATCGTCGTGATTCTTGTCAGGGGTCGTGGTGAACTGGTTTAACGCCGGAGGGACCTTAAAACGCTGCTTCATAACCCTCTGCTGCCTCTAGATGCGAAAGACCTTCGGCCATATCACGAATCTGTGCAAAACCTTCTTTGGCGGCAGAGCTCCCTCAATCCCAAATTGTTTGGTTCGTTTTTCAAACAATGGTTTGACAACCTGCGGGACCTTCTTCACAGCACTAGTCGGAGCCTTAACCCCTCTCGTTGGAGTCGTTGCTGGCATCGAGCTCATCTGTTGGCGGCCCTTCCGCTCTAACATAGCGATCATAAGCAGGTACAAGGGGATCCGTTTCCCTTAAGAAGGGTCGACTTCTATTATCCAGTCGGGGGTCTTCTCATGGAAAATAACCAGGTCCATCATGGCTTCAAGATAGCGCTTGGCGGCAGAGACAAAACCCGCAGAGCGGCCATCCCTCTCAGCTGCGAATCTGTTCCAATAGGTATCACCCATTTTTTCCCGCTCAGATTGCACCTCCCTTCTTCTCCTCGGGGAATGAAATCCTTTGTTCTATACATCTATGATATTACTTGGTTAAATTCTATTTTAAGATCAAGTCAGAGTTAAAAAATCACTTTGAAAAAACACAAAACTTAACTTGAAAAACAAAATGTAAAACAAGCCCATCACCAAAGCCTAACCAGTCTTGAGAAGTTTGAAAAGCGTGTGACAACCATGAACAACGCTCACAGAATTTCTCCAGATGTTTTTCTTAAGGACGTAACTTCGTGAAATGGTAGGAAGAATGTCAAAAATATAAAAGAGATAAGTCCCTTTAATGGAGCTCTCTTCTCCTTTATAGGAGGTAATGGAAAGGGAAAGTTGGAAAGACATGAATTTGCAGGGCATCTGAATAAAAACAATGTTTCCTTTCTTTTTGGATTGTAATTTCCGCTTCGTATTTTAGATTTAATTTCTGTCTGTAACTGCGAGGAAGGGGACTTTATCCCGATAATATTTTTTGTTTTGTTTAAAAATTAATTTGATTTCTCAAATGGTTAAATGGTTTTTCAAGCGAGACTTATGATTGATGTAATGTGAGACTTATGATTGATGTAATGTTATAATGATTCTTATAGGACATGGAAAATTGTCATTTTCCTTTGTATAGTACATGTTTGAGGAATGTGTTTGACATGGAATATTGAGAAAACACAGTGTATGTCTATAGGAAGTGAGTTGAAATGACTTACAAATGTCTTTTTGAGATTTTCATGTTGCCAGTTGAGACTATTCAAGATAGACTTGAAATTTGAAATCCTAGGTTTAGAGAGAAAGTTGAGACTATTGAAGATAGACTTGAAATTTGAAATCTTACTTTATACTTTTAGAGAAATGGTAGAAAATAGACTTGAAATGTGAAATTTTACCTTATATGTTTTGAAATTTGAAATCCTACTTTACACTTTTAGAAACATGGTAGAAAATAGACTTGAAATGTGAAATTTTACTTTATATGTTTTGAACTATATTTTCTCTTTATTTTTTTAATATTATAGGTTAAAATGATAATTGCAATTATTTTTTAAATAATTTAAACTTTCGAATTTCAAAAGAAAACAATCACTGATATAATAATATAGAACAGACCTGGTTTCCTCCGGGCAGGTTGAGGCCATCGAAAGAACTTTATATTTTGTAGCCTGTCCTATTTTTATAAATAGAAAATAGAAGGTCCTACCGAATTTACAAATATATATATATATATATATATATATATATATATATATATATATATAGAAAAATAAATTCTACACTACTAAAAAGTATAAATTGATATATTTTTTTAAGTTAACTTTTCTATTTATATTTGAAAAAATTATAAAAGTCTTCCATTGTTGTCTTTTTGTGGGGAAATTAAAATAGAGATAGAATAATTGCTTATGAGTCGATCTCCAAAATTGTTTAGAGAGGTTAAGCACTAAAATATAGAGGATTAATGTTGTTCCTATAATCGAAAAACTAGCTAAGAGTATGAAAAAATTATCTACTTGAGTTCTCAACTGCATGTCTCGACACCAATAGACTAGAGAAGCATATAGTTTTCCCCAAAGTAGTAAAACCACCAAAAGCCACAATAACAAGATTAACCAAAGTTATAAACAACGTGAAAAAAGAAGCAAATAAAATAAGTGTCATGAAGTTAGGGAAGTTTCCAAATCTATGGGATGGTCTACTTCCTTGCAATGTAGTGCCACTACCAGGTTGAGATGCGAGCCCAATTCTAGACGAGTGAGATTTCCTTAGATGGCCATCATCATCATTTTAAATTACTCTAGTGATATTTCCTTAGACGACCATCATTAACATTTTAAATTAATCTAGCTTATACAGAATATCATCATGAGCATCTTGCATGTCTACCAAGACTTTTCCCAAAAGCGTCTTTAAGTGCCAAATATAAATCAATCGTATATAATTTCTTAATTGTGCCTCCACAATAGAATTTCCATGAGGTCTCTTGTATCTGTTTCTTGTAGGAAGTTCTTGGGTGCAATACTATGCCAAAAAACTAACTCGACCAAACTTTAGGTTCAAGCTGGCCCTTGAACCAGAGGCGGCTCCCTCAAGTGCTACAAGATTTTGTTTGACACTGTTCATCGTTACTAGATAACAAAATTTGGAGAAAAATGGCCAAATCTATGATTTATTGTGGGTGGTTGTTGATGATTTCCATTCCGCTAAGAAATAAATCCCTCTCTTGCAGAGTCGTTCGTCAAAGTGCCAACATCCAGTTTGACATAATAACTTGATTTTTATATAATTTGACAAAAGAATTATAAGATAATTCATGATAATTAAGAAGTCATATTGAATACTTAATCAACCAGACATAGTTGATGTGTGTAGAAGATTTCTACAGCCAAATAGAAAACATTCAAGAGATGACAAATGAAAACAATTAACAGATGTAGAGGAATTAACCAAGACATACAGTTCATTTAATTAATCTATTTAAATGATTATATCTTTGCAAGGGGCTTTCAAAGAACTTGACACAAAATCTTTTCTTAGCCAAATCTCATATGTTACCTTGAACATATGTAGAAATAAAATATGAAAGCACTAGAAAAATATACAAAGGAAAATTAAATTATGTCATAAACTGCAACTGTAATACTTCAATTAGGAATTACGTAATCAAAATTTTACAAAGTGACAACATTTTGGCATCAAAATCCAACTCTTGTTACATTACATTGAAACAATATATATAACATTACATTAAGTTCACTCTATCCATATTTCTGGAAAAAAATGAACAATAAACTAAAGATAAAAACAATCACTAGAAAACTGCAAGAAATTTGGAAATGCTAGAAAATCTTCAACCTTCAAATCTAGAAATTGGTTCGTTGATGTTAATCCTCTGCCTTGGAATCTGGAGTGGTTGGCATTCTTCAAAATTGATTAACTCTGCCACCTATATCATCAAGTTGCCCCTTTATGAGTAAAAAATATGAAAATAATTACATGTCTATTTATTTTTTCCAACTAGTTGATCAAAGAATTATTTGCATTTTGGAGTTAAACCAAACATATATGTTGACATTTTTTCCCATACTCTTTTCCTTCATCATCTTTTAAATTCTTCACCATTGTCGTAAACTAGTTTGGAAGAAAATTTTAATAAATATTTTCTAAATATTTTGCTTAAATCTGTAAATTCATATTTCTCTATTTTTATGAATTCCATAAATGAAATTCTCAAAATATTTACTTAATTATTTTATCTTGTAAAACCATCCATTGTTTGAAATCCGTCTTGTTTTTAAATCTATGTCTTGTTTTCCTTGAATTTATATATTTATTAATAAATAAGATTCATAAACATATTTCATAAAAACCATCGACTAATTTCCTTCCCATGGTTTTTTAAAACCATGTCTTGTTTTGCCACGATTGCTAAAATATATTTTAGTTTGCTTTTTTCTTTTCTAAAATATTTGGATAATAATTTATCCAAATTTTATTTTCTAGTACATTTTTCTTCTCTATACCATAGCAAAAACAATATTTCTCTTCTCTGTAAATTTTCATTTTACCTCATTTTACTGAGGCTCTTTTTAGCTAGATATTTAACTGTGAAATCATTTCATAAGCATATGACTTTAAAAGTCTCATTTCCTTTATCTCTTTTTGTAGAGACTTTACAATATATAAGCTTGCTGACATACTTCATACACCTTCCCACCATATGTTCATAAAAATTTAAATCCATATAAATAATGGTTTTCGGGGGGGAGGGGAGTAGGAGCTGGTAGAGTTTTTTGGATGGGGGGTTTTGAAATGAACGAGAGGATGACATCAATAAAAAGAAGTAAATGTGAAAAACTTTTCAAAGGGGGCGGGGGGATATGCATCCCCCCCAAAAACCATCAATTTTTTTTATCGATTTGACATTTCACAAATCTTAATGCATTTAGATTAGGGTATTTTAATGTATGAAGTGCAGGATGGGGACATAAAATAAATTTGACTTTTCGATTTGACTGGGCTGATGTATATAACATGATAATAAATGTGGTTTCTATTAGGTTGACTTGTTATTTTTAAATTAAGTTTAATATTTTAAATAAATAATTTTATAAAAAAATATAATTTTATAAATTTTATAAAATTGAATTTCATTTAAAATAAAAACTATTAAAAATAACTCAGAGACATTTAGAAAAACCTCATACAATTCATGATTTAGCAATCGAAAGGGTTAGATGGAATGATATTTAAAGGAAGATATTTGTCAAGGTAAGGATAAATTTGAAGGAAGTTAACATTTTTTTTTTAACTTTTAATAGTGTCAAAAAAAGTTACAAAATAAGCTCCATCTCAGGACTACTTCCACGTGTGGGATGTAGAGAACTTGGTAGACTAGCTACCTTCAACTCATTGGGCATGGAGTCCTCTCGTAACAAAATTAATCATCTGCAATGTATGGCCTGAAATCTATTTTTCTCAATCTGAAACAATCTATGCTACAATCTGCAACTTCAATATAAAACTTGCAACAATTTTTACCAGTCCTTTACTGAACATAACTTCAACATTGAAATTATCGCATACTAAGGACTAATATATTTCATAAATCAACAGTATGTCAAATCCATTGGGCTAGTGGAGTCAACAGTCAACCATTGTTCTTCTACCCATCTCCTGCAACTTATTGCACTTTAAGAAAACCAAACTACATATTGCAACTACAATTCAAACTGAATCAATCCATAAACTGCTAAAAATAAAACACATTCATAAAATTCACACCAAAATTGAATTATCTATTGCACACTGAAACTGAAGTAACTAATTCAATCCCACACGCCTCTTTCTAACTGAACTGAAAATCTCCACTGTTAGTCATAATCCAATTTCCAACTTAACAACGTGGGAAGTTGATTAACTAGTAGATCACTCTATATACAGCTGATAACATGAAAAATATGTACAATATGAAATAAAAAAATCCATACGCAACTAATACTTACAATTGAAATTTTAATATTGCATCCTTTGTTGATGTTTGAAATTTATGATTATCATCAAGAGGAAGAGATATATGCTATTGAATGCAACCAGCATTTTGTTGGCAATATGATGCTAAATGTTGTCCTTGATGGCAACCCACTTGATGAAGATGATGGCAACCTACCTAATGAAGATGTTCTTGATGCTTGATGAATTTATTAATGATGTAAAGCTGATGTTCTACAAGTAGCTCAGAAGTACTAGAGAAGGAAATATCAGTGAGGGCCAAAGAAATGATGAAAAATGTGTGTTACAAGGCATACGCAGGTTTGTCAAGGAGAAAGCGCGTATGCATGCGGAAAAGTATGTGCCAAGTCGCGTATGGTCTTTTGCGCTCCAAATTTAGAATACCAAGGGGCATTACCATGGTATTGACCCATTGTATTGAGCGTTGGATTATCTATTTGATCCCGTCCAGGAAAACCATCGGAAGTAATGTGGTTTTTGACTCATGGTATTGAAAAAGGCTAAATCTATATAAGGAGAAGAATTTCATTGTGCAAGGAGGAGATGTCTGAGCTTTAATGAATACTTCACTCTGAAGTATATCTGCATGGTTGAACTCTGCTCTTAATTGATAGATCTGAATCTATGAGGCATCTATGAACATAATGAAGGTTCAAGATCTATAGATCTTGAAATAGTGAATCTCTTGGATGATCTGAAAAGAAGTGATGAAGACCTGGCGGAAATCTGTTGAAGAAGTTGAAGAAATCTGGGTAAGTTCATAGATCTGGTCTGATCTGCAAATTTTATCTTTTATAGATCTATTTTTTTTGTGAAAAGCGCGCGTATACGCAGCTCCATTCAGACAAAAGCGCGTATGGGCTGTTAGGGTTTTTCTGATAAGTTGCACAAATGTATACGCGGGTTCACTTCAGTAAAGGCACGTATATACGCGGGTCTATTTAAAGAAAAGCGCGTATGGTATTTGAATTGATGATTGCACAAAAGACAATTGAGATTCTGCATATCTGTTCTGAAGTCTGGGCTATCTCTGATATTCTGGTTACAGTGGTTTCATTGTTCTGACTGATGAAAGGGGATGTTTTTTTGATAAGTGAAGAATTGTGTTGAAGCTGTTTGATCCAGTTTGAAAATTGATGAAACGTGGTCTGCAGTGGATCTGAGGGTTGAAGCCTTCAGTCTGATAATAGAAGCCTTCTGTCAGCAGAGGCTGGTGCTAATATCAGGGGGTAGTAGCTCCCTTCCAGGTGAGGCTGGTAAACGAGAGCAGGGGGTTGTAGCTCCCTTCCAGGTGAGGCTGGTAAACGAGAGAAGGTTGTAGCCTTCTGCAGGTGGGTGCCTGCGTGCTGGTATAAGTCTGCACCAGTACATGATTGTAAGAAGTTTTTCTTTATAATAAATATTGAAGACCGAGACGACGACAGTGGTGGTTTTCTCCCGAATTGGGTTTCCACCTAAAAATCCTGGTGTTCATGTGTGTTGCCTATGTGTGATGATTATTCTGTTCTTTCTACACCTGTTTATTGTTTCCTGAAATAACTGATGAATGAATAATGCAATGATCTGAGTTAAGAATTGAATGCATAATTAGATCTCTGGAAATACGTGAGTTCTGTGAAGGATATTCGCGTATATACGCTAGTTGGTCAGCAGTTAAAGCATGGGTTTTGTGGGAAAGGAAAAGAAAAAAGTTTTAATGTCCGTGATTAAGATACCCATTCACCCCCCCTCTCGCATCTTCCAACAATTGCACGTAAGGTGTCCTTCTGAAAAAGCCTAGCCGCTAGAAGGAAGATCAAGCAAGATGAGCAATCAGCAATCATGAGGGAACAACATCTATCAAGCCCCCACTCTTCAACGGAAACAATTTAATCTTCTGGAAAGTGAGGATGAGATCCTATCTTCAGTCTATGGGAGCTGATGTATGGGCCATTGTTGAACAAGGATATCAATATCCAGCCGCTACACCAACAGATCCAACTGAAAGGAAGAATTATGAATCAAACGCAAAAGTGGTCAATGCTATAACAGGAAGTCTAACTGAATCAGAATTTGTCAAAGTCATGTAGCTGAATACAGCAAAGGAAATATGGGACAAAATCATTCTAAGTTATGAAGGCGACGCAAAGGTAAAAAGTGCAAAACTCCAAACTCTCAGAATTGAATATGAAAATTTAAAGATGCATAGTGATGAGAGTATTGCCAGTTTCTTTTTACGTATTGATGGTGTTGTAAATCGTATGAGAAATCTGGGTGAAACAATATCCGACACTACTTTGGTTGAGAAAATTTTACGATCGCTAATGGCAAATTTTGAATCAAAAATTTCTGCCCTTGAAGAAAAACAGGATATTCAAAATCTTTCCGTGGTGCAACTTCATGGCATATTGATTGCATATGAAATGAGGAGAGGAGGACCATCTGAAGTCAAAGAAGCTGTTTTTAAAGCTTCTACAAAAGGGAAAGAAGTTCAAAAACTAGAAG
This sequence comes from Pinus albicaulis, assembly GCA_034641835.2. NCBI lineage: Eukaryota > Viridiplantae > Streptophyta > Pinopsida > Pinales > Pinaceae > Pinus > Pinus albicaulis. Next base: position 130,689,778 of record CM076578.1, on the reverse strand, counting down.
GATCAGGATATATCTCAGAAGAAGATGAGGCAAACTTTGTGAGAAGACTCCAACTACGAACCGGAAGATTCAAAGGTAAGCTTCCTTTCAAATGTTTTAATTGTGGAAGAGTTGGTCATTATGCTGCAAAATTTTCTTATAAAGAAACATCTGCTAGAGAGAAAGAAGTAGCAAGAAGGAATAAGAACCGATCTAGCACTAAGAAAAGCTACTATACAAATGAAGACAGTGATGGGTTATCTGATAGTGAGGAAGAATGTGAACAAGATCTTAGACTTCTCATGGCATTTGAAAATAATTCTAGAGATGATAAGGATGCTTTTATGGATGCTCTAGATGACAATGATTTTCTTGATCAAAACAATCAACTCAAAATATGCTTGGAAGAAAGTAAAATAATCATAGAGACTCTGAAAAGGCAGAATGAAGAAGAAAAGAAACATAATGAAAAATTAGAATGTGAAGTAGTAAGTCTAAGAAAAGAACTTGAGAAAGTAAAGACTCTGAATCTTAGATTTGCTAAAGGATCTGAAACCTTAGATGAGATTATCAAGGTTCAACGTTCTCCTCTTATTAAGATAGGTCTTGGATATACCGGAGAATCTTCTCAGGCTTCAGCACCAAATTATCTAAAAGCAGCTACAACTGGTTTACTACATTCAGCCACTCAGCAAGGGAATAAAGAATCTTTACAGGTAAAGCATGATCATCACAATACAAGGAACACTAACAGGGATATCTCTCAAAGAAGCAACAATCAACAGGTAAATTCAACTAGAATATTTCATGATCGCAGAAATTTCTACTTCAATGGACAATGTTTCTCATGTCACAATTTTGGTCATAAAGTTGTTCAATGTGTTGCATATAAAACCATCATGACAAGAGAAGCAAGAAAGAAAAGGATTGATATTGGAACAAAGAAGAATACATATAACAACTTTTCTCCTCTTGAAAATGAAGTTGAATGTGCTTATTGCAATAACTTTGGTCATGAAGAATCTGAATGCAGGAACAAAGTTCAGCCAAAACAACATTTTCCTTCAAGTTCCAAAGTATGGAAAAAGAAGGAATTACAGGTTGAAAATTGTGGGATAGCGTTATTTGCAGAAGGAGAAGAAAATCAATGGTACATTGATAGTGGGTGCTCAAGACACATGACAGGTGACAAAAGCAAACTTCTTTCATATAATGCTCTAGAAAAGGAAAAGAAAGTTACATTTGGAAATGATAATCCTGCTGTAATTAAAGGAAAAGGGTTTGTGTTTCTAAAAGAAAAGGTGAAGGCTAATGATGTCATGTATGTGGATGGATTAAGGCATAACCTGTTAAGTGTAAGTCAAATGTGTGATCAAGGAACAGAAGTTGTCTTTAGTTCAAAAGAATGTGTGGTCCGTGATCTTGATACAGGTAAAACTATTATAAAAGGGAAAAGAACTCCAAGAAACCTGTATGTATTGAAGAACTGCAAAGATCAATGTTACTTGAGCAAATCTTCAGAAAATTGGCTATGGCATAGAAGGTTGGGGCATCTGAGCTTCTCTCAAATCAACAAAGCAAGCAGACTTCAAGCTGTTCGTGGTCTTCCCAATGTCACTCTACCAAAGAGTATCATATGCAAATCTTGCCAATTCGGTAAGAAGACCAGAGTACAATTTAATGCCAAAGAAGGATCATCAAGTAAGCCTCTTGAACTCATTCATACTGACATATGTGGACCTATGAGGAAAAAGTCACCACGTGAGGAAGAATACTATATCTTATTTATTGATGATTACTCTAGAATGTGTTGGATCGGGTTGATTAAACACAAAGATGAAGCATTTGAAAAATTTCAAATCTTCAAAGCATTGGTAGAAAATTAATTAGATCTAAAAATCAAGTGTCTTAGATCTGATCGAGGAGGAGAATATACATCAAATGAATTCTTTGAATTTTGTGAACAACATGGCATAAAAAGACAGTTCTCTTTAGCAGGCACTCCACAACAAAATGGCGTAGCAGAAAGAATGAATAGAACAATTCAACAAATGGCTAGAGCTATGCTTGATGATTCTGGAACTCCTGACATGTTCTGGGGAGAAGCAGCACATACTGCAACAAACATTCTCAACAAGGCACATGTTCGGGTAAATAGTGACAAAACTCCATATGAACTCTGGTATGGTAATTCTCCCTCTGTGAAGCATTTTAGAATTTTTGGAAGTAAATGCTTTATCAAAAATAATGATGAAAAGCTTGGCAAGTTTGAACCTAGATCAGATGAAGGGATACTTCTTGGTTACTCATCTACAAGCAGAGCATACAAATGTTACAATAAAGGCTTCGAAAGATTGTTGAATGTATTGACGTTGTTATTGATGAGTCTCCTGCAGCTCCTAAAGAAGAAAAACATGCAACAGAAGAAGATGGTGTTGACTTTTGTCCTTCTACATTAAATGGAAATGATATAGACAGTGGATCCAATGAAGAACTTGAAGATGATTTATTTGAAAAGGCTCCATCCAGACATGTTCAAAAGAATCATCCTGAATCTCAAATTTTGGGAGACAAGGAATCAGGTGTACAAACAAGGAGGACTCTTGTGGGATCTTCTAGCTATCTGGCATTTCTATCCACAATTGAACCACACAATGTCAATCAAGCTTGCAAATATGAATGTTAGATTCAAGCCATGAATGAAGAGCTTGATCAAATTGAAAAGAATCACACTTGGGAATTGGTACCAAGACCACATGATAAAAATGTCATTGGAACTAAATGGATATTCAAGAACAAGTTAAATGAGAATGGGAATGTTATAAGAAACAAAGCTAGACTGGTTTGTAAGGGGTATACTCAACAAGAAGGTATAGACTTTGAAGAAACTTTTGCTCCTGTAGCTAGACTTGAAGCCATAAGAATGTTTCTTGCTTTTCAAGTTTTCAACAAATCAAAGTTTATCAAATGGATGTCAAATCTGCATTCCTCAATGGTGATCTAGAAGAAGAAGTTTATATAGAACAACCAGAAGGATTCATTTTGGGAAATGATGAAAATATTGTTTGTAGACTTAAAAAGGCTCTATATGGTCTCAAAGAAGCTCCAAGGGCATGGTATTATCGGCTTGAAAAATATCTTCATCAACAAGGATTCTCAAAGGGGTCTGCTGATAGCAACTTATACATAAAAATTGAAAATGATAAACTATTGATTGTAGTTGTATATGTTGATGATATCATTTTTGGAAGTAATGAAGAATCTATGAGTCAGAAATTTGCTTCTGTCATGCAGCAAGAATTTGAAATGTCCTTACTTGGAGAACTAACATTCTTTCTTGGCTTGCAAGTGCATCAAACTACAACTAGTATATTCTTATCTCAAGAAAAATATCTTAAGAAAATCCTGAAGAAGTATGGCATGGAAGAATGTAAACCTGTAAGTACACCAATGATAACCGGATGTAATCTCAGTTCTCATGATGATTCTCCCGCGGTGAATCAACCAGAATACAGATCAATGATAGGAAGCCTACTTTATCTCACTGGGACTAGACCGGACATTATGCATGCAGTTGGGATTGTTGGACGATTCCAAGCTAATCCAAAAGAGTCCCACCTTCAGGCAGTTAAAAGAATGGTCATGCTTTGGTCATGCTTGGATGCACTTTTCAGGGGGAGAATTAGTCTTGCTGAGTATAATGTATTGTTGGCCTTATTATGGTTCTGAAATGGGATCTCTCTTGAGGTCTTTCTTGTATTGGTCATAAAATTCATATTTGTATTTTTGATGAAAAGGTCATGATGCAACCTATGATGTAAAATTGTAATATTCAGTCATGTAAGGACCTGATCAAATATGTAAACCCACTTGGTTGGATACTTGATTCAAAATGTGTAAACCTTCTTGGCGGGGTATTTGAGTCTCATATGTAAATCCACTTGGTTGGATCTTTGATGTAAGTATGAGTCCTTGGTGATAGGAAAGGTGTTAGAGTCATATACTTCATTGAAAAATATGTTTGAAAATTCAGCATGAATTCAGGGGGATCATGGTAACTTCAGTGCACATCAGATCTACAACGCTCTTCTTGCTACATGAAGAGAAAAACCTTGTGTTGGTTTTGATCCGCCCTTTTCCCTTGATGTCAAAGGGGGAGAGTGACATGGTGTTTGAATAGGGGGAGAATATCATTCTGGTTAATGTATTTATCTGTTATGGTGATCAAACACCATCATGGTTGCCATCAAGTCCAAAGGGGGAGATTGTTTGCAATATGATGCTAAATGTTTTCCTTGATGGCAACCCACTTGATGAAGATGATGGCAACCTATCTAATGAAGATGTTCTTGATGCTTGATGAATTTATTAATGATGTAAATCTGATGTTCTACAAGTAGCTCAGAAGTACCAGAGAAGGAAATATCAGTGAGGGCCAAAGCAATGATGAAAAATATGTGTTACACGGCATACGCAGGTTTGTCAAGGAGAAAGCGCGTATGCATGTGGAAAAGTACGTGCCAAGTCGCGTATGGCCTTTTGCGCTCCAAATTTAGAATACCAAGGGGCATTACCATGGTATTGACCCATTGTATTGAGCGCTGGATTGTCTATTTGATCCCGTCTAGGAAAACCATCGAAAGTAATGTGGTTTTTGACTCATGGTATTGAAAAAGGTTAAATCTATATAAGGAGAATAATTTCATTGTGCAAGGAGGAGATGTCTGAGCTTTAATGAATACTTCACTCTGAAGTATATCTGCATGGTTGAACTCTGCTCTTAATTGATAGATCTGAATCTATGAGGCATCTATGAACATAATGAAGGTTCAAGATCTATAGATCTTGAAATAGTGAATCTCTTGGATGATCTGAAAAGAAGTGATGAAGACCTGGCGCAAATATGTTGAAGAAGTTGAAGAAATATGGGTAAGTTCATAGATCTGGTCTGATCTGCAAATTTTATCTTTTATAGATCTATTTTTTTATGAAAAGCGTGTGTATACGTGGCTCCATTCAAACAAAAGCGTGTATGGGCTGTTAGGGTTTTTCTGATAAGTTGCACAAATGTATACGCGGGTTCACTTCAGTAAAGGCGCGTATATACGCGGGTCTGTTTAAAGAAAAGCGCGTATGGTATTTGAATTGATGATTGCACAAAAGACAATTGAGATTCTGCATATCTGTTCTAAAGTCTGGGCTATCTCTGATATTCTGGTTACAGTGGTTTCACTGTTCTGACTGATGAAAGGGGATGTTTTTTTTATAAGTGAAGAATTGTGTTGAAGCTGTTTGATCCAGTTTGAAAATTGATGAAACGTGGTCTGCAGTGGATCTGAGGGTTGAAGCCTTCAGTCTGATAATAGAATCCTTCTGTCAGCAGAGGCTGGTGCTAATATCAGGGGGTAGTAGCTCCCTTCCAGGTGAGGCTGGTAAATGAGAGCAGGGGGTTGTAGCTCCCTTCCAGGTGAGGTTGGTAAACGAGAGAAGGTTGTAGCCTTCTGCAGGTGGGTGCCTGCGTACTAGTATAAGTCTGCACCAGTACATGATTGTAAGAAGTTTTTCTTTATAATAAATATTGAAGACTGAGACGACGGTAGCGGTGGCTTTCTCCCGAATTGGGTTTCCACCTAAAAATCCTGGTGTTCATGTGTGTTGCCTATGTGTGATGATTATTCTGTTCTTTCTGCACCTGTTTAATGTTTCCTGAAATAACTGATGAATGAATAATGCAATGATCTGAGTTAAGAATTGAATGCATAATTAGATCTCTGGACATACATGAGTTCTGTGAAGGATATCCACGTATATATGCTAGTTGGCTTCAGCAAAGTAGCGTATGGGTTTTAGAAAGGAAAATTAAAAATTTTTATTGTCTACATTAAGATATTGATTCACCCCCCCCTCTCAGTATCTTTCCAACACATTTATAACCAAGGGAATCAGTAACTCAATGGAATCACTATATAGATAAAGTGGAGTCCTCAGGTGAAGGAGTTGCAACCAATGTCAATTTTTTACTCATTCACCAGTAAGGAATAGATCTAGTCTTTATCGTTCTCTGGGGAAAGATTTTTTTTCTACTTCACTCCTTGAAAACAACGCCAAATGTTGTATCTATTTCTCATAGGAAGTTCTTGGGTGCGAAACTACACCGAGAAACCAACTCGACCAAACTTTAGGTTCAATTTGGACCTTGAACCAGAGGGAGCTCCCTCAAGTTTTATAGGAAATTGTTTAATGTTGTCCATTGTCACTCGATAAAATCCTTTGGAGCACAATGGCTAGATCTATGATTTATTGTGGGTGGTTGCTAATGATTGCATCTTTGCTCAAAAATAAATTCCTCTCTTGAAGAGTCCTTGGTCAAAGTGCTAGCATCCAGTTTGATAGAATAACTTGATTTTTAGAGAATATGACAAAATAATTATAAGAGAATTCATGATAATTAAGCAGTCACCTAATCAACCAGACATAGTGGATGTGTGTAGAATATTTCTACAACCAAATAGAACACATTCAAGAGATGACAGAAGGAAACAATTAACATATGTAGAGAAATTTTAACCAAGACAAATATTTCAGTTAATTAATCTCTTTAAATGATTATAACTTTGTAAGGCAATTTCAGATGGATTTACACTCAATCTATTCTTACCCAGATCTCCTATGTTACCTTGAACATGTGCAGAAAAAAAGTATGAAATCACTAGATAAACATACAAAGGAAAAAAAAAAGACGTCATGAACTAGGGCTATAATACTTCAATTAGGAATTTTGTAATCAAATTTTTACAAAGCGACGGTGTTTTAGCATCAAAATCCAACCCTTGTTACATAAAAATTGAAACAATATATAGAACATTATATTAAGTTGACCGTGTCTAGCTTTTTGAAAAAAATCCCAACAATAAACTAAAGATAAAAACAATCACTGGAAAACTACAGGAAATTTCGAATTGCTGGAAAATATTTAGCCTTCAAATCTGGAAATTGGTTCATTGATGTTGATCTTCTGCCATGGAATCTGGAGTGGTTGAAGTTGTTTTCACAAAAAATGTTATCTTCCCTTCAAAAAAAATTTAACTTGACACCAATATCAACTAGTTATCCCTTTGACTGTTATTTATGAGTCCAAAGTATGAAAATAGTTACATGCATGTTTATGTTTTCCACCTAGTTGGTCAAAGAATTATTTTCATTTTTTAGTTAAACCAAACTTATATGCTAACATTTTTTCCTATAGTATTTTCCTTCATCTTCTTTTAAATTCTTAAACATTATCATAAAATATTTGGGAAGAAAATATTTTGATAAATATTTTCCAAATATTTTGCTTAAACCTGTAAATTCATATTTCTCTATTTTTATGAATTTCATAAATGAAATTCTAAAAATATTTCCTTAAATTATTTTGTCTCATAAAACCATCCATTGTTTGAAATCCATGTCTTATTTTTAAAAACCATCGAATGATTTCCTTCCCATGGTTTTTGAAAACCATGTCTTGTTTTTCCATAATTGATAAAATATATTTTAGTTTCCCTTTTTACTTCTGTAAAATATTTAGATAAGAATTTATACAAGTTTTATCTTCTCAACCTCCTTTTACCTGAGTCTTTCCCCGTAAACCCATTTCATAAACATATGATTGTAAAGGTCTCCTTTCCTTTATCTCCTTTTTTATAGACTTTACAATGTATATTCTTTCTTACATACTTCGTAGACCTTCCCACCATATATTCATAAAATTTAAATCAATATAAATAATGGTTTTCAAAGTGGGGTAGGTTAAAAGTTGAAATTGATGCATTTATATTAGGGTAGTTTAATGTATGAAGTGTGGGGTGAGGACATAAATTTAATTTGACTTTTCAAATTGACTTGGGTGACATATATAACATGATAAAAAATGTCGTTCCTATAGTTTAGAGATTAGGTTGACTTGTTATTTTTAAATTAAATTTGATATTAAATAAATAATTTTATAAAAAATATAATTATATATATTTTATAAAATTGAATTTTATTTAAAATAAAACTATTAAAAATAACTCAGAGACATTTATAAAAACATCATACAATTCATGCTTTAGCAATGGAAAGGGTTAGATGGAATGATATTTAAAGAAAGATATTTGTCAAGGTAAGGATAAATTTGAAGGAAGTTGACAATTTTTTTTTTTTGTAACTTTTAATGGTATCAAAAAAAGTTACAACAAGATCCGATTTCATGTGACTACCTTAAAATACTTGATGTTACAACATTCAACAACCCACTATGTATCCAATTCATGAATTCAAGCAATGGCTTCAATCACGCACCTAAACATGTACATATTGTCATGCATGTGCCATACTTGCACATATTCCATGTTATTCATACATACATCGATTTTTAGTCAATTAACTTACACAAGAGCCATAACATATCAATTCAACAACCAACTCGATCTTATTAAATTTTAATTTGAGTCTGCCATTTATGTATTTAAAAAATTGTAACAAACCAAACTTCCTCATTCTTATGGTGTTTTGTAATTTTGTGTACAACTTGATTTTACCTATTCAAAATCCTCCCTCTACATTTATTATAGAAAGTACATGTAATATAATACCATATACACATAATTCTTTTAGAGACTTTCCTAAGGTCTATAGAAACCTTAAAATTCCAAAATATTTTTAAATAGTTTAGGAGTAACCCTCCCACTTGCATTCTTATGCAAGTAGATTACCTTAGTTACATATAATTAGTTATTAAATCTTATAATCCTATAATGGACCTTTTATTGAGTTCTTAATTATATTAGAGAGATTTTATGAATGTCCCCTTATTCCTCTTCCCCTCACTGCCAAAGGTGGGTGATTCAACCTTCTTAATTTCTCTAGGCACCAACCAACTCTTGGAAAGATCTACTACCACTAGTGTAGGCATTATTCTATTGATTTCCTACTACTGTACCAACCTATAACACACTTTTGTATGCTTTGTTCATTGAGGTAATCTCTTGAACATATGATATTTCCCTTCCCTCATGCTAATTATAAGGGCAATAATGAAATGGGTGTTCCTTTTTGCAACCTTGACATTTCAATGTCTTCTTCTTTGATTTACATATTTTTATATTGATGGTTGTTGACCCATGTGTCTCGAGTTTAAATGGGCTATCCTTATTTATTTGTTGGTGAGGACATTCATAGGGTTTAATTTTTCCTCCACAACCCTAACATTTCAACGGTGTTTCCTTCCTCCAAATATATGGGGTTTTACCTTAGTTTCTAACTGCTTATAGCAATGTTTTTCCTTTTGAAAGATGCATCAAGTGTCTTGGGATCCTTGGAATTTATCTTATTCTGAAATTGTATTGATAATCTAGTGAGAAAATATTGTATTTTCATCTTGTCATCTTTTGAAAATGGCACATATTCCAACAATCCTATGAGTGGATTAGCATATCTATCCAAGGTGTGCTACCCAATTCTTAGTTCAAGGAATTCCCTAATCTTGTCATTATGATACCCTTCTATACCTCCAATAATTGGTTCATGTTGTCTACAACTGTTAAATGTATGACAAGTTCTATAGTAGTATTATGTTTAGCTTTGTCTATTCTTCTTGTTCTCTTATAAGTATTTCATTATATGCTTTGAAACTTTGAAGGCATTCATTCAAGCTCTTAATTTTCTCAAAAAAAAATGAGGATATGTTCCCTCTTCTCTCCCCTTTTCATCAAGGGAGATCATTTAAGTATTGATTTGTGGCTTTCTCTTGGACATCCTTGTCTTTATTTTCACTCTTGGAAAGTCTTCTTCTGTGCTAAAATAACTTAGATCTATTAGTACCATTAAAATTGTAAAAAATAAAAGTTTTTATTACGTTTGCTTCATTTGTTCCTAGGCCTATACCACCTACATGTTTATCTTATTGCACCAAACTCAAGATAATCTTCAACTAACATCATTTTTTAATTATAATTTACACATAAATTAACCCAATACACTTAAAAAGTCAAAATTGGAAATATATATATATATATATATATATATATATATATATATATATATATATATATATATATATATATATATATATAACCAATACACTTAAAAAAATCAAAATTGACTCTATATATATATATATATATCGCTTACGAATATAATTCCCATTCATGTATCTTCCACAAGCCTAAATAATAGAGCCAAATTGTAAAGTCTACATTCAAAACACACACTATTTGTATAGTTTCTGCACTTTTTAATAGATTTGATTAGTATAAATGTTACACTTTTAAATAGATTACCTATATACCTGTAATTTATTGTAATAAGAGATATTTATAATTTATCATTAGGAAAATGTTATTATAAGTTAATATAACAAAATATTATAATATTTATTTTTGAAAATTTAAATTAATTTTAAAGTATGTTTCAAATTATGTTAACAAATAAAATTTAAATCTACACACTGAAATTTCATATTAATACAATCTTTGTGTCTGTGTCAATCTAGCTGTTGAAAATGCAACAAGATGATGGAGCTTAGTGAAAAGAAGTCGCCTTCACTAAGTGGGCCCGTAGGCTATTTTTGGCGCAAAGTCTATTTTTAGACATATGGATCATGGTCTATGAGTTACAGGATGCTATTTATGGATGATTGGTCGAGTTGGTAAAAATAGATGGACCTCTATTTTTAGACATTGGGCGGTTTCTATTTTTAGACTGCCGGGCTAAAAATAGAACAGTCAAATATTATTAACCCTTAATAATATTTAGACTATAAACATTATCTTATCCTCTTGGAGCACTTCAGCTTGATGCTTAGATGTGGCACATGCAGCTGACAGAAGGAAATACGCTTTTCCTAAGGGTTAGTTGAGCTATTGCATGGTTGACTTCAGTTAGAACTCATGTGGCAGAGTTTGGTGGAGTTGATGACACAGTTGGTGGAGTTGTGTTCGGTTTAACTTAGTTGAACTAGTTGTATTTAGTCTAACTGATAAATACACTAGTGATGAGTGGTGTGAATTAATTATTAATTAATTCATTAATTATTAACTCATAAATCAACTAAAGAACACATCAGTTAACTACAATGCATGGACAGCTCAGTGGAGACCAGTGTTAGAGGTGGGTGAAAGGGTGAGTCTACTATCAGTTGTGACTATGGCTGTGCATGAGATTTGCACACACATTGATTGAGATTTCCAATGAGGATTGCACAGTACAAGCCAGGTGGATTCGAACTTGGATCTCATCATTATTCATCTTGGATTGCGCAGTAGAGGCAGGCAGACTTGTGGAGGAGATTTGAACCTGTGACTTGTACATCTTCCGTGCTAGTTTGTGTGTAGCATGTGAGATAGTGCTGAGAGCTGTGAGAGCTTTGTGCCATGTATTGTTACATGTTCTCTATAATTATAATATACAGATAGTTGGGGGGTTTTCAGCTATTGCTTTCCCCATTACATACCGTGTTATATGTGTGCTTGATTGTGTTTTAATGTGCGCATGCGACTGCTTCTATTTCCACAAATTGATGATCAATTGTAGAAGAGGTTATGTATTATGCATGAAGCTTAAATAGTGTAATCGTAGATAATCTCTTGTGAATAATTCACTATTATTCCACTCCTACATGTTAATGTGAGCAAAATTGACTACCTGTACAATTACAAAGGATTACAATTTATTTCGGTAGACAGAGTCTGTAAGCGGGCCAGGTAGCCTCTGGATCCATCCTTTCTTTGAAAGGTGATATATCCAGTAAATTCCCCTACAGTCAATCTCTGTGCTAGAAATACTTTTTTCTCACAGATCAGAAGCAGTTGAGTTTTGAGCTGGTGGAATTCGAATTTGCAGTAGTGTTTTCTTGGTGTCGAAGTCAAAATGTTTTTCAACGGATTGTAATTGGAGTATGCCCTTGAGGGCAACTCGAATTATGTTGCATGGAAGGATAGGATGGAGGCGGTATTAGAAGACAATGGGCTGAAGGAGTTCATAGATGCTGAAGTCCCAAAGCCTACTGATGCTGCTCAAGTTGAGGCTTGGCAAAAGAAGACAACAAAATGTCGAAGGATTCTGTTGGAGGGCGTGAAGGATCACATTGTATCCAGCTTGCATGGAAAAGCTTCTCCATACTTGATGTGGAAAGCGTTGAAAGATTTATTCCAAAGAAAGAGCGACCAGAGGAAGTTGGCACTCAAGGATAAACTCAAAAACATAAAGATGGAGAAAGGCGACAGTATATCCAAGTACCTCATGAAGTTCACCCAATGCAGGGATGAGCTGGGAAGTGTGGGGGTGACTGTAGCTGATGAGGACTTGGTGGACTTGGCTCTCCTTGGTCTTCCAAAGAGTTGGCATTCCTATCATGACTCTGTCAATGGTCGGAATAAATTTCCAGGATGGGAGCGAATTTGGTTGGATCTTATGCAAGAGGAGATAAGGCAGAGTACTAGGGACAGATCTTCATCAAAGGCACCTGATGAAGAAAATTGTGCGTTGGCTGCCAAAGCAAAGAAGGGGAAGAGAAAGAAAGCTTCTCATTATGGTGTGAAAGGCAAGAAGTAAGACATGTTCAAGGTGAAGTGCTTTCACTGTCACCAGCACGGACATTATGCCACAAATTGTCCGCAGAAGAAGAAAAATAAGCAGGCTGCTGGATCTGCAGCGGGGGAGGTCTTAGCCTCGCAGTTTGAGCTGGATTTTTTGCTGATCACATGCTTGGTATCAAGTGTGATGGGTTCAGTTTGGTTCTTGGACAGTGGTGCGTCTTTTCACATGATTGGAGATTGAGATTTGTTTTCTGATTTGGAGGAGAAAGATCTTGGAGTGCACATCGAGATGGGCGATGATAGTAGATACAGTGCGACCGGTATCAGTACCATTTCCTTTGAGAGGGAGTCTGGTAAACCCTTCGTATTGAAGGAAGTGATGCATGTTCCAGGATTGAAGAAGAATCTTATCTTTGTGGCGATGTTAGAAGACAAGGGATATGATGTTGTCTTCAGTGAGGGAAAGGCTTTCCTGAGCAGTAAGACAACTGGAGAAACCCGGAAGATAGGGGTTCGAGTCAAGAACATTTATCAATTGCAAGTAGATGGATATGCGGAAATGGCATACAAGGCGGAAGGAGTGGTGAGCCGGGATGATGGTGAGCTGTGGCACCGGATATTGGGCCAACTTCACCATGGAGCTTTGAAGATACTGTAGCAGATTTCTACTGGGCTTCCTAAGGGCACTCTTGCGCAGTCAGATCAGTGCAAAGGGTGTACCTTGGGAAAATTTTTGAAAGCCACCTTTCACGAGAAGGATAGTCGCGCCACGATGATCCTTGAGAGAATTCACACAGACGTGTGTGGACCTTTCTCAGTAGCTTCGACAGCAAAGCATAGGTACTATGTGATCTTTGTTGATGATTTTTCTCGGAAGTGCTGGATCTTCTTCATGTAGAAGAAGAGCGAGACATACTCAAAGTTATGTGAGTTCAAGGCACTGGTTGAGAAAGAATCGGGGAAGCAGGTGAAGGCTCTTAGGAGCGACAATGGTGGTGAATTCATCTCTGGCGAATTCAAGGACTTTTGCAGCGCAGAAGGAATTCAAAGAGAGCTCATAGCACCTCATAACCCACAACAGAACGGGGTTGCTAAGCGGAAGAATAGAACGATCGTGGGTGCTGCACGGGCGATGTTGCATGATTAGGGCCTACCCATTCACTTGTGGGCGGAGGCATGCAATACTGCAGTATATGTGCAGAACCGTTGTCCTCACAGGATACTTGGCATGAGTACACCCAAGGAGGCGTTTTCTGGTAAGAAGCTTGATATTTCCCATTTGAGGATTTTTGGTTCACCTGTTTACATTCATGTGACGAAGGATGCCAGGAAGAAGCTGGAGCCGACTGCAGAGGTTGGGATATTTGTGGGGTACACTGATACACCCCACAACTATCTTGTGTATTTTCCAGACAGTCGCAAGACTGTTGTGCGACGGGATATCAAATTTCAGGAGGAGAAAGCCATGAAGTGTTCGCTTGAGAGGGAGCCACACTTGCATGCAGATGAGGAGCTATTAGTTCCTAAGGATGAGCTTCAGGATGTGAATCAGCCACAAGAGGAAGTTCATGGAGTGGAAGAGACCACTCATGCAGCGCCAACCATCAGAGGGCGGAAGCGCACTACAGAAGCTGAGCGACTGGCTCAAGATGCAGAGAAGGTTGTAGGACCACCTACAGCACAGCGCAGACAGAGACAGTCACCGGACCGGTACACTGGATACATGGCTCTTGTGAGAAAATGTGTCATGACAGAGCCATCCTCTTTCGAGGAAGTTGTGGAGGACCCCGCATGGGTAGATGCCATGGTGGAAGAGTATGATTCGATTGTCAGAAACAGTGCATGGGAGATTGTCCTAAGGGAGTGAACAATCAAAGTGGTGGCCCATGGATCTACGTTTTATTAAGTGTCGATCAAGTGTGGACTAAGTACAAGATTTGTTGCCCGAGGCTTTTCACAGATTGAGAGGATCGATTATGAGGAGACCTTTGCACCTGTCGCAAGGTATTCTTCCATACGGACGATTCTTGCTCTCTCAGCGCAAATGGGGTGGCACATTCATCAGATGGATGTGAAGACCGCGTTCCTCAACAGAGTCATTGAAGAGGAGGTGTACATAGAGCAGCCCGAAGGTTTCGAGATCTTCAGCAGCAAGTCGCATGTGTGCAGGCTCAAGAGAGCGTTGTATGGGTTGAAACAAGCACCTCGTGCTTGGTACACACGGATAGACAGTTATTTCACCGGACTTGGATTCTCCAAGAGTGAGGCAGATCCTAACCTATACCAGATTGTGGTGGAGGGTAAGTTGCTGATCATTATACTTTATGTAGATGATTTGATTTTGACGGGAGATGAGCTGTTGATACTTTCATGCAAGGAGAATCTTGCTAAAGAGTTTGAGATGAAGGACTTGGACCTCCTTCATTATTTCCTGGGATTGGAAATTTGGCAGCGCAGTGATGGACTATTTGTTTCTCAGGGTAAGTATGCCCGGGAGATACTGGAGAAGTTCAACATGCATGGCTGCAAGCCTGTTGATACTCCTCTTCCTGGAAGTTGGAGGAAGGAGGATGCTACTTCAGCGGAGGTAGTGGATGCCACTGTTTATCGACAGTTGGTGGGGTCGCTTATGTATCTGGTCAATACACGACCCGATATATGCTATGCTGTTAACCAGCTTTCGCAAGCTATGGTTAAGCCTACCAAGCTCTTTTGGAAGGAAGGCAAGCATGTATTGCGTTATCTTAGTGGCACATCGGGATATGGTCTATGGTACAGACAGGAGGATGGAGCGAAGCTTTCTGGCTTCACTGATGCAGATTGGGCAGGGAGCCCAACGGACCGGAAGAGCACATCTGGAGGAGTTTTCAGCATTGGGTCGACAGCAGTTTCCTGGTACAGCAGGAAGCAGAGATCCATGGCACTCAATTCAGCAGAGGCCGAGTACATGGCAGCTAGCTTGGCTGCATGCGAGGCTATTTGGATGAGGAAGATCCTCGTCGGATTGTTCGGGTCGCACTTGGAGCCTACTGTGATTTATTGTGATAACCAGAGTTGCATTAAACTCTCAGCTAATCCAGTATTTCATGATATATCCAAACACATCGACATCAGGTACCATCATATCAGAGATTGTGTGCAGCGGAGAATCATGTTACTTTCATACATTCCCACGGAGGATCAGGATGCTGATATCTTGACGAAGGCGCTCACCAGGAGCAAATTCGAATACCGCAGAGGTAGGATAGGGGTTGCAGATAATCCATATCTTGTTTAGAGGGAGTGTTTAAAATGCAACAAGATGATGGAGCTTAGTGAAAATAAGTCGCCTTCACTAAGTGGGCCCGCAGGCTATTTTTGGCGCAAAGTCTATTTTTAGACTATGTCTATTTTTAGACATATGGATCATGGTCTATGAGTTGCAAGATGCTATTTATGGATGATTGGTCAAGTTGGTAAAAATAGATGGACCTCTATTTTTAGACATTGGGCGGAATCTATTTTTAGACTGCCAGGCTAAAAATAGAACAGTCAAATATTATTAACCCTTAATAATATTTCGACTATAAACATTATCTTATCCTCTTGGAGCACTTCAGTTTGATGCTTGGATGTGGCACATGCAGCTGACAGAAGGAAATACGCTTTTCCTAAGGGTTAGTTGAGCTATTGCATGGTTGACTTCAGTTAGAACTCATGTGGCAAAGTTTGGTGGAGTTGATGAGACAGTTGGTGGAGTTGTGTTCGGTTTAACTTAGTTGAACTAGTTGTATTTAGTCTAATTGATAAATACACTAGTGATGAGTGGTGTGAATTAATTATTAATTAATTCACTAATTATTAACTCATAAATCAACTAAAGAATACATCGGTTAACTGCAGTGCATGGACAGTTCAGTGGAGACCAGTGTTAGAGGTGGGTGAAAGGGTGAGTCTACTATCAGTTGTGACTATAGCTGTGCATGAGATTTGCACACACATTGATTGAGATTGCAAATGAGGATTGCACAGTACAAGCCAGTGGGATTCGAACTTGGATCTCATCATTATTCATCTTGGATTGCACAGTAGAGGCAGGCAGACAGGTGGAGGAGATTTGAACTTGTGACTTGTTCATATCTGAGCTAGTTTGTGTGTAGCATGTGAGATAGTGCTAAGAGCTGTGAGGAGCTTTGTGCTATGTATTGTTACATGTTCTCTATCATTATAATATACAGATAGTTGGGGGTTTTCAGCTGTATGCTTTCCCCATTACATACTATGTTATATGTGTGCTTGATTATGTTTTAATGTGTGCATGCGACTGCTTCTATTTCCGCAAATTGATGATCAATTGTAGAAGAGGTTAAGTATTATGCATGAAGCTTAAATAGTGTGTAATCAGGATAATCTTGGTGAATAATTCAGCTATTATTCCAATTTCTACACTAGCAAGTATGAATAAGATATTTGAACACCATATAATATGTAAGAGTAATTGGAAAAAGAATTACATGCCATAGTTCTCCTCTGAAACGGAAAGGGATTTCTACTAACAAGACTGGATTGCAATAGATAACCTAATAATTTAGATCTATTAAAATTAAATGTTTCTGTTACCTTTGCTTCATTTGTTCCTAGGCCTATACCAGTTTCCATGTATATCTTGTTACATCAAATTTAAGTTAATCTTTAACTAACATCATTTTTTAATTACACTTTGTGTATAAATTAATCTAATATACCTAATAAGTCAAAAATGAATATATAAATATAAATATATATATAGATAAAATATCTACTCAAAATCAAATAAACTCACAATATTGATCACTTACGAATGTAGCTTCCATCAGCCTAAATAATAGAGCCAATTTATAAATTCTACATTCAAAACAGTGCCCACGAGACTTTGTATAGTTTTTTCACTTTTAAATAGATTTAATTGGTATAAATGTTACACTTTTAAATAGGTTACATATATAACTCAAAATAGAATGTAGTGATTTAGTGTAATAAGAGATATTCACAATGTAGTATAGGAAAATGTTGTTATAAGTTAATATAACAAAATATTATAATATATATTTTTAAATAAATTAATTTTAAAGTAAGTTTAAAACTAGGTTAACAAATAAAATTTAAATCGACACACTAAAATTTCATATTAATACAATGTCTATGTTTGTGTCAATCTAGTCCATATGAATAAGATATTTGAAATCCATATGATTTGTAACAGTAATTAGCAAAATAATTCTATGGCATAGTTCTCCTCTAAAATTGAAAGAGATTTCGATGAATTTTAGAAAATCTTGTGTGATTGCCATAGAAAATAACCAAGGTGAAGGTCATTTCACTATGGTTTAGGAAGCCAACGATGTAATTATTGTTAAAAATAGAAGATATAATTTATATATTGAAAACTAGCAGCTCACAGGTGAGGAAGTTGCATCTAGAGACTGCCCAAGCAAAGAACCCTCTACTCATTAATCATTAACATCAAGAATATATAAGTTTACATGAGAATAGGAGATATAGAACTAAAACCTAGAAAATAGGAGCTAATTCCTAAACTAGGATACACACATAACTAATGAACAGACTCTCTCCAATAATATACATTCTCCATTAATTCCAACACTCCCCATTAATGGAGAAAGGGTTCGCTAGTACTCCTAACATCTCCCTAAATAATTCAAATTTAATTCTTCCAAAGGGCTTGGTAAAAACGTCTACTGCATTATCACAAGTATTGTAGTATTCAATATAAATTTCTTTTGACCAAACCTTTTCTCTAATAAAGTGAAATTGTGTATCAATATGCTTTGTGTTTTTGTGAATCACGAGATTATTTGCAAGTTTGATTGAGCTCTAGTTGTCACATATGATAATTGTTGCATCTTTTTGTTCTTCTTTGGCATCATGGATAAGTCTCCTCAACCAAACTTCCCCACGTTGTGTTAGGTCCCTATATTACTAGTGTAGTCCTTTATTATTGTTAGTGTAGCCCCCTTCTTGTTATTTTTGTACCCCTATAACCACCATATTGTTATTATTGTACCCTTACATTATTATTGTTAGGTCGACTAGTATTATAATGTGACCCCATGGACTCCTACATATAGAAGGAGGTTTTTTCATTTGTATCATCCAAGAATTATTCATTTATGTGATGTAAAGGAGGTTGCTCGGGGGCCTCGAAGTGGCTTATTTCCAAGGCATTGATCTCTCTATTTCTTCTATTTTTGGAGTTGGTTTCATAACATTTGGTATCAGAGGTTTGGATTTTAGGGTTTCGCTACTCCAAATAGGTCATCATGGAATTTTCGCTATAAATTTTTTTCTACAAAGTTTCAGAATCTGAAATTTTTATCACGCGAAGCCAAAATCCTAAGGAGCTTCGTGTAAAAATTTGAGATCTTGGTTTTTGCAGGCTCCCAAATTTCATCTAAAAGAGGTGACCTTGGGAAAATCGTCATAACTCTCTCTCTTAGCATCGGATTGGAATTCTGTAAAAAGTGGCTGAAAGTACAGAGATTGTAGTTTCCTGTGTATCAATTTCACAGCCAAAGGAGGAACCAGTGACACGTGGCACGCCGTACAAGTGCACTCTACTGAACTAGTCCATAATTAGGTCATTGTGGGAGATTGGGCATAACTTTGTCTTGAAGCATCCAAATCAGGCCAGACATGTGGCTTTCGAAAGAAGATTCAGAGGGATACTATAGGACCGAATTTCAGATTTTGAAGATCCAAAAACACAGAGATAATTCACTTTCAATTTTGAGCTCCTTAAAAGCAATAAAAAGGTGTGTATTTTTTTTTCAAATTGCATAAGTCTTGTTTGAAGAATCAATTTGAAGTGATTCCAAGGGCGTATTGAAGCATAGATATTAGTATTGGGTTCTAAAATTCCCCCTAAAAAGAATTCAACACCCATTAAGCCCTCAGAATACTCTACTATGACTCATGAAGATGAAGAAGTGCAACATGATATATCAAAAATACAAGGGCAGGTGCACCAAATTTACTCTCACAAAGAGCAACAAAAAATGAATGGAAGTTTTGAAGAAAGGTGTGGAAGCTAATATGGATGGTTTGAAGAAGGGCATGGAAGCTAATATGGATGGTTTTAAGAAATGCATAGAAGCTAAGATGGATGGTTTGAATAATGGCATCGAAGACATCGAAGCTAAGATCAAAGAAAAATTGAAAGACAACATGGAAGACAAGAAGAATGATCTAAAATCATACATGGAAGATTTAAAGGAAGTTTTGACAAAGTTGATACAAGAAATGATTCCTAAGGGTGAAAAGATAGTAGAGGAAACTCATGATGAGAATGAAATAATTTTTAATTGTGATTTCATAAACTGGAATGTGGGATAGAAGACCCCCCATATTCCAAAGATCGATATGAGGAAGTATGATGCCAAGGATCCCGTAACATGGATACTACAAATGGAGAAATATTTTGATCTCAATAATGTGCAACACACACAAAAGGTACACATTGCAACTTTATATTTAGAAAAAACTACATTTTTATGGTATCGATGGCTTTGCTCCCCTAAAACTATTATCACTTGGTCAATTTTTAAGGAGGAAATGATAGCACATTATGAGGATACAAAGAGCAAGATCTTATTTAGCCAATTAATAAATCTTAAACAAAATGGTTCAGTGGTGGAGCACATTGAGGACTTCCAAAAAAGGGTAACTGATATTCCAAACAAACACATGATTGATGTCTTCATAGGGACTTTAAAGGATAACATCCAACATGTGGTTCACATTTGGGAACCTGATTCATTAGAGAAGGCATTCAGGTTGGAAAAAAAATTGAATGTAAAATTATGGTGACAAGGAATCCTACCACTCACATCTATAAAGATGGAAGTGTTGCTACTCCTAGACTTCCACAACCTACAAGGTTGACACCACAACAATTGGAAGAAAAAAGAGCAAAAGGACATTGCTACAGCTGTGATAGAAAATACACTAAAGGTCATAAGTGTGCTCAGAAGAAATTATTTTACATAGGTTGTGAAGAGGAGGAAGAAAATGAACAAGAAACTTCAAAAGAAGAGGATATACACCATGAACCAACCCTAAAGAATGAAGAAATGAGCCTGATCATATCGTGTAATGCATTGGCAAGAATTACCACTCCTCAAACTCTTAATATAGAAGGACATATAAAGAAGAAAAAGGTAATAGTGTTGATTGATTCAGGTAGCACCCATAATTTTATTCATTGTAAGGTAGCCAAGGAATTAAATTGCTTCCTATACCCAGCACGAGAATTTCAAGTGATAGTTTCAAATGGAGGAACTATAAATTTTTCTAGAAAATACCATAATATCAAGCTAACCATGGGGGAATATGTATTTAATAGTCCAATGTTTTCCATTCCAATGGGAGGTGTTGATGTTTTACTAGGAGTACAATGGTTACAATCTTTGGGGACGATAACTTTTAATTTTCAAGAACTTTTCTTTAAATTTTTTTCGGAAGGAAAGGAAATCGAATTACAGGGTATCGCAAGGAAGCCAGGAAAGATAATAAGCTCTAATGTCATAACAAAGCTTATGAATAAATAACAACGAGATGTAATTTACACTTATGCTCACTAGAAGTTCCAACATCAAAATCATCTATTTCTCCAGATCTCCAAAATGTCTTGGACAATCATTTCAAGGTGTTTAAAACTCGCAAAGGTCTCCCACCTATTTGTGATCATGATAATGCTATTCATTTGATTCTAAGAAGTGTCCCTCCAAACATCAGGCCTTACAGATATCCTTATGTCCAAAAGGGAGAAATTGAACGTATTATTGCAGAAATGTTATCTAGGCAGGTATAATTCAACCTAGTCAAAGTTCTTTCTCTGCTCCAGTAGTATTGGTGCACAAGAAGGATGGATCATGGTGCATGTGTCCAGTTTATAGGGAGCTCAATAAGCTCACTATCAAAGATAAAATTCCCATTCCTCTAACTGATGAATTCTTGGATGAATTACATGGAGCAATTTATTCTACCAAGTTGGATCTTCGTTTAGGATATCATCAAATTAGAATGAAGACTGAAGATATTCCGAAAAAAACATTTTGAACTCATGAGGGTCATTATGAATTTCTAGTCATGCCTTTTGGCCTTACCAATACACCTTCTACATTTCAAGGGTTGATGAATTCCATTTTCAAACCCTTCCTTAGAAAATTTGTGTTAGTATTTTTTGATGATATACTAATCTATAACAGGTCTTGGAAGGATCATGTTTAGCATGTTGACAAGGTGCTCAAACTACTGGAGGAGAAAAAATTATATGCAAAAACCTCCAAATGTTTCTTTGGAGTATAAGAGGTGGAATATCTGGGTCATATTGTATCTCACGAGGGTGTTAATGTAGACCCTAACAAAATTAAAGCCATTAAGGAATGGAAAGTCCCCACAACCATAAAGCAGTTGCGAGGATTTCTTGGGTTAACAGGGTATTATCGCAAGTTTGTTAAGAATTATGGGAGAATAGCGGCACCTATAACAACATTATTGAAGAAAGATGCATTTTCATGGACTCCTGAAGCAACTAAGGCCTTTTAACATCTTAAAGAGGCAATGTGCCTAGCACCGGTCTTAGCTACGCCGGACTTCACAAAAACCTTTATTGTGGAATGTGATGCCTCAGGAAATGGAATTGGTGTAGTTTTAATGCAGGAAGGAAGACCCATTGCTTTTGAAAGTCGTCCAATCAAAGGAAAGTATTTACAGAAACCTATTTATGAGAAGGAAATGTTAGCAATACTACATGCACTAAAGAAATGGCGAACTTACCTAATGGGGAGACACTTCAAGGTAAAAACTGATCATGATAGTCTTAAACACTTTTTGGAACAAAGACTATCTTCAGAAGAGCAGCAAAAATGGGTCACAAAGATGTTGGGTTATGACTTTGAAATAATCTACAAAAAAAGGAAGCTAAATGTTGTTGCAGATGCACTCTCAAGAAAGAATGAAGAGGTGGAAGCATTGCTTTGTGCCATTTCTATTATCCAACCAGATTGGATAACTGAAGCAAGAGATGAATGGAAGAAGGACAAAGATGTATGGACACTCATTCAAAAGTTGCAGCAAGATCCTAGTACATCTCATACATTTAGTTGGAAAAATGATTCCTTATGGTACAAATATCGCTTATATCTTTGTAAGAATTCCCAACTAAAACAAAAGATTCTTCTGGAATTGCACACTTCTCCTTTAGGAGGACACTCAGGATTTTTAAAAACTTACCACAGGGTGAAGAAAGAATTTTTTTGGGATGGCTTTAAATCTGATATTCGAAAGTTTGTGGCGGAATGTTTGGTTTGCCAGCAGAATAAAGTGGAAACAATTAAGACCCCAGGACTTCTACAACCTTTATCCATTCCAAGTCAACGTTGGGAGGAGATTTCAATGGATTTTATCACAGGTTTACCTAAGTCCGAATGAAAGAGTGTCATCATGGTGGTAGTTGATAGACTTAACAAGTATGCACACTTTTGTGCATTATCTCATCCATTTAAAGCAAGTACAATTGATATTGCATTTATGGAAACAATTCAAAAGCTACGTGGAAACCCAAAGATTATTGTAAGTGATAGAGATCCCTTTTTTGCTGGAAATTTTTGGGGGGAATTATTTTCTTGTTTGGGTACTCAACTAGCTCATAGCTCATCCTATCATCCTCAATCTGATGGTCAAACTGAGATAGTGAACAAATTTTTGGAAGGATATCTTTGTTCTTTTTTATCTGATAAACAAACACAATGGGTCAAGTGGTTACCTCTAGCTGAATTGTGGTATAACACTTCCTTCCATACTGCAGCAAAAATGACCCCATTTATGGAAATTTATGGATATCATCCACCATCTATCACATCATCTTTAAGAGAAAATTATAAGGCTCAAGAAATGGAAGGTTGCATCGAGCATCAACAAAAAGTTCTCCAACTCTTAAAGGATAACCTAAATTTGGTGCAAAATCGAATGAAACAACAGGCAGATCAACATCGTAGCGAGAGAAGTTTTGATGTAGGAGACTGGGTATTTTTAAGGCTACAACCATACAAACAAATTTCCATCAAGCAAGCTACGAAGGATAATAAATTATCCCAAAAATACTATGGTCCTTACAAGGTGTTGCAAAATATTGGTACTATGGCATACAAATTGGACCTTCCTGCTTCTTCGCGAGTGCATCCAGTTTTCCATGTTTCATGGTTAAAGAAGGTTATAGGTGACAAACTTCCAGTTCAAACAATTTTGCCGGAACTTGATGAGGAAGGAAAAATCATATTGGAACTGTAATGTTCCAAAATTTTGAGGAACATTAATTTTTGATAATTTTATGTAGGAGGTGAATAAAATGGGTAGGAGACCCATTCTTTGCATGGTTAGAGAATAAAAATCCTATAAATATGAAAGGGGATCATATTAGAGCTAGATTTCATACCTCCATGTGTGAAAGGAGGTTTTTGCAAACATGCTTGACCAAGGTTGACCAAGTCAAACTGCGTTGGCATGAGTTGGAAAGCATTATGTGGGACAACGTAGGAGGGAAGTTTTTAGAGATAAGGAAACCCTAATTCGAAATAGGGTCCATGGAGGGAAGGCTCATTGTATAAAAAAGGAGCAAGGCAGCCATTATGGACATCTTTGATCATTTTACATTTGAGTCTTGAAGACTTGTTGCTGCCTCTTGCTGTTCAGCAGAGCTGCAGTGCCTTCGGGCATGAGGGAGTCCTGTTTAGGAATTCCTCTCCTTCTTGAGTAGCTCATGAATGATTGCACTCCATTCCCCATATTCAGGCATTCAGGCCATAGCTTCAGCCATCTACATCAGCGCAGTTTCTGCAGCAGTTATTGTGCAGTGTTGTTGGGTGTTGCCGGGGAGGTTTCCATACACCATCCGGAGCTTGTTTTTTAGTGGAGAGATGTTCTATTCATTGGGAGATAAGAAAAGGTGGTTCTTGAGCATATACCACCATCTTTGGCATCAGGCCAACCACTTTCCATCAGAGACAGTGTAGTCCCTCTCTTAGACAACGTTCTCCTTGGTGAATATTTGCTGTGAGGGATTAGCAGATTTTGGAGGGGAAGTCTTGGGTGAAAGGATCAGCCTTTCACTTCAGATTTTCATTGGAGAAGGGAACTTCATCTACAGCAGCTATTTTAGCCTTCTCCATCCATTTCCAGCTCTTGAGTTGCTGCTGCCCAACAACTCCAGCATTTCTGCAAAATGCCAATTTTGTATAGATTTTAGCCAATCCTCTTAAAGGATTTTTGTATTGTATTTTCAAGGGTTGAGAGCTTGCTTCCCCTTCTTATTTGAGCCTACATTACTATATCATTGTATTTTTATCATTTATGTAGCATTTCCTCTCTATAACTGCGCAATCATGGCCTAGGGCTTTCTTTATGTAGCAGCATTTCTCATGTTTCCTTGTACAACTTTCTTGAGGCTTATTGTGCCTTTCTTGAGTGATCATTTCCTCAAGATGATGTATATTTTATTGCTGCTATGATCTCATATGATGGCCATTTTATTCTCCAACATTTCATGTGTATATGATTCACTGCTATTTTCCATTTGATGTATTTGTTATTGCTGTAGCTGCAATGTTGGGGTTATCTTAAGAGATTCCCAATCTTGTTGTATTCCATATTGGGGATGTTGTCCTTTGACAATCACTCTATAAACAGAGTCTTCTAGTGGGCCAGGTAGCCTCTGTAGCTCATCCTTTTTTCAAAGGTGACATATTCGGTAAATGCCCTCGCAGTCCATCTCTGGCATAGACTTGTGATATTTCTAAAAAAGGAACTTTACAGTGGTATCAGAGCATCGAACTGGCACAGCCTGTGAGTTCGATTTCAGAGGAAAATGATGAAGAAGATGAGACTGATCTCATCTAATTTTGAAACAAAGAAGAGCCTCCCTGAGGAGGAGGAGAAGAAAAAGGGAGAAGAGGAAGGTCCATGCACTTCCTATTCTCTTGAAGACCAACATGGCAGATGCTTGGATTTCCAGATCTTAAGCAAGTACCTGGGTGACTATAAACCCCATTCTGCAGCATTCAAGAGAGCTATAGCGTTCTCACAGTCTATTCAGCAGATGGAGGAAATAAGGCCATATGGAAAAGGAGAAATCAAAGGCAATAAGCTTCTAT
Organism: Pinus albicaulis; assembly: GCA_034641835.2. NCBI lineage: Eukaryota > Viridiplantae > Streptophyta > Pinopsida > Pinales > Pinaceae > Pinus > Pinus albicaulis. The sequence goes on along the minus strand of CM076578.1, from coordinate 130,664,052 downwards.
TGTCTACATTTGATGGGGTTACTTCAGCTACAGCTTGGGAGAAGAAGCTGGAGGCATTTTTACTACTGCATCCAGTGTCAGAGAAAGAAGCAGTGGAAATGGCAGCGCTGCACATGGAGGATAAAACCTATGTTTGGTGGTTCAAACCCTTGGTCCATTCAAGGGTGAGTTCTTTTGGAGACTTTTCTCAAATTTTGATCCAAACCTTTGATGGAGGGAGGACAAAGGAAGAGGAAGCCATTCCACCATGGGAGGAGAATTGCACCAACGCTGCTACAGCTTTGGAGGAGCAGCCTTCCACATCTATGGATGAGGAAGCCATTAGAGGAAAAGCCATTGCAGCCACACAAGGAGGTCCCAAGATCCACCAAGGTATGAGTAAAGTTCCACTTTCTATTTCAGCAAATAATCTTAAGGATGGTGGAATTTCATATGAGGAGGTCCAAGGATCAAACCACATGGCCACTTTAGGGCCTCATGTTTGCACTGCGCTATGCAAAGGGTTCAAGGAGGAGAAGAACCCTCATCCTCATACATTTTTGATGATTTGCATTCAACCTTCAAGGTGGGAGTGCAACTTTTGGAGGATGAAGTAAACCATGATACCTTCATGGAGAATCATGAGACAATTTGTGAACCGAAGGAAGGGACAGCTGCTACATCATTGGAGGAACTAGCAACGCTGTTGAACATGGATGGAGAAGAGACATCACCTCCATCACATTTGGATCCTCATGGGTCCAACATAGTCATGGGAAAGAGGCCTTTCTTAAGGGGTCTCCAAGGAGCTGCATTTCAAACTCTTATGAAATGCAAAGAGCAGGAATTAATTTGGGAGGATGGTAGCCCTCATGGGGAGTAGTACCAAAAGATGGAAAGGAGATGGAAGGATACTTGCATCATTGAGAAGCATAGAATATGGATGCATGATGTTTATGTGATACTCATATCATTCATTGTGTCTTCATCACATGAGTTGTATGATGGAAGTATAGGAGGGCAGCAAAATACTTTGTTGCTTAGCTTGGGAGAGCAAGGGCAGAATTGCTCTCATACTTTGCATGATGTTGCAGGAGGAGGAAATGGCATTCCCTCCTTGAATTTTGATGATAGAGAGGTACTTCCACCTTGGGAGGTGCTTCTTATATATTGCAGCATTATGCGAGATATCTTTGACAAGAGCATGTCAAAGAATGGAGTTGGACATTGATGAGAGCCTATGTGAATAGGCCAATATTGTTGTCTATTTGGAGCAGTAACCAATGGATGAAGTGTGCCCAGCGGAAGTGTGGTGGATCCATAACCCACAAGTCCTAGGATCATTTCATATTATTTTCACTTGATAGACAAAAAGGAGGAGAGATGGATGAGGTAGTAGATATGCTACATTCTTCTTGACTTGGATTCCCAAGCACAAGAAGAAGGATCTTCTTGCAGCACCTAGTTCATTCCTCTTCATGGGAGCATGCCAAACAACTACGGAGGGTTCATTCATGGATCCATACATAATCCTAATCCCGGTATATGGTAATAAATATTTTCTTACATTGACTGATTTATATACTCTTACCATTATTTTGCAGTGCATGGCTCTACAAGAGGGCAAGCTTTTCAGATTGCTCCATGGAAAAAATTGGGCCAAATTTTATGATGGAGACAGCAATATTTTATGTGGCCTTGGGCAAAGTTTTTCTCACTACATGTATGTTCAGCCAACTCATATAATTGACCATGTATTAAGAAACATTTTTCCATATAAATTTCTGAAGTAGCAATTTGAAAAACTGCGATGTTGCTTCTTGGGAGACTGTTGGTGCCATCAAGCATCATGTAAAACCATCAGTACTTCCTCTATTTTGATAAGGGGAATGTTTCCATTTGCTGATATTTTCCACATTATTGGAAGCATTATTGGAAAATTGACACATGAGGTTGGTGTGTCCTTGAGGGAAGGTGATTCCCAGAGTTTATGCATGGCATGTTCTAATGGGAACATGAGGAGAGACATGGTCACCACAGCCACTTATTTGCTTTCTTTGGAGGTGGACCATGAGTTTGACGATGATATCCATCCATTGTATGTATATGGGCATGTATTTTATTGTGTATTGCTGATTCACTTATCTATACACTATTTAGTAGTAGAGGTGATATTTTCTATACAATGCTTGCCATGCTCTTTTCTGCAGCTACAGTGGGTGAGATTGCGTTGTAACCATATGAGACAATGTTTTCATTTTCTTCACATGGTATAACATATAGAAAACATGTCATGGGGGCATTCTATGGTGATTTTTTCCTATTCATCATAGATGACATGTCTTGGGCCAGCTGATTTTTTTATTGATGGAGTGGAAATTCTTGGAGGGACTACTCTTGATTTTTCCATTTGAGGGCAATACATTTGTAGCCCAGGATCAGCATACACTCCACGCTTGTCATAAGTGGGGGAGATTAGAGCATGGGGAAATTTATAAGGGGAAAGTTATAACACTTATCATGAGCAGATTTTCAGCCCACCTTCATTTCTGGAGCTCAAGGTGGAGGGAGATTTTCCATGAGTTGCCTTGTTGGAAGGCAGCTTCTTTTCATGATTGATGTCTTGAGGATGAGAGATTCATATGGGGATGATGAGTCCCATTATATATCAGACCTCATGCCTCAAGGAGGACCTTATATAGCTCTTGTTCCTTCATGGATATTTGTTCCTACATGATAGCTGATTCAGGAGTGCTCATCCCAAGGCTAGATTGCATATGTTGGAGGGACAGTTTGAAGACTTGATTGTTGATATGGCATCCTTTTCTTAAGGAGATCATCACATGAGGATGCTATAGGAGAAGGGCAGATATAAACTCATTTCATCCTTGCAATTGCTTAAGGGCAAGCAATATTTTGAGAGGGGAGGACTGTAATGTTCCAAAATTTTGAGGAACATTAAATTTTGATAATTTTATGTAGGAGGTGAATAAAATGGGTAGGAGACCCATTATTTGCATGGTTAGAGAATAAAAATCCTATAAATATGAAAGGGGATCATATTAGAGCTGGATTTCACACCTCCATGTGTGAAAGGAGGTTTTTGCAAACATGCTTGGCCAAGGTTGACCAAGTCAAACTGTGTTGGCATGAGTTGGAAAGCATTATGTGGGACAACGTAGGAGGGAAGTTTCTAGAGAGAATGAAACCCTAATTCGAAATAGGGTCCATGGAGGGAAGGCTCATTGTATAAAAAGGGAGCAAGGCAGCCCTTGTGGACATCTTTGATCATTTTACATTTGAGTCTTGAAGACTTGTTGTTGCCTCTTGCTGTTCAGCAGAGCTGCAGTGCCTTCGGGCACGAGGGAGTCCTATTCAGGAATTCCTCTCCTTATTGAGTAGCTCATGAAGGATTTCACTCCATTCCCCATATTCAGGCATTCAGGCCATAGCTTCAGCCATCTACATCAGCACAGTTTCTGCAGCAGTTATTGTGCAGTGTTGCTGGGTGTTGCCGGGGAGGTTTCCATACACCATCCGGAGCTTGTTTTTCAGTGAAGAGATGTTATATTCATTGGGAGATCAGAAAAGGTGGTTCTTGAGCATATCCCACCATATTTGGCATCATGCCAACCACTTTCCATCAGAGACAACACAGTCCCTCTCTTAAACAACGTTCTCCTTGGTGAATATTCGCTATGAGGGATTAGCAGATTTTGGAGGGGAAGTCTTGGGTGAAAGGATCAGCCTTTCACTTCAGATTTTCATTGGAGAAGGGAACTTCATATACAGCATCTATTTTAGCCTTCTCCATCCATTTCCAGCTCTTGAGTTGTTTCTGCCCAGCAACTCCGACATTTCTGCAAAATGCCAATTTTGTATAGATTTCAACCAATCCTCTTAAAGGATTGTTGTATTGTATTTTCAGGGGTTGAGAGATTTCTCCCCCTTCTTATTTGAGCCTACATTGCTATATCAATGTATTTTTATCATTTATGCAGCAGACCTCTCTATAACTGCACAGTCATGGCCTAGGGATTTCTTTATGCAGCAGCATTTCTCATGTTTCCTTGTACAACTTTCTTGAGGCTTATTGTGCCTTTCTTGAGTGATCATTTCCTCAAGATGATGTATATTTTATTGCTTCTATGATCTCATATGATGGCCATTGTATTCTCTGGCATTTCATGTGTATATGATTCACTGCTATTTTCCATTTGATGTATTTTTTATTGTTGTAGCTGCAATGTTGGGGTTATCTTAAGAGATTCCCAATCTTGTTGTATTCCCTATTGGGGATGTTGTCCTTTGACAATCACTCTATAGACAGAGTCTGCTAGTGGGCTAGGTAGCCTCTGGAGCTCATCCTTTGTTCAAAGGTGACATATCCGGTAAATTCCCCCGAAGTCCATCTCTGGCATAGACTTGTGATATTTCTGAAAAAGGAACATCACAGGAACCTAAAGCAGTCATTGAAACCAGAACTCGATAGCTACGAAATCGATCGATTTCAGAGTATCTCATCAAGTGGAAGAACTTACCGACTGAATATTATACATGGGAGGATTAGAATTTTATATAGAAGCATCTAGAGCTACTCAAGCGTTAAGGAAAACACTTTTTTGAACGAGAGGGGCATGTTAGGTCCCTATATTACTAGTGCAGTCCATTATTATTGTTAGTGTGGCCCCCTTGTTGTTATTTTTGTACCCCTGTAACCACCATATTGTTATTATTGTGCCCTTAAATTATTATTGTTAGGTCGGCTAAGATTATATTGTGACCCCATGGACTCCTATATATAGAAGGAGTTTTTTTCATTTGTATCATCCAAGAATTGTTCATTTATGTAAAGGAGGTTTCCCCCTCAAAGTGGCTTATTTTTAAGGCATTGATCTCTCTGTTTCTTCTATTTTTGGAGTTGGTTTCATAACACATTGTTGCACACATTTCTTGATATGATGCTTCTATAGAAGATAAGGATATATTATTTTTCTTCTTTCTCCTCTATGCAATGACCCCGGACCCAATGTTGAATGCATAACCTGTTATGGATCGCCTGTCATCCAGATTTCTAGCCCAATCTGAATCTAAAAAACCTGTCAATCTAACATCAAACGAATCAATATATGTAATACCAAAGTCTAAGGTTCCTTGAAGATGCCTTAAGATGCCTTCCGCTTCCACCCAATGACTCTGAGGTTGTTTTGAAATAAACTGGCTCAAAACATTGACTGCAAAAGCTAAATTAGGTCTATGTGTAGTTATATAAATCAAACTCCCAACTAGATTTTCGTATAATGTTGCATTCACCTCCTTAGAACCATCATCATTCTGAAGTTTGAAATTCTGCTGTAAAGGTACTGAGGCAACTTTTCACTAACCCATTTTGAACTTTTTCAATAAGCTCTTGACATACTTTCCCTGATACAAAAATTTTGTCCAGAATCCCTTTAGACTTCAAGACCCAAATAATAGTGTAACTCTCCAAGGTATTTCATATCAAAAACCTATGACATCTGCACTTTTATTTCTTTAATGAGCTCATCATCATTTCCTATAATAATAATATCATATACATATAGATAAATCAAAACAATTTTCCCCTTTTCATCAAACACAGTATACAGATTTGGGTTGTTCTTTCTCCTCTTATAACTACGATGTAAGAAACATAAGTCTAATTTTTCATACCATGACATGGGCACTTGTTTTAATCCATAATGTTCTTTCCTCAATCTATAGACTAAATTTTCCTACCCTTGTTGAACAAACCCTTTAGGTTGTGTTAAATACACCTCCTCTTTCAATTCACCATTTAAGAAAGCAGGTTTCACATCTATCTGGTGTGTTTTCTAGTGATGTTTCGTAGCTAAGGCTATTAAAATTCTAATGGTGTTTAACCTAGCTATAGGGGAGAAGGTTTCTTCATAATCAATACCTTCTTTCTGCGAATACCCCTTAGCCACCATCCTAGCTTTATATTTATCTATACTACCATATGCCTTAAAATTAGACTTGTACAACCATTTGCAACCTATGGTTTGTTTACCTTCAGGAAGTTCAACTAGATCCCAGGTTTTGTTTTTAAGTATTGACTCATATTCCTTTTCCATGGCTTCCCTCCATTCATCATATTCACTTGCTTCACTATATTTTAAGGGCTCAACAACATTCAAAATATTTATCATGCGGGCATAGTATTTATACCTGGCAGGTAAGAGAGTTTGCTTACCTGATCTTCTTGGTATTGGAGTAGCCTCAAATTTGTTTTGATCATTCCTTAATGGACTTGGATTGCTGATTGTGTCTATGTCATCTGATTCTTCTTTTTTCTATTGTTGTTGCTACTCATGATTGTCCCTTGTTTCATCACTTCCATCTTCCACTAGTAAAGGAATGTCCTACTCTTCATTGCCTTTATCTCAATTTCCATCATCAACCTTCTCACGGAATGCTACATCTCTACTCGCAAACACTTTGTGAGTAGAAGGATTAAATAGTTTATATTTTTTAAACTCTGTGCAATACCCAACAAAAATGCATTTAATGGCCTTTTAAACTAGTTTCCTCCTATCCTCTTTTGGAACATGAGAAAAATATTTCGATCGAAAAAATCTTAAATGATTAACTGCAGGCTTGAAACCGAATAAATATTTGAATGGAGCTTTAAGATAAAGCCTTTTTGTTGGACTCATATTCTATAAATACACTAATATTTATTGCTTCTGCCCAAAAACATTAGACAAGTTCTTACCTTTTAACAAGTTGTGTGCACACTCCACAAGGGTTTTATTCTTCCTCTCTGTAACCTCGTTTTGTTGATGAGTGTGGGGCAATGTGAACTATTGAACTATCCCATGGTCCTTTCAATTTTTGATGAAGTCACTCTGCTTGTATTCTCCCCCTTGATCTGAGCGAAGAATTTTGATGAAATTCCTTGTTTTTTTTTCAAGCATGCTCCTGAATTCTTTAAAGTATTAAAAAGTATGACTATTCCTTCTGAGAAAATATACCTAGGTAAATATTGTGCAAACATTAACAACTAACAAAAAATAATATGCACCTCCTCATGACCTTGTCTTAGCCCACATAATTCAATGTGCACAAGCTCTAGGATAAGGCTCTCTTCTATCTATTTGAACTTGAGGAGAAATCATCCCTACGCATCTTCCGAAGGGCACATCCTTCACAATCAACATGAACATTTTTTAAAACAGGGAGATCATTTACCATACCTTGTTTCTGAAGTAGCAGTAGGTCATGAAAATTGATATGACCAAAACTTTGATGCCACAAATTCTCTGTAGTCATGACCCTTGAAGTCAAGGCTTAGTGTAGTGCGCTTCTTACATTCAATTTGTAACGACCTCCAACTAGAATACCTGATGCAATTGGCTTCATATGGTCCAACGGGTCTTTAATAACAAATAAGACTTTTTGGTTTTTAAGTTCTTGTGGTTATCATCTTCTGAAGGGCTTCCCGGATTATCCAGAGTATCAAGAAACATTTGTTGACGTTTCGAATCCCAACGGGGATCCATCTTCAGGACAATGGAATGAAGAATTTAAAGAAGGATTTTAATCCATTAATAGTGAAGAAGGGTATGACAGGAGCCAACCAAAAAAATCAATATTTAATTTTTCAATTTTTAATTTTAATTATAAATTTTATTTTTTAATTTAATTCAAAAAACCAATAACTTTTATTACCAATTTTTATATTTTATTTCTAATTTTAATAATTTAGTAATATGAATTACTTTAGTTTATATTTTAATATCAATAATTTTATAAATATAAACTTATTACTCACTAATAAGTATTACCAATTTTATTTTTCAAAAATGTTTTTTTTTAAATGTTAAATACTTTTTATTTTATTTTATTTTAATTATGTTTATTGTTTAATCTAATAAATAATATTAAAATTAATTTATGAATTAATTTAATTTTTATTTCAATATCAATAATTTATAAAATAAACTAATTATTTACGTATTAACATTTATTTTAAAAATGTAAATAAGTATTAATACCGTAATTAAATATTTATTTTATTTCATTAATTATGTTTATTATTTAATCTAATAAATAATATTAATTTATGAATTAATTTTAATTTTATTTTAAAATCGATAATTCATAAAATAATAAACTAATTATTTACTAATAAGTATTAACATTTATTTAAAAATGTAAATAAATATTAATACAGTAAATAATTATTGCAAAATCCATAAAGATGGAATCCCCCTTAGGCCGATTGTCAATACCATAGGATCCCCCACCTATGAGATGGCAAAATATGTTGCAAAGATCCTGAAGCCCCTTGTTGGGAACACTGACTCTTTCATAAAGGACTCAAATTATTTTTTTAAGCTCATCAAGGATCAAAGAGTAGAGGAGAGCGACATTTTGGTTAGTTTTGATGTGGTATCATTATTCACTAAGATTCCTTTAGATGAGGCAATTCAAGTCATTAAAGAAGTCACTAATCCAGGAACAACCAAGCTTGCGGAAATTTGCCTTCGTTCCACTTTCTTCAGCTTCCAAAGGGAGTTCTATGAGCAGGTATTAGGGGTCGCAATGGGATCTCCGCTATCCCCTATTGTCGCCAACTTATATATGGAACACTTTGAGAAAAAGGCCCTTGCCTCATATCCCTTAAAACCATATTGGTGGAAAATATTTGTTGACGACACTAACATAAAGTGGGCTTATGGGAAGGAGAATCTAGAAGGCTTTTTTAATCACCTGAACTCCATTTCCTCAAAAATTAAGTTTACTATGGAAACTGAAGTAAATAGGTGCATTCACTTTCTAGACGTTGTTGTCATTAAGAATGAGGATGGAACTCTAGGGCACCGTGTATTCAGGAAGAAAACCCATACTGATAGTTATCTCCATGTCGAATCCTACCATCATCCAGCTCAGAAGTTTGGTGTCCTTAATACCCTTGCCATTAGAGCCATGAGAATATCTGATGTTGAACACCTTAACGAAGAAATCAGTCACTTGTCATCTGTTTTTAGGGATTTAGGTTATAAAGACAGAGATATCAAAAAGGCCCTAAAAAGAGCTGAGGGCTCGATCTTACCTCAGAAGCGCCATGAACCTCAATGAAACAGGGGAAGGCTTTTTCTACCATACATTAAGGGTGTTACTGATAAAATCGCCAAGGTTCTGAGGAAGAATGATATTTTCGCATAATTTTCAGCAACAAGGACTATTAGACAAAGAATGTGATCAGTTAAAGATGCTATAAGCCCATAACAACTTAAAGGAGTATACAAAATTGATTGTTCGTGCGGGAAAAGTTATATTGGTGAAACCGGGCATTCACTTCAGAAACGACTCAAAGAGCATGGAGCCAATATTAAGTATGAACGACTGGGCACCTCTGCCCTTGCAGAACACTCTTTGAAAACTAAACACCAAATGCGTCTTGAAGATGCAAAGATCATTGCAAGAGAAGATCACTATTATAGAAGAAAAGTAAGAGAGGCCCTTGAGATTATAGAACATCTAGATAACCTTAATAGGGATGGGGGATGTGAAATTAGCGACAGTTGGCGTCCTCTTCTTCGACAAATATGTTCCTCGAAAGCGCATTCCTCCCAGGTATAGTTTCTCAAGTAAATGGTCTTAGGTTTGTCTCTCTTCTTTTAATGACATTATAATAAATTAACTTACTTTTAATAATTATTCTCATTAATTAATTTTTATTTTATTTTATCTATAAAATAAAAATTAATTAATTAATTAATAATTATTATTAGCAACTACTTATATCTTAATTTATCCTCCTAACAGAATTAATTTTATTAGATTAAATAATTAACCAATTAATGAAATAAAATAAATAATTATTTACTATATTAATATTTATTTACATTTTTAAATAAATGTTATTACTTATTATAAAATAATTAGTTTATTTTTACAAATTATCGATATTAAAATAAAAATAAAAATTAATTCATAAAATAATTTTAATATTATTTATTAGATTAAACAATAAGCATAATTAATGAAATAAAATAAATAATTATTTATTGTATTAATATTTATTTACATTTTTAAATAAATGTTAATACTTATTAGTAAATAATTAGTTTATTATTTTTATGAATTATCGATTTTAAAATAAAATTAAAATTAATTCATAAATTAATATTATTTATTAGATTAAATAATAAACATAATTAATGAAATAAAATAAATATTTCTTTACGGTATTAATATTTATTTACATTTTTTAAATAAATGTTAATACGTAAATAATTAATTAATTTATAAATTATTGATATTAAAATAAAAATTAAATTAATTCATAAATTAATTTTAATATTATTTATTAGATTAAATAATAAACATAAACAATAAACATAATTAAAATAAAATAAAAAGAAAAGTATTTAACATTTAACCCAAAAAAAAAAAAAAAAAATTGGTAATACTTAGTAAGTAATAAGTTTATATTTATAAAATTATTGATATTAAAATATAAACTAAATTAATTTATATTATTAGATTATTAAAATTAGAAATAAAATATTAAAATTGGTAATAAAATTTGGTAATAAAAATAATTGGTTTTTTGAATTAAATTAAAAAAATAAAATGTATAATTAAAATTGAAAATTGAAAAATTAAATATTGATTTCTCTGGTCAGCTCCTGTCACACCCTTCTTCACTCTTAATGGATTAAAACCCTTCTTCAAATTCTTCATTCCATTGTCTTGAAGATGGATCCCCGTTGGGATTCGAAACTTCGACAAATGTTTTTTGATACTGTGGATAATCCGGAAGCTCTTCAGAAAATAAGACTTAAAAAATTCTACCTTAAGATTCTGATCTATTATCATAGAGACAGAGATTAGATTCTTTTTAATTCCTGGTACATACATCACATTTTTAATATGACTAATATTACCATCAGGTAATACCACAAGAATATTTCCATACCCTTTAATCTGGTAACCTCTATCATCACCAAGGTAGATATTAGCACCATTGCTGGTCTCTTTAAAATTTTCAAACCAATGTTTATTACCTGTCATGTGAGTGGAAGCTCCAGAATCCACAAACCAAGTTTCCGCTTCATCATTCTGAGCAGAGAGAACGGAATTAGACATAAACAATCTGAAGTCTTGATTCTGAACTTCATCAACAAAGTTCCCTACATGCTTCTTATGCCTATGTCGATTTTCATCAAGCTTATTCTTATGGCAATTCCTAGCAATGTGACCAAATTTACCATAATAAAAACACTTAATCCCTCGATCATTTATGTTCGAAGACATACCTTGAGGTGGCTTTTTGTGTTGTGTGCCTCTGCCTTTCTGTCCTGCACCTGCTCTTCCTTTGAAAGGCTTTTTCTTCACCATTAATGCAAGATCTGAATTATGGGGTTTCAAAGTCATCCGCCTCTACTCCTCTTGTATCAAGATTTCTGTCAATTCTTCAAAATTGGGGGCCTTCTCCCTTACGTTCAGGATTGTAATAAACATCTGATAATCGTCAATCATACCATTCATGGTAACCATGATGAGATCAATGTTCGATACTGTCTCCCCTATATCAGCCAACTTATTTCTCATCTCCTTGATCCAAGAGATGAATGCAATGTTTGATTCACTCTCCTCCATTTTGATGGACAGAATCTTGCTCTTTAGAAACAATAAACGATTTGTATTCTTTATCTCATACAAATCCTTGAGATTTGTCCATATATCATTTTTTGACTTACATTCTCTGATGTCAGGGATAATGTAGTCCTTCATTGACAATTTCAACAACACTTTTTCTTTGTTCTCCCTGTTCTCCCAATCTTGAATTGCTGCAGTTGTTCCGGATCCAGCTCCAGTCGGCTTCAATTCATCCCCAATTACAATCGCCCACACACTTTTCCCCTCAAGAAGGGTCTGCAACTTGAATTTTTTATTAGAATAATTGGACCCATCGAGCTTATTCCTCTCGTTCAAGTTAACCTCTGCCATCTAATTATTCATCATGATCTATGGATCTACCTCAAGATCCTCAACCTCCAACAATCAATGATTTCAACAAAAAACACAAGCGATCTTACAACAATCCTAATCAACAAAATACAATTACACCAAAATACCATATAAGCAATACAGTGCCACAACATTTGAACTGACAGTCTGATCTCTGTCTCAAAAGACGTGATCTACCTCGTCATCAACACAATGATCTCGACAAGATATCTCGTTGCAATCATATCTCACGATCTTGGTAAATAAACTCGACCACCAAATGCGCGATCTCGACCACCACATACGCGATCTAGGCCACAACAATCAACACACTTCTAGAAGGTTGAAAGAATCTGCCTCTGCCCCTAATTCACACAAAGAGGATCAATGGTCATCAACGCCCTTTCACTGTACTCCTAGTCGCGCTATCGAATAATTTTATAAGTTTTTGGTCATCAACACGGGTTTTTACCCCTAAAACAATGCTAATGAGCACGATTTTGACCATAAAAACTAGCGTTGATCAGCAAGGGTTCGACCCCCAAAACCAGCATTGATCAGCATGGATTTGACCCCCAAAACTAGTGTTGATCGGGCTTCCTCCATGTTTTAGTGCTCTGTCACGAAAACAATTGAACCAGCCACCAAGGCTTATGACACAACCAACCACCAGGGCTCTTGGACCAACCACCAAGGCTCTTGAAAAGAACCAGCCACCAAGGTTTAACAAAGGTTCACCAATTTTTCCACTAAGGCACTTTAGCCACCAAGGCTCCAAACTGCCACAAAGGCACTCCAGCCACAGGGCCACAAATCTGCCACTAAGGCCCACCAGCCACTAAGGCTCACCAGCTCTGATATCATGTTAAAAATATAAAAGGAAACTTGTATATTGAAAACTAGCAACTCACAAGTGAGCAAGCTGCACCTGGAGATTTCCCAAAGAGAGAACCATCTATGCATTAATCATTAACATCAAGAATATATAAGTTTACATGAAAATAAGAGAATTAGAACTAATACCTAAAAAATATGAACTAATTCCTAAACTAGGATACATGCACAAATAATGAAAAGACTCTCTCTAATAATACACATTCTCCATTAATTCCAACAATTCTAGTGATTAACAAAAACCCTGGAAAAATTGGGTAAAAAGCCTAAAAATAATAAAATATGTGATTACGGCAAGGGCACAACAATTATGACGTGAATTTTTTTTTCTGCTCTGTGCGTTCTGATTTACGCTAGGGTTTCTGCTGCGAGGCTGCCCTTGTGGCGGCCGGCCTCAGGCCTTCCCTATGGAGACGCTAGGTCCTTCTAAGGATCCGCCTTCTTCCCCTGCCATCGACACTTTCAACCAGCTTCTTGTCGGTTTGCCTCAGAAGAAAAGAATCGAAGCATCCAAATTTTTTAAGAAGCTCGATGAAATTCCTGAGATCTCTTTGCCTCCGGAGGCCCCCATTCAAGTAGCTTTATCTTTGGCTGATCGTGGTCTCATTGGCCAATTCACGGATCTGTGGCCTTCTCCGAAAACTACTGAGCAATGGGTTAATAGGAACTGGGCTCCTCTGATCAAGGAAAATGTCACCTCTTACTTTCTGGGGCGAGGGTATTTCCTCTTTGAATTTTCCTCCAAATAAGACAAAGATTTGATCTTTCAAAATGGGTCGTATTTCATGGGTTCTCAAGACCTCTATCTGAAAAAATGGACTCCGGACTTTGATCCGGCTGTCGATGTTCCCAAGGCTGTCCCAGTGTGGGTTCGTCTTCCAAATCTGCCAGTTCACTGTTGGAACTGGGATTCCTTGAAACACATTGGCAACACTCTCGGGAAATTCATAGATCGAGCAAACAACAAGGACCAGTACGACTGTGCCAGGATCTACGTAGAAGTAGATCTAGAGGTGGGTCTTCCAGAGGCTATCAAAATCAAAGTCGGCAGCTGGTCTCATGTGCAGATCTTGGACTATGAGCAACTACCATTCAAATGTAGGAAATGCCATGTTCATGGTCATTTTGCTAGAAACTGTCCGTCCAACGCAGAGCCAGAGAAAGGGATTGAAGAGGGTTGGAACCAAGTCAAGCGTGAAAAAACCAATCACAAAGGGCAAAAACCGGGAGGACCCTCTGGAAAAGGCCCTCCACAGGCTAATGTTCAACACCCCCCTCCCAAAAAGGCACAAGAAAATTTGACCCTCTAAGCCAGCAGACAGAAGCTATTCAGGAAACCGAGACCCAAAATCCAGTTTCTCCAAGCATAGGTACTCCCTCAGCCTCCCTCAAAGGAAAAAGTGCCGAAGATCCCAAAGGTATGACTTTAGAAGACGAGGAAGAAGAGCAGGAAACAGACGACTCGGAGGAGGAAGGAGAAATAAGAGAATCCCAAACCTCGATACGAAGATCTACAAGAGGCCGTAAAACTGATAAGGAAAAAAGAGAGCAGGAGACTTATAAAGATAAGCTACAGGTTAGCCAACCAACTCTGGAAAAAATGCTAGCCTCAAAGTCTAGGATGACGAAAAATCAGCCCCAAGGCTCCAAGGGAGCCCACCAGAAACATAAATAATGAAGGTCATCTCCTGGAATTGTAGAGGTATGGGGAGTAAAGTTAAGGAAGAAGCCATGAGAAGCCTAATAAGAACAGAAACTCCAGACATACTTCTCGTCCAGGAGACTAAGCTGGAAGACGTAGTCTTCCTGCAAGCAAGCAAGAAACTATGGTTCAAGAGTGAAGCAAGAGAAATCTCTGCCCAGGGCACATCGGGAGGAATTGGCACTCTATGAAACCCCAACAAATTTGCAGTCACCTTTGAGGCTAGTAATACTCACTGGTTGCTGCTAAAAATGCAGAATCTGGATGCTAAGGAAATCTTTTACCTCTTCAATGTATATTCTCCAATCAATACCGGGGAAAAAAAGGATTGTTGGGATTCTATAAGGCACCAAGCAGACTTGACAAATCTTGAAAATATAATTATTGCCGGAGATCTCAATCTCACTCTCCACTCGTCCGAAAAAAGAGGAGGCAACGCTGTCCGAGATCCCGAAAGGGAATGGGCGGAGGATCTATTGTAGGACTGGGACTTGCTGGATATCAAACCCTCTTCTGGTAAGTTTTCTTGGTCTAACAAAAGAGTGGGCCCTGGTCATATTGCTGCTAGATTAGATAGATTCTTCATTCAAAGCTCCTGTCTGTTACTAGGTTTAGAACCCAGAATGCACATCCTTGCTAACAGCATCTCGGACCATAAGCCTATAAAACTTGAGCTCCTGGCCCATCTAGATCTGGGTCCTATTCCTTTTAGATGTATTCCCCTCTGGGTCAAGGAACCAGACTTCATGCAAATAGTCAAGGATTGTTGGAGTCAGCCTGTCAATGTATCTCCTTTCTATATCTGGGAGGAAAAACTTAGAAGGTTAAAAGGCGATCTAAAACGTTGGGTTAAAACCCTGTCCAACCCAGCTACTGAAAGAAAAGCCATTAAAGTCTCTCTTGCCTCTCATCAAAATCATATGGAGCACGCTATAGTCACAGAGGAGCTGTTAGACCAAGAGGCTCATCTGCAACATCGCTTTCATAAGGCCTGCCTAGCTGAAGAAGAATACTGGAGATTAAAATATCGAAATCTCTGGCTCAAAGCAGGAGACAGGAATTCTGCCTTTTTCCACAAACAAGCCCAGGCCAGGAAATGTTTCAACACCATTTCTAAGATTAAGGAGGATAACGTCACCTACAAGGATTTTGAAGACATAAAAAAAGCAGCCTCTTCTCACTTTCAAAACTTGTATAGTGAGGATAAGGACCCGGACCAATACTCAGATCTGCTAGACATTATTCCTTCTGCAATTTCTCCTCCTATGAACGAGATCCTTGAGGCCAAAGTCACCAAAGACGAAGTCAAAAAGGCCCTTTTTGATATGGATCCGGATAAGGCCCCTGGGCCAGATGGCTTTTCTGCCAGATTTCTTCAAGTTTGTTGGCCGATTGTTGAAAAGGATCTGTTCAAAATGGTTCAAAAGTCTCAAAATACTCAGAAAATAGGAGGCAGCAAAAACTCCGCTTTCCTAGCCCTCATTCCAAAGGAAAAAGGCGCCAACAATTTCAGCAGATTCCGCTCGATTTCCTTATGCAATACTGGGTACAAGCTAATCACTAAAGTAATTGCAAATAGATTGAAGCTCATTCTTCCTAAAATATTTCCGGAGAATCAAGGAGGCTTCATCCAAGGAAGGCAGATCGTGGACAACTTTACCCTTGTTCAAGAGGCAATTCACTCAAGTCTTCTTTGAAAAGAACAAGGTATGGTGATTAAACTTGATTTAGCAAATGCTTTTGATCGAGTAAATCATAGCTTTCTTTTAAAAGTCATGAACAAGTTTGGTTTTGGAGCAAATTTCATCAAATGGATCCGGGCATGCATCTCGGAGCCATGGATAGCTCCTCTTGTAAATGGTAGAGCCACTGATTTTTTCAAAGCCTCAAGAGGGCTAAGACAGGGGTGTCCTCTTTCCCCTCTGCTTTTTGTCATCCAAGCCTCTATCCTCAGCCTCCTGTTAGACAAAAAGATGCAAGATCAAGATATCAATGGACTGTGTATTGCAAGAGGGATCAAAAACATAAACCACGCCCTATTTGCGGATGACACTCTATTTTTGGGAGCTGCCTCTCTCTCCTCTGCCTCTAAATTCAAAGCAGTTTTGGATGATTTTAGTGAAGCCTCAGGCAGCGTTGTAAATAAGAACAAATGTCATATATTCAGCTAGAACACTTCGCCTAGATTGCTCTCCGCTATTTCCAGATGTTTGGGGTTTGCAGCCTCCTCCACTTGGACCTCCTTCAAATATTTGGACCTTCCTATTTTTCATAAGAGATCTACAAGCAAAGACTGGCTCCCTCAGCTGGAAAAATTCAAGTCTAGGATCTAAGCCTGGGGCTTCTCCTGGCTTAACACTGCTGGAAAATTTTTCCTTATTAAATCTGTGCTCACCATCCTTCCTCTATTTCAATTTGTTGTCCTTCTCGCTCTGGCAAGCATATTAAAAAAAATGGAAGCGTTCATGCGGAGGTTTTTTTGGAAGGGAGGTAAACAAAATGAAAACAAGATTCCTCTTATCAGCTGGGAAACCATCTCCAAGCCACTGTGGGAGGGTGGTTTGAATTTCAAAAATCTTTGTCAGCAAAACGTGGCCATGGCAGCTAAGATTATTTGGAGGATCATTGCGCCCAAGCCTGGCTGGGCCCAATTGGCTCTCTGGAAAAAGTATTTCAGAGGTCCTCATTCTACCTGTTTAGACAATGTAATCCATTTGCCTAATTCTAAGATTATTTGGAGGATCATTGCGCCCAAGCCTGGCTGGGCCCAATTGGCTCTCTGGAAAAATTATTTCAGAGGTCCTCATTCTACCTGTTTAGACAATGTAATCCATTTGCCTAATTCGTCTTTTCTCAAACTGTATGCTAAAGCAGCTCCCTTAATCAATGCGCACTCCTATTGGATACCAGGAAACGGAAAAAGATCAATATCTGGACTGATAAAATCATGATTAAAGACCCAATTGAAGACAGAGCCTCCATTAGAGCGCTGCGATGCTGGATGGATAGAGAGGGGCTGTGTACGTTGTGGGATCTTTCTCTTTGGAGTGATTCTGTCTGGGCAGGTTGGAAACGTATTGAGGTGCCGGCTCATCTGACCAACGAATGGTCCACGCTGCTTGACCTCCTTCATGGCTTGGCGCCCACACGCATGAGGAAAAGAGATACGAAAGGCTGGGGGCCGAATGCCAAAGGTTACGCTGTCTCCATGGGATATGCCAAGCTGAAAGAGAGGTCGTACGTTCCCCCTGACCCTGCACCTTGACAGGGGGTCTGGCGTTTTCCTTCATGGCCCAAAGTCGACTTCTTTGCTTGGCTTCTCTGCCATGGCAAGATCCTAACGTATGACATCCTGCAGAGAAAAGGGCTCTACGGTCCCTCCATCTACTCGCTGTGTAACGAAAATGCAGAGACAACAGTCCATTTAATCCTTGAATGCAATTTCTCTAAGCAGATCTGGTTCTCCTTTATCCACAATATGGATCCTAGCTTTTTGCTTCCTTGTTCCACGGCTGATCTCTTTTCTAATTGGGAAAACAGATACCCTGGCCCTCCTCCTAAAAATCAGATAATAAAATCTGCATGGGCTGTCCTTCCAAAGGTTATTTGTTGGCAAATTTGGCTAGAACAAAACAGAAGAATTTTCAGAAATATTAAACAGAATCACAAGGTCTTAGAAATCAAGATAAAATGTCATTTAAAGGAGTGCTTGACTGATATAAAAGATGATTCCAATCTTAGCCAACAGGACATTGCTTGGGGATCATTCCTTAACTTGCAATTTCAATCAGCAGTTAGAAACGTCCCTCCTCTCAAAGACTGGAAAATAAGGAAATTTGTACCTAACTTTCAAGACTGCTCAAATCGCACTCAAGGCACTCTCTCTTTTTTGATGGGGCAGCAAAGGGCAATCCGGGCAAAGCTGGTGCAGGAGGTTTTGTTGTAAGTCCAATTGGGGAAAAAATTCATACCTTTGCTTGGGGGCTTGGACTTTCATCCAACATTCAAGCTGAGGCTTTGGCCCTCTTTCAAGGCCTCAAGATCCTCAAAGATTTAAATATAAGAGAAGCTAATGTCATAGGTGATTCCCAGATCATTATAAACGCAATGGTTTCCAACTCTCCACCCTTGGATCTCAAACTAGCAAGGCTGATATCCAGAATTAAGGGTTTGGAAAACGCTTTTCAGAAGTTGAATTACTACCATGTGCTGAGAACTCATAATAAAGAGGCGGACATTGAAGCCAACAAAGCTGCCCTCCTCTCTGTCGGGGTCAAGATGAAAGACGAAGAAGAATCATGGGAACCCATCCCATAAGCTGATTACTGTCATGTTTTACTGCTTTCTCTTAAATAAATTTGTTTGTATCTTCAAATTGGGGAAAATCTCTAAAATCAAATTTATAGATTTCTTATCATGGAAGAAGTCTGCAAGCTCTGGCTGCATGCTCATTCTTAGCAGTGAGATGCAACAGGATTTAGACATTCTCAATGTAATCAGATTTTCGGCATTCATGCCAAGATGAATATAAATACTCCATAACCATTTCTGTAAAAAAAAAAACAAAAACCCTGTCACAATAAATGTCAAACTCAAAAAATGTAAATCGCAATCAATAAATCCAAAATTGGAATACATTATATTGAAGTTAGGTTCTTTCATTAAAACAAAAGAAATATGGGCTTAGTTGAAAATATTCTTAGCACAATACCCACAAACAAATAGATTATAGGGAGGTTAGTTTGCTTCATAAAAAGAAATATGGGCTGAGTTGAAAATATTCTTAGAACAATACCCACACAGAAATAAACGAATCAGCATTAGGATTACTCGATGTATCGTTGCATTTATGATTCATTTCTGATCCATGAAAGGGATAAAAAATTCGAAAGCTCGAATCAGAGCATAGGAGAAAAACACTATAATGGCTCCTGCCACTCGAAAGTGAAAGTAAATATGTGTTTTGATTTCAGCGAATTTAAATGTGTTTCTAATTTTTGAATTAATTAATGTACATTTTTATATGATAAGTTTTGGTTTGTCTTTTTTATTGGCTGAAGAAATCACGCATATATAGTCTTGTATCTTACCATACTTGTGCTGACTGAACTTTACCAGTAACTGTTAGACCACATCTTCAAAACTCCGTGATTTGTCTGTATATTATCTTCAAGACGTATATATATGAATTTGTCCACACATTTGCAGGATGCGGCAATGGAAGAGTGCAGGAAATTTAATGACTGCGGAGTTACAGTGATTTGTAGTGGGCAATGTGAATGTGAATAGACTAATCACCTGACATTATTATAAGTCAAAAGACTTTGTGCACACGTCGTGAAACTATTGAATTGGGACGGGGAAAAGATTATTCACTACTGGCTACCCAAAAAAACAGGAAATTATGGGGAATTCTGTCGGACGACTTGTGAATTTTTTTTTTATTATTATGATCGACTTACGTTTGTTTAGCGCCAGAACGTTTTTTTCTTGAGATTTTCAAAGTCTTATTTTTTTTTATTGTGATTGAAGAGTGCAGGAAATTTAATGACTGCGGAGTTACAGTGATTTGTAGTGGGCAATGTGAATGTGAATATAGTAGTCACCTTACATTATTATAAATCAAAAGACTTTGTGCACACGTCGTGAAACTATTGAAATGGGGCAGGGAAAAGATTCTTCACTACTGGCTACCCAGAAAAAACAGGAAATTATGGGGAATTCTTTGGTACGACTTGTAAATTTATTTTATTATTATGATTGACTTGACGTTTGTTTAGCCCTAGAACGTTTTTTTCTTGAGTTTTTCAATGTCTTTTTTTTTAATGAAATAAATTTTTTAAAAGACAAGTTAAAAAAATATTGAAGTACATACATGTTTAAGTTAAATACATTCAAATGGTAAATATATTAAGTTCAGTAGGATAAAGCAATCCCTTCTTCAGCTCAGCAAAGTAGCGTTTTTTATTGACCAGAAGTAGTTCTTTAGGATGGCTTATTATTCTCAACTACTTTTGTTTTCAGGGTTTGGCCGATCAATTGTCACCAGCACCTCCACGCAAATCTCTTAGATAATAATAACAAAACTTTTCTATGATTTAAATTATTCATGGATATTAAGTTATATTTAATTAATTTGTTCGGTTTTATCTCTAGATTTTCTTAATGATGCTGTAAGACCAGGACTCTGTAAAATTTTAATTCAGAGCAGTGGTGAATCCCCAAACAAAATGGACTCATTCACTTAATCAAACTTATGTGAAGTATGGAATGTGCATATAATTTTTTTTTTTTTTTAAATTGACATTCAGGCATGTGCATAAATTTAAGGTGATGACTTGAAAAAAAATAGTAATTATTAAAATTTGATGAATGATGAATAATTTTGAAATTTCAAGTTGGATTAATGAAGAATCTATGAAAAAATAATTCTATTTAAATTTTTTAGCATTATTTTTTAGTAAGTTTGGAAGGACTACATCTAAATCATGTTTAATATATCACTTCTATTGGTGTAGAGATTTCACATCAAGAAGTGTTTTAAAAGAGCACAGTTTATCCAAGATTCGTGAACAAAATTATTGTATACATTAAGATAGTAACATGTAACAAATTATGCCATATAATTAGTACTAATTTTGAGATTTAGTCCCAAGAGTTAGCTCAATTTGGAGTTCCCTACTAATGGTAGGTCACAAAATCAAGTCTCCTAGAAGCTCTTAGTGTTAAGCTCTCCTAATGAACCTCCATATTAAGTTCACTACCTTTTACAACGAGTGCTTTATTTATATATATATATATATGTTAATTTGATTCTATGACCAATGTTGTCTATAGTACCTTAAGAAAATAAGAGATTAAATGTTACTCTTCAATATTTTATTTCTATGATCAAAAAAGAGGGAAAGAAGCACTAAAAGATCCAAAGATCCTTGTAGTTTATCCCTATATTTCAAGAAGCTTGGTCGTGTGGAAAATGTTTTGGAGATGAGAACGGATGTAAGTAAGACCTAAGAAATCTAAAAGAAAATGTTTTTCATTTTCAACAATCCAAAGATCCTTGTAGTTTATCCCTATATTTTCGCTGACTTGACAAATCAAGAACGTTGGTAGTGTGGAAAATGTTTTGAAAATGAGAACGGATGTGAGTAAGAGCTAAGAAATCTAAAAGAAAGTAATTTTCATTTTCAACCCTCTTCGTATGGAAAATGTAATAGATTCTTTCGTCCCAGGGTGTTTTGGGAATAGTCCAATACATATTAGTTCTTATCTTTGCAATGTTCATTTTCATTTTCTTCTTAGTAGTGGTCAAGACAGAAAGATAATACCTTAGCTTCCCCCTCTAGCTCCTTATCATCCTACAATTTATCCTTAAATTTGGAAGTAATAATATTATTCCCCAAGATGATCTCCTCCTTTATCCCGACTGGGCATCCTTATGCCATCCATGCTTAAGATGGAGATGGGGGATTTGGATAGAATTAGAAGTAATTTTGGGAACCTCTTAGCTTCCATGTTGTAAAGTTTATTCGTATAGATCAAATAACTAAACATAGTCATTCTTTCAATGGGGGAAAGTCTAGCTTCTATCAATAGGATAGGATAGAGAATATTTCTTTTTATTTTGAGGTTGTAAGTTATAAATTGCTTTTGAATCATCTCAATCTTCCTCTGCGACTCTCTAGATATAGTGCATCTCCAAACCTCATATCTATATAACATAATAGGGGAGACAAGAGTAAAAAAGGAAACTTTTTTTACTCCAAATCCAGAGATCAGACGACTTACAATCGTTTTCAAGCTCATAATAAGATTTAGATACTCTTCTCAATGCTATAATTCTAATTGAGTTGATGATGGATTTCAATATTTGTATGAAGAAACCTCCTCCAAGTAGTTGCTATCATAGATAAAATTACAATGGTTCATCATTTGGATTTAATCATCATGACTTTAGTCTTATCGGAGTTAATTGCCATACCTACCTTGGAGCAGTAATCATGGAGGATCTTAACTTGCTTGTCAAGATCATTGTGGCTTCTGCCTAGAAGTACGATATCTACAACATAAAGGAGAAGAGTAATGACCATATCAGCGAGCGCAGGGCCATTGGTATTAATCTTGTCAACAACATTCTTGTAAAGTCGAATAACAAAAATCACCTCATTGGTATTAATCTTGTCAACAACATTCTGTAAAATCAAATCACAACAATCCTCAACTCGAACCTAGGTGCAACACTAGGACTTCCAGGAGGTCAGCCATCCCAGTACTGCTCCAACCCAAGCATACTTTAACAATACTTTCAAATAAAGTTATAACTTAGCTACCTTTTATGGTTTTCTTTTTTCTTAACAATATGAGATGTATAATGAGGTAAATATTTTGATATCTATTTGTCTTGAATTAGTAACCATTTTGTTTTATATAGCTACACTTGTCTTAAATATATATACAAATTGTAAACTTTATAATATTAAATTTTCTTATAAATTACTCCTTAAGTTCTTCTAATAATTACTATTGATTAGTTGACTGTCTATATTGGTTAAGGGACTTTTAAATGTTGTCTTTATTGTATTTAGTTTTAATGAAATAATTTATAAATAGATAATAAAAACAAATATATTTAAAATTGTAAGTTGAAATTTGATTGCTCTTAACATTTAGTAAATCTAAATTAATTTAATTAAATAAAAACACCTCACATATAATTTAATCATATAAATAAATATATAAAAATTACAATAATTATTGATTTAAACAAAAAAATTATGTCTAAAACATAATCAAATTAAATTAATATGGAGAAAAGTACTATATATCAATATATGATTTACACATACAAGTAATAATTTGTCATTATTGATTCTCTGAGTTCAAAATAATTAATAATGTTGTCATTGGTCCTGATCAGTGTTCAAAGTACTTAAATATAGGAAAAACTACTGTAACTCGCTAGGGGAGGGACGCCATCACTTGGGCGCCCTCCGTTCCACGTCTGCAAACCACGTGGCCAGCACATGGATGGTTGTACAACACATGCCATGTAGCTTCCGCCACGTGTTCCGGTTGGTGAGTGACTTAAATTATCCCATCTTCCGTACGCCGAGGGTTTCAAATGGAAGGTTATGCAGCATGCATCGTTTACGTTGTGCATTTTTGTTTGGGCCGAGATGTTGCTCAAAGAGCTCCGCTGGAGGCTGCGCATTGTGTTGCCAGTGCGTGTGCATGTCTGCCTTCACTATTAACCAGATGTTCGCCATTGCTGTTGTTATTGGGATGGTTTGCTGGTTTGTCTTGGTTTTGTTGATGTTGCTCCTACACCCTATTGTGGACTTGTTCGGCTCCCGCGACTACCATAGCTTGCTCCTCCATTGTCAAAATACCCTCCTTGACTGCTCAATGTTGCGCAGAGTTGTCGACGACTTCGTCCCCTTTGCTGGTTTGCAAAAGTACCATGGTTTTGAAGGTAATTTTTCGTTTTACAAGTTACGAAGTTTTTTTTCTTGCAGTTTCGAGAGATTTTCGAGATATTTTTCCTAATTTATGCTATTTTCTATTGTGTTGCAGGTATTGTAGAACTGTGGCGGGGTCTGGCTATTAGTTGGCTCCTGCATCGACGTTTTCCTTTGCATTTGGCGTGGCGTCTTCACCTCAAAGTAGGAAAATAATTCCTACCATCCCACTATTGTGTTTTTTAACACTTGAAAACATGTGTTTATGAATACTTATAATCTATTTCGGTTCAATTTAGCTCTTCTTCACACTATTTGTTCTTCTTTGAATGGCACTGGTTTTGGCACTATTTTTCTTGTTTGATTGGCACTGGTTTTAGGGCTATACCCATTTCTTGTTTGTTTTAGGGTTGTATGTTTAGCATGGCTTTAGCGTGGCTGTGAGAAAATGTTTTAGGGTTGTATTCCTTGCCGGTGGAAACCCTGAGTTGGGACAATCTTTCCTATGTAGTTTAGGGTTTAGGGTTTGGTTTCTGAAATTCCTCCTGTCCTTTGCGGCTTTGTGATTATTTGTGGTCATTATGGATTGATCGACAATTTTCTTAGCTGAAGGATGCATTGGGTACTAAAGGTAACATTTTTCTTTCTCTGGTGGAGCTCGTGAGCCCATTCTTCATGCTGCTAGTGTGTTTGAAGATGGTTGCCAAGAATATGCAAATGCACATACAAACAATTGAAAAGATGAATAAGATAGAGGTTGTTATGTCTGTTAAAAAATGTATGGATGCGTCGCTGGAGTTTGAGCGCAGGGTGATAGAGAAAATTCAAGAAAATGTTTCAAGGTACTGAGCACGTCATATCCATTATTTGCATCTGTTTATTTTGGCATTTCCCATTACTTCATTTTTTTTTCTTTGTCACTCAGGGTCAACCTTTAAATTTTGGCTACAACACAAACTATGTTGAGCTTGTCTTCACCACTGCAGGTGAAAGGCATTGCAGGGAAAGCCCTTTTTTAAAATTTTGCATGTCCTGTATGAGAACATGATAACTTTTATCATAACTTCCTACTAGACTATTTCAGGTTACATCAGGTTAGGTATGAGTAACTAGTAGGCCAGTAGTTTTTCTTTAAATAACATTATAGATGTGTGCTTGTTGACAGATTTTGTGACTACTAAGAAAATCTTGCTTTTTATCGATTCAAGCATTGGTTTATCACTATGTAGACAGTTGAGGTATCCATATGACTTCTGAAGTCTGTCAGACAATCAAGGGGTGCATACACCTTTTAAAGGCTACTATGAATTTTGTCCATGTTGTACTTCTGATGATTAGATCACACATGTTGCCTTTGTGAATGTGTCTGGAAAGTTATGAGACATTGAGAACCAGGCAGTTCTGTGTTGTTTTAGGCCTATATTGGTTTGGACTGGTGGTATGAATTGGTTCTAGATTGCCAGTTGATATTTTTTCTTTTCTCACTCAGGGTCAACCTTTAAATTTGGGCTACAACGAAAACTATGTTGAGCTTCTCTTCACCACTATAGATGAAACGCATTGCAGGGAAATCTCTTTTTTAAAATTTTGCATGTCCTGTATGAGAACATGATAACCTTCATCATAACTTCCTACTAGACTATTTCAGGTTACATTAGGTTAGGTATGACTAAATAGTAGGCCAGTAGTTTTGCTTTAAATAACATTATAGATGTGTGCTTTTTGATAGATTTTGCGACTACTAAGAAAATATTTCTTTTTTATCAATTCAAGCATTGGCTTATCACTATGTAGATAGTTGAGGTATCCATGTGACTTCTGAAGTCTGTTAGAAAATCAATGGGTGCATACGACTTTTAAAGGCTGCAATGAATTTTGTCCATGTTGTACTTCTGATGATTAGATCACACATGTTGCCTTTGTGAATGTGTCTTGAAAGTTATGAGACATTGAGAACCAAGTAGTTCTGTGTTATTTTAGGCCTATATTAGTTTGAACTGGTGGTATGAATTGGTTGTAGATTAGAGTCAGTAAGAGTTGCCATTATTTTTCTCTACAAACCCTCCCTTGCAATGAGCTTGGTCCATCAGTGATATCTTTAAATGTTTGTGGAAAGTTAACAAAATGACAATTCCCTAGATAGATGGGGTTGTGTCAAATATAGTTGGTAGTTGGAGTGTTGTTAGTGGACATTTCACTTTAACCTTAGTGGGTGTTAGTCATCAATATTTTTCACTTGTTAGTGATGACTATTTGTAACAGCCAAGTTTTCCAACAACTGATCTAAAAATTTGTCAAATTTGCCAGCTGGGAAAACACCCATAAAATTTTTTCGCCCTCCTACCTTTCAGTCCACCCATGACGAGATGAAACCTCATTATCAAGTCTTACCTAGCCTCAGTCATATTAGTCTGCCCATTAGCTCTAAAGAGACAATCCAAATCTATTCAAACAGTCTCCCCTAAGTTAGGAAGTGGCACTCTAAGGCATTTCTCCCTTAACAAGCTATCAAAGAGAAAAAAAACCTCCATCTTCTATAGACTAGTCATAATAGACCTTTCTACCCTGCTAATGAAGTTGGTTACAACCATAGGTCACGCTACTAATACATCCTTAAGTCTCAGCAATCCATAGACCATAAGTCAAGCTGATTTTAGGTGTTTTTACAGTGTTTTATGGATCTTTTAAAGACAGAAACATACCAACATCTCAGAAGACAATTTTTGGCTCCACATGAGAAGACAACTGCTTATAAATGTGATCTTGAGCCTGAGATACAGTTACAAAGCAAAGAGTTTTTCATCAAGCTCTTGCGACCTCATTCAAAGCCTGAAAGGACAGTAAAAGGAAAAAAAACACTGTCAAGAGGCTGATGATGTGACATGACTAAGAACCTCCTTCATTTATAAGCAGAGGGTTTGAAGACCAAAGAACCTCATTCATCTATAAGCAGAGGGTTTTTGAAAGCACCTCCTTCATCTATAAGCAGAGGGCAAGGGCCAAAGTTTGACTTGAAGAGTTGTAACTGATTGTAAGACAGATTTGTTTTTAATGAACAGTGAGACAGTGACTAGGGTTTTCTGAAGCAAAGTGATGATTGCAGGCAGAGGTAAAAGCAGTAGTGTTTTTCAAAGTTTGTTTGCCTACCATCATGTATCAGAGAAACCATTTTCAAGCATGCTCATCAAACATTCTTCAGCAGATTAAGACATAGGATTAAAAGCGCCTCCTTCATTCATAAGCAGAAGGCCAGGGCATTGACTGATTTCAAGGTTTGATTGATCAAAGAATGAGTGGTAAGAATAGTAAGAGATAGTTGAAACAGAGAAACAATGTAAAAGACCAAGAAGGAAAGCAGGGGTACCACTACAATCCAAGGGGTTTAGCTTATCTCTTAACAGGGTTTATTTCAAAGGATAGTCTGCAGCTCAAACAAAACAAAATCTACTCACAAAGGAATGTCTTTCAAATTATTTATCATAGTGGACAGAAGGAAATCTGGGCTCAATTCCCTAAGAGGTATTGCAGCTAGACACAGTTGTTCGTAAAATGCAAGAAGGACTTTGGCATGTTTTCATATTCTGGAGAAAATTTCAAAACAAATATAGGCATGTTCCTTATAAAAAGGTCAAAGGTACCTTATCAATGCATTTTGAGTAAAGAGAGAGGTGTTAAAGAAATCCCCTTTAAAATGGACAGAGGTGGAAAAGCCTGAGTAAATGCAACTGCATTCTGCACCCACAGTCAGAAAATGAGTTTAAAGGACACCTGACAGTGAAATCATTTTCACAGTAGGGCCTTGTCACCTTTAAAGCATCCAGAGCAGACACTATTATTTTTAGGTTCAAAAGGTTAAATCTATCCCCTTGCAGAATGGCAAAGGATGTTTCATCAAATCACTGGTGTTTTTCTGAGTATATTTCTATGATTGAAAATGTCACCAAAGGGACAGCAGTGGCAGAAGTCATTTTTCAAATGTGTGAAACAAAATGAATAGAGTCGACCCTTGGAAAGAGTCATAACCATTGCCACCGTTTAAATAAAATACACAGACTTTTTCACCAACAATTTTCAAAGTGTGGGCCCTTCACCACACGTTCAACATCATTCTTTTTTCATTTTAGATAGACAAAGGCCGTGGTTTAACACAAGAGTCTTTCAAACCCTCTCAAGATAAAATCAAAGGTATTTCGACTTTTCGCTTTCAAGGGGATTAAGGATCGTTGCAAGCTCCTTCAACACTCTCAAAACCACGAGAAAAACTCCATTCTTGCTATTCCAAAGTTAGAAGACGAGTTCACGGGCAAATTCACAAGTTTTTCAAGCTTTTTCACCGCACAGCGCGGCTGTAGGATTGCGCGGCGCGCTCAGGTGCACAAGTTACACGGGCTTGAACTACCGCGCGGCGCGCCTGTAGGTGCGCTCGGTGTGCCTGTAGCTCTTGGTCCTGTCGGTCTGACAGTGACCCGGCTGCCAAACTCTGCACGGCGCTCTTCATTACAAACGTGCTGCGCACACTGAAGTCGTCCACACGCCCTCAAAACAGCTCTGGAGGTTGCTCAAACTTGTCTACGAGGTCATCATCGATTTCAAAGGTATTTATGTGCCTCCATGACCTTTGCAAAACTGTTAAGTAGAGTGAAAGGGGATAAAAAATCACGGTGGGAAATCACAGTTTTGTGTTTGGTGTTTTTATTTTTAAAAAAAGGGAGGTTTGCTGTGGATATGTTAGCTAGAGGTGGAGCAGTAAATATTGTGAGTTTTATTGATATATAAAAGCCCATTAAACTGCCCTCAAAGAATGATGAGAGATGAAGGCCCTGATTTAAAGATGGAAGCTTAGCATTTGAAAAATGAAACATTGATCCTAATTTCAACCACTGTGATCATACATGTATTACTTAGCCATTATTCAAAGTCTGCCTCGGTGTGATGAAGAATAAGTTCATGGTTGCTCTTTGACCATAAACAGACCTTAGTGAGAAAGCAGTGTAATCAGTTGGAGGTGGTTTTGTCAAACTTTGTGTAAGGGATAGTAGAGTTTAAAGAGGGCAATGTTCTGTTTAAGGAGGGGTTTATTGCTGTTTAAATGCTACAGGATTCTTTATGACCACATCAAAAACAAAATAAACTCTGTCACCTTATCCTATTACACAGTAACCTTGGACTGTGTATTGCCTTTTTTATTAACTGTCTTCATGTTGTTGAATCTACTAGTGAAGTGGCCTACAAAGAAGAAAACAGTGTCTTGAACTAAGAAGATTGTGGTTTTGCCTTTGTCTGAAATACAAGGTTATACTGTTGTCCTCAAAACACCAAAAGGCAAGGTGACCTTACCACAAAACACAGAAAAAAGTCACTCTGACTGTGTAACCTTATTGACTGTGTTTTTTTTCTTGAAGTTTACTTGCTGAGTTGCATACCAAGTGGAAATAATTGTTTTGGAGAGGGGCAGAGAGTGGTGTGTTAAAGGGGAATTTTCACACTACATTTGAAACCATTGTTGCTTACAGTATGTTAACAGGCTGAGACAGAGTTTTGTTTAAAAACACATTTCAAAAACTTTAAGGAAGATTGGTGTTTCAAGAACGCATCTAGATCAATATGCCTCCCAGGCAAGATAGCAGGAGTGGGTTGCACAAGAGGTATGAACCAATTTCCACCAAAGAGGTCAATGCACACCCATCTATCTTATTCAATTTTCATGAGGTGGGATGCTTGGATTTTTTCCAGAGAGTACAAGAAGTGAAAAGTTTCTCTCCTTTAACACATTTGTGCACCTTGAGGTTCAAAGACAAACATTTTCAATTGGCAGGCCTTGATTTCAAGTTCTCCCCGAGATCCATATCCTACATTGGCGAGAAATGGTTCAAACAAAGCTATTTAGACTTGGATGACTACAAACTCTTCCTCAAGCCTGAGCACAGAGAAGCATGCCCTGCTATTTTCCCTTTCTCTTATCTTTTATCTAGCTATGCCCCCCTTATGAAGATTATCATGAAGTATTTCACTTGTGATGGGAGATTCTCCCGAGTTTATGCATACCACATCCGACTGTTGATGCATTTCACAAGAACCAAGCAGTTGAATCTTCCTTTCTTCTTGTGCAAAAGCATTGATAAAATGGCCTCCTCTGTCTAGAAGAAGCCTCCATCCCAGCAAATAGCCTCTCTATTCCATCACTCTCTCATTAAAATCATCGTCCTTCACCAGCTTGAGAAGAAAGGGGTTTCTTGGGATGTTTTCATCAATCACTCAGATTTCTCCACTGTCCCTCCAGTCCGTACATCCCCTACATCTCCTACTCATCGCCCCTCCCCTTCTTCTAGCAAGCCTACTCCTAAAAGGCTCAAGTTCACTACAGCACAAACAAAAGAGCAGGGAGAAGGAGAGGGAAGTGGCCAGCAAGAGGAGGAAGGACATGAGCATGAAGAAAAGGATGAAGAGCAGCATGACGGTGGTGAAGGTGAGCAGCAGCAGGAACAAGAGGAGGAGAGTGCTGAACAAAAACAACTCAGTGGTGATGAACAACAGCAAGAAGAGGAAGGTCAGCAGTCTGAGTAGCAGCATAAGGATGAGGATCAAGGGCAGCAGTTTGAACAACAGGATGAGCAGGAAAGTAAGGCAGAACAATGGCATGATATTGAGGAGCAGGGGAAGCCTAAAGGAGATACACAACAGCCTCCTCAAGATACACCGCAGCCTCAAGAAGAAAGGAAAATTCAAGGGGATGACAAGCAAGATGACAAAGGTAAGAGAATCATGCCTTCCTCTCCTAAAAAGGCCAAGCCCAGAACTGTAAGAAAGAGAGTGCCTAAGGTTGTCACTCCAAATATGACAAGAGCTCTCCGTAGCAAAGGAAAGTTGCCTAAGAAGCCTATGATTGACTTGCCTAAGAAGAAGAGCACAAGAATAGCCTCCCAAAGCAAAGGGAAAGGCAAGGTAGAAGGAAGTCATGAGCAAGAAAGTGCATTTCATATCATCCCTATCCAAAGCGATGATAGTGACAATGAGGCCCGCATTCTAGAAAACCTCTTGATCCAAAGAGAAGGCCAAATTGATGCATTGAAGGATGATCTTCATAGGGTAAGGAATTTCAATCAATTCTTGCAAATCCAAAATAGGCAAATGAGTGTCCATATGGCCATTCATGATACAAAGGCAACTAAGTACAAGAAAGAGGTCTCCAAAGCCCAAGCAAGTTAAAGGCTGCCCAAGAAAAGCTAAAGGAAGCTAAAAGAAAGTGCCCGGCATGAAAAGTGAAGAAAGGCCCATAAGGACTTGAGATTTTGGCCACTGCTTCAGAAAATATTGCTAAGAACCCTTGAGGGTCATACACACCGATTTTGGGCAAATTTTGACATGTTTTGGTTTTTTGGCATTTTTCAGTTTTTGGTCAAACCTCATGAAATTCGCCATTTCAGTTTGGGGGATCGTCAAAGGAGGAGAATGGTATCATTAGATGCCATATTTTCAGGAGCATACTCTCAGTGATTTTCAGGACATTTGGAGATCATTTTCTCCCCCGAAATGGCGAAAAAGGCTCGCTTTTTGCACACTCTACTCGGTCTATCAGCAGACTGTAATTTTTGGTTTTTTACACACAGGTGAAATTTTGGAGGACTTATAGGCATCGGATTGGGAAATTTTCAGTTTTTCCGGAAAGTAGACACTCATATGTTTCCAACAAGCTATCATGAGCCTCGTTTCGACATCAGGAAGACTGCCAAATGTTGCCGGAAAGTCAGCAGACCTTTTGTTGATGTAAATTTTGAATATTTTTGTAATTTTTGAACCTTTAAAAACTGATATTTCCTCATGTGCGTTTAGTTATTTTTACACATGAGAAGTAAGGAAAAGTCAAGTTATTTCCCTTTTTTAGCATTTTTTAGATATTTTATGAGATATTTTTGTGCCTTGGGCTTTGGGCTTTGCAAAGCCTCAAGGACAAATCTAGATATTTTGATTAGGCCAATAGGATAGCAAGTTGAACCATGAGGTTTTCCTCACCTTGGCCTATTTATTCCAAAGGCTTGCATTGTAAACAAGGCTGAACTTGAGAAGAGAAGCAATATATGGTCATATAAGCTTTGGAAGAAATACTTGTCTTATGCTTTTGGATTGCCTCTTGGATGCTCTTGGATGAATGAAGAAGGATCGTTGTTGGATTCCATGACTTGGTAGAATGGTATAGTGTCTCTTGCTTTGTTGTTGTCTTCTAGTTTTCATTCATGAATGCATGTTTCTTGCTTGCTATAGATCAAGAGAGAACAAATTTGAGATATGCCCTTGGAGGCACCTCAAATTTCCTATTTCTTCATAGCTTTCATGTTTTCCTCTTCCTTAGTTACATTAAAGAATTCTTAACTACTCTTTAATAACTTGAGGATATTGTTGTTTGTTTCATTCATAGTTCTATGCATGCTAAGTATGATTTACGGTACGCCCTGCTTACCTATGGCTAGTTATAGTTCCATCCATGAAATTTCTCTTTGACTGATTAGATTATCATTTTGTTGAACCAAGGAGGCCTAGTTCCGATCTAGCCCTTTGCCTAAAACTATGAATATCTTGTTGTTCAAAGTGCTCAATAACTTGAAGTACTGTGTTTAGGCATTCCGGCATAGTAAGTTAAGTTGTTTGTCTTCCTTAAGTGTTTTCCCCAAAGTCTGAAAGCCATTTCCCAAAGTTAGAGGGTCATATACTTCTATGCATGGCTTGAATGTTTATTTCTATGTATTGATTAGCTTATAGTTACATTTCGCATGATTAATGGTTTTCTCTACCATGTTTATGTTATCTATTAAACTAGTTATGCTTGAAACTCTTTGTTGTTCACAATCTTTATGTCCATTTACTCCATTTTGCCCAAACATCCTTTCTACCTCGAATCAAATCGGCCCTTCAACAGCCTTGTATCACCGTCTGATAGCTTTCTTGACCTTTTCGACCCCATAGCCCAGTTGATCTGACATCTTTTTACTTGTCTGATATCTTTGATCAGTTTCATCCCTCACAACCTAAAAACCAAAACCAAAAACATACTTCATAACTAGCCTAAAATCAGAACACAATAAGCAAAACACACAGATATCCCTTACACATATAGAGAGAGCCCTCTCTGAGTCCAGGAAGGCTAGGTCCTTGGGCTCCAAAGCTTGGTTTGATGTTACACTGTCATTTGGCTTGCCAATCAACCAAATCACGGGACCCTAACAGTGGGAAGTGTATACCACCTCTCAATTTTGCAATTGAATAAATCATATTTTCATACAACTTACTTTGCGTCATATTTGTGTATACAACTTACTTTGTGTCATTGTGATGTTATACTATGTATAACAAATAGTTTTTATTTTGATTGTATAGTGTAATCTACATTTTATTTGTAACTTAATTTAATGTTATCATACATTTTATGGATTTGCATGTTTTTATGTAGAGCTGATTTATTTGGGTGATTTGTTTTCTAGAAAGGGTTGAGGCGAGAAGGTGTTTTAAATTATATTGATTTTCTGGTTGTGTACAGTCTCAAATATGGTTGGTAATTGGAGTGCTATTAGTGGAAATTTCCCTTTAACCTTAGTGGGAAGTGTATACCACCTCTCAATTTTGCAATTGAATAAATCATATTTGCATACAACTTACTTTGTGTCATATTTGTGTATACAACTTACTTTGTGTCATTGTGATGTTATACTATGTATAACAAATAGTTTTTATTTTGATTGTAGAGTGTAATCTGCACTTTATTTGTAACTTAATTTAATGTTATCATACATTTTATGGATTTGCATGTTTTTATGTAGAGCTGATTTATTTGGGTGATTTCTTTTCTAGAAAGAGTTGAGGCTAGAAGGTGTTTTAAATTATATTGATTTTCTGGTTGTGTACAGTCTCAAATATGGTTGGTAATTGGAGTGTTGTCAGTGTACATTTCACTTTAACCTTAGTGGGAAGTGTATACCACCTCTCAATTTTGAAATTGAATAAATCATATTTGCATACATCTTACTTTGTGTCATATGTGTGTATACATCTTACTTTGTGTCATTGTGATGTTATACTATGTATAACAAATAGTTTTTATTTTGATTGTAGAGTGTAATTTGCATTTTATTTGTAACTTAATTTAATGTTATCATACATTTTATGGATTTGCATGTTTTTATGTAGAGCTGATTTATTTGGGTGATTTGTTTTCTAGAAAGAGTTGAGGCCAGAAGGTGTTTTAAATTATATTGATTTTTTAGTTGTGTACAGTCTCAAATATGGTTGGTAATTAGAGTGCTGTTAGTGGAAATTTCACTTTAACCTTAGTGGGTAGTGTATACCACCTCTCAATTTTGCAGTATACAGTATACAGTATACAAAATTTACATTATAAAAAAAATCACACATTTAACAACATTGTCATGTCATTCATGTCATTCTGTCATAATGTAACATTTTAATATACTATAGATGTTTCTTCCTTACAATGGCGCATACAGTATGGAAAAAATCAACCTTCATGTGACAAGAAAAATATACAACCCATCCAAAATCAACATCATAATGTGGTTACAACCAAAAACAGATAACACCCCTATTCTTTATAGCCTTGAGAATTTTCAGTGACAAACCCTGAGTTTCCTGATTGAGCCAAGTAGGTTGGCCTCCCTAGGAAGGGTTGGTTAGGTTGTGGTTGATTGATGCCATATAATGGAGACCAATTTGTCCCATCCAACCATGGAGGAATTGAGTACCCATACCTCACACTTATGCTAATTGGAGGTGTGTGATGAGCATACATTGAATTCATACCTCCTGTGGTAGGAATAAGGAAAGTGGGTAAACCCCCATTTTGATAATGAGGCACTTGAATTTTTATGAGGTCTTGGAATAATGTTTTATTATTTGCAATACTTTCCAATGTGTTGGACATGTCCTTGGTTTCATTCTCATCAACTTTGCTTGAATTTATGTCAACCATATCAGTCATCCCTTGTTCCGTTTCAAGCATTTGTTTAGCCTTGCTTGCTTCCTTTTCCTGTCTTGACATTGGTTTTTGTTGCTCCTTCTCTTGCTTTGCTCTCTCTCTTTCAAGCCTTTTAGCTACTCGACGTTGCGCTGCAATAGTCCTTGCTACCTTGTTCTCCTTGGCTTGATCCTTTTTTTTTTCTGTTTTAATTCTTGAATTTCCATTTTTTTCTTTTCTGACTCAACTAGGAGTTTTATATACTCTTCTAAGGTGAGTAACTATGAACTTCGCCCCAAACAAAGACTATCGGGTGTTCTTTTCTTCTTTTTCATTCCCACTCTTTCTATTGGTAGCTTTAGGAACCACCCAAGTAACTTCTCCCCCCCTCCCACCTGCATGTCATTTCTTGGCACTTTAGTATCCATGGCACTTGATTGAACTACATTGTTTTCTTCATCTGGTACCTCATTATGTGCTCCATCTTCTTCCATTGATCTATTGTCCACAAAAAATGGAACAATTTCACTGTTCAATTAAGCCAGTTGTGAAGGCATGTTCATGCTTTGTTCATTTGTTCTTGAGAAATTGTGTTCGTTCAAATTAATCATGGCATCTACCAGCCATGATGGTGGGTTTACTTGGATTGGCAATGTCAATTGGTCATTTTCAATGTCATTAACAATATCAGCAATTTCATTTTCAACTACATCTGCATTAACAATATCAACAATTTCATTTTCAACTACATTTGCATGTTCAACAGTGTCATTAACACTATCATCAGCAAGAGTTCCATCTTCTTGAGTTGGTA
This sequence comes from Pinus albicaulis, assembly GCA_034641835.2. Taxonomy (NCBI): domain Eukaryota; kingdom Viridiplantae; phylum Streptophyta; class Pinopsida; order Pinales; family Pinaceae; genus Pinus; species Pinus albicaulis. The sequence continues at coordinate 130,628,239 of CM076578.1, read as the reverse complement.
GAACAACCTCCATGTTGCTATCAATTTGTTGATGAATATATTTTGTTTCACATGCCTGCTCATCATCATCAACATATAACTGTCCTTGAGAGAGGGAAATTATATTACCAGTTGCAACCACATCAACATTCTCATGTTTTTATGTTTGCACTTCATGCTCTTCTTCCTGAACATCCACATAAAAGTCTTGGCTACAAGCAGTATCATGCATAAGAGCATCATAATTCAGTGGCCATATTCATGTCCTCATAAAGCCAGCCTTGATATTTGATGTTGTCAGAGCCCTTTTAAAAGCCTTACTTGCAAGCTCTGCTAACTCGAATCTTTTCACCTCAACCCCTGGATTCTTTGCCATCTATGTAGCATGCTCTGACCTAAAATGGTTCTTGAAAGGGCCAAACACACTAACATCAAGGGTTTGCAATCTGTGAGTGGTATGAACGGGAAATGTTAAAAGGTCAATGCCTAAATTTTTTTGCTTCTTCAATTGTTTGTACAGCCATGTGGCTTCCATGGCCATCTAATATCAACAGGTGTCTGTTATTAGGTGAGACACCACCTGGCACAGATGCAACAAAATGGCAAAGCCAATTTAAAAAAAATTCTTTAGTCATCCATGCATGAGGATGTGTAGCCATGCATGCTCTTGGTTCATAGTTTTGTATATAATTTTTCAACTGATTTTTACCTTTGAATAGATAAAATCTTGGGATTGAAGCACCAATTGCATTGACACAACATAAAATGGTTATCCACTTCCTTCTCTTAGGCAAAATCTTTGGCACGTTTCAGCTGCCTCTCTTGTCAATTACCCTCATGCCACAATTCCTTCTTTCCTGTAAACCTGTTTCATCACAGTTCCATATATGGTCTGCTGCATAAGAATGTTTATTGTATGCACTAAAAAGAGTGTCATAGAACTTACATACAACTGTAGGGTGAAAATTTAATGCTCTGTCTTTGTCAAGGCCCTCAGTGGTACACAATACAAGGTCTGGATGCCTTTTTTTAAGCCCAAACTACCATGATTTACCAGAAAACCCATCTTTGAATGGGTTTGGCCTCCCTTGATAGATTTGAGCAACTTTGGATTTGAGTTATATCAACTCTAGCCCATGTCCCAATTGGGCCATTTCTTTACACCACTCAACCACCTCAGCCTCCTCCTCTTCAATCATAATTGTAACAGGCCCTCTACGTTTGGTGCGAGTGAGCCCATTTATCCAATAATGTATTGATGAGGGAGGAATACTATGTTTCTTTGCAGATGCCCGAATAGAATATCCATTGAACTCTATGTCGTCAATTGCAGCTAACATTTCTTCATTTGTCCAACCTCTTATAGCACTAATATTTTTAGTTAAACTTGCGCCTTGTACTGTGGTTAATGGTGGCTCTGTGACTGATGGTGTCACAACATCAGCTTCAGCCACATGGTCATCCTCAACAACATTTCTTGGAGCATTGTTGACATTGAGATCACCTGTTCTTTCTTCATCTGATGAAGTGCATCGCAGCTGGGCACCCCTAGTCACTCTTCTGCCACTTCTCCTTGTACGAGCTACATAACTCACTCTTGCCATGGATGCAACTACCTGCAGAATTATTGCATGCATTTAGTTAAGAATAATTGAAAAGAATGCTTTCATACAAGCCAAACATCATCTGATAACATCATATCTTCCCATTTATAACAATTTATAACAGTTTACAATTAGTTTGTGTGTTCATACCCGAGGTTTCTGAATGCCTTTCCTTCTGTTACAGTTTTCTTATTTTTTGTCTTGTCATCAGCTAATGCTCAGCTACTCATGCTCAGATATTCTCCACAGGCTTCTATTCTCAGCTACTCATGCTCAGATATTCTCCACAGGCTTCTATGCTCAGCTACTCATGTCTTGTTTTTGGTTATGTTTTGTTTTTTGTTATTTGTTTCCAGCTTCTATGCTCAGCAGGTTTTGCCAGTTATTTTACTTGGCCTACGATTCTTATGATCAGTTAATGCTCAACTACTCATGCTCAAATATTTTCCACAGGCTTCTATGCTAACCTACTCATGTTTTGTTTTTGGTTATTTGTTTCCAGCTTCTATGCTCAGCAGGTTTTTCCAGTTTCTTTACTTGGCCTACGAGAGTTTGATTGGATTTTTTACACTGAGGGATTTAGCCTATTGGATTAGCGAGCTTGAATTGAATTCCAGTCTGGTCTTTGTTTTTCATTTGAAGTCATTTTGTACCCTGAAGCTGAAGTCATTTGTTTGTCATTTGAAGTCATTGTCATGTCATTCTGTAAATTTAGAATGTTGTTTTGTACTCTCCTTGTTTTCAATAGCTCTGAAATTTCTTAGATACCTACAGCAAATCAGTTTTCGTGACCTACATCAAATCTGTTTTTGTGACCTACATCAGCTTAGAGACTTGTAGCTTAGAGACCTGCAGCAAATCTGTTTTTTGTGACCTACATCAAATCTGTTTTTTAACTGTCCTGAATATTTTCAGAGACTAACCAAAATCACATTTCAAAAAGGAATTGAAATATGGGATTTTGATAAAAAAAAAAAATCTTGACCGGTAGCATGCATTCTATAAATTCAAAATGTTGTTTTTTACTCTCCTTGTTTTCAATAGCTCTGAGATTGCTTAGAAACCTGAAGCAGATTTGTTTTTGTGACCTACATCAAATCTGTTTTTGTGACCTACATCAACTTAGAGACTTGCAGCTTAGAGACCTGCAGCAAATCTGTTTTTGTGACCTAAATCAAATATGTTTTTGTCTTGTCTTGAATATTTTCAGAGACTAACCAAAATTACATTTCAAAAAGGAATTGAAATATGGGATTTTGATAAAAGAAATTGTTCTTGACCAATAGCATGCATTCTGTAAATTCAAAATGTTGTTTTGTACTCTCCTTGTTTTCAATAGCTGTGAGATTGCATTGTCCATTTTTCTATTAAGTGGAGAGGATTAAAATTTAATTTAAATGTTCCAGCTGAATTGAATAGTTTGATTGGACCTAGCAACTCTGAATTTTCTCTAAGAATGTATGTAGGATCCATCAAAAGCACTATTTTAGATAACATTTGATTGGACCTAGCAACCTTGAAGTTTCTCTAAGAATGCATGCAGGATCCATCAAAAGAGTTATTTTAGATAACATGTCCACAATCCTATTATATTCTCTGAAAAATATGTTGGAAACTTCTTGTTGATCATAATCGGCTTCCTATAAAAATTCCACAGGCAAACTGGCTTATAATCCTGTAAATCCCCTCTTCCAGTCTTAAAAAATTATTTCTACGACTATCATTTCCTTTCCGCCCTCAAATTACATTATAAAAAGCCACAAATCGTAAAGCTGAAAATCTCACAGGCCTAGCCCCTTCTACTAAGCCTCTGCTCCTTTCCTCCACGAGACCAAAAGCCAGAACCGAGAGCAAAGGCACTAGGAATTTATCAAAGAATATCGGGCGCGTTCTGAGCTGTCCGATCAGACCATAGATCAACGTACCTCAGCCCTCCCGCCGTTGTGGTCCCCCGCGCCCAAAACACTGTTCAAAACCGGGTGGTATGTATCGCACCGCCTTTCGACGGTAGGCGGTATTTCTCCTTGGGACAGCGATTCCATATAACACTCACCACGTGTCCCCACATACGACCCAAATACCGCCCTCCATCGTGCATTATTGTTCGGACAAAAACGCTCAGAGATATCGCTGTCAGCCATCCGATCTGAAGGTCTCCATCTGACGATCGTCATTCCCCGAAGCTGCACAAACATTAACCCAAGCCAATAGTGCCCCTGGCCCACTTTTTATTGCCTCCGACGCTCTTCCAACTGTAGATCTCCTCCTGAGATCGGACGGTCAGTATTTGATTATCTCCGTCTTTGACCGGCTCCCACAGTCAGCACTCCATGTCATCCATTTCCCACCATCCCGATATCGTACCACCTATCTCCCAGTTTTTCTCCACGTGCATTCTGCCACCCCAGATCTATATTTGGTTCATTTCTCCGTTTATTACATATTTTCACGATTATGTTCGCATTCTTCTCCACGACCACTCCACACTGTTGCACTGTGTTTTCTTCATCACCACCCTGCGCCGCTTCACCATTTCGCTAGTCTATACGACCGCTTCCATTAACCCGGCCACATCGTCCATCCTCGTATGCTTGGATTTCTTAACATGTTCTCGGGTTTTGCAGGTTTATAGCGATGAAGAATTATCATAAGTTTCGGCCTCCATTACAAAAGCCGAGTACGCTCCAAAGGACCATTTATCAGAGGTAGAATTATGGAAAAAGGATTTGGGAAGCTGTTACGACACGACTTTCATTAAAGGAGCAGGGGTAAAATCTGTCAAACCCTCCAGAATCATTCAAAGCACAGATTGTGGCAGATGGAAATATTAATGTTGCGGCAAAGAATATGAGTCAAATAACAAATGAATTCAGCGTTCAGCATTGGAGACTTTAAATCTTAATTCAAGATCTAGAAGGCAGAGGGTACAATGCACAAGAAGAAATACCCTCCAGGTTTTATTTCAGCTGAGTTTTCTTTCACGAAAGGACAGAATGCTCATATAGTTTTATCTCAATACCGTGTCCCTGAAGATATTTTTACCCGATGCATTTACTTCAGAGAGCAGGCAGCAGAGTACAAACAGCACAACGTCGTCAAACAGTATGGGCGGGCACTTCTCCACCATTTTGTTTTAATGCAAATTAAATATGCACCACCTACCTCTTTTACTCAGTTTTTTAGGTTTCCTCCTATAAAAACTAGGAAGAAATACATTATAAGGGTTCCATATTTTTATCAGAAAATTATGCAGTGAAAGGCTTTTTGCATACATTTTGTGAAATTCTTGTATGAAGGCTCAGAGCCCATAGGGTCTCAGTGAGGAGGAGTTCTATCTGTCAAACAGGATTCTGGTCTTTGGTATTTCACAGTCTGTAACTCTCTTTATTGTGTTATATTAATAGAACATTTCATTTCATCCATCCTTCTTGTATCATGTTTTGGAATGCGAGTGGCTCACTGATTTTTGGTGTGGATTCATCCTAGTTGATGCCCATGCTCGGATCAGTCAAGCGCTTTAAATATGGCTCATGCATGATATTCTGTTCCATTACTCACCTAAACCGTGTTTCTGCTATATTAGTTGCTTTGGGAGGGTGCTTTTAAAATGCTATTATCATGTATGGATTCTTAGATTGGTAAGCCCATGCATGGTGGTATTGTATATCCGGGTATCAGCTCAATGTTAACTAGTATCTTCTTAGTACTTCTTTCGCTACATACACCTTCTGATAATTTATGTCTGTGAAGTAGTTCTGAATCGGCCCGCTTTGCAGTAAATTGTCTCTGAATTGTCTGTTGCTTTTGTATTAGAGCTCTGCATCTTGCCTCTGCAGTATCTCTTTTCCTGTGTCAGTTTCTGAGAGTTTGGTCCCATTCTATTTCATTTCCCTGTTTACAGGAGATAGCATGTGAGCTGAAGCTAACAACTTCCTACATTATATTATATGCTCCTTGCTATGCTAAGATGTCCTAGGCACTGGTCTATCACAACTCTAGACTGTCTCTGGGAGCTACAACATCTTTCTGGCGCTGTTTCCAGGGACGAATTTGAGAAAATTACAATCCCCGGGCCTCAGCAAAATCATATTCACTCTCTAAATAGGTGAGCACAGAGAGTTGAGAGTTGTATATCCCTCACCTTGGTGACTCCACGTTTGTTATTTGATATATCTATTTGCAGTCCTAGCTCCTCGTAAGCCACACCTGAGGTTAGATACATCTAAGCACAAGACACCTTCAATGTCTGACCCTGACCAGATTATACATAGAAGAAATTGGAGGGAAAGGAGATCAGCCCATCCCGAAATTCCTGAAGTGTCCACAGAAGACTCTCCATCCTCTTCCTCTCAAGAAACTCAAGTGCCAAATCCCGACTCCACTGTGGGAGATATTGATTATTATTATTCAGACAGTCCACCCCGAGAGGTATCAGAAATAAAAACAATCTTCATCCTACTCCTGAGGTTGAAGAGGTCAAGGAAGTAACCGAAGTATCTGCTGTTAATAGACCTGTGTTTCCCTCAACCCCTCAAGCTGCTGTTGAGTATATCCCTATTATTATTCACACTCCACTTCCACCTCCTCCTCTTGCTCATCAAACTATTGCACTACCTCCACCTCCTCCAATGGCTAATGTTCCGGCCTTTTTGATGAATAAATATGCTCCCCTGGCACTACCCCAAGTGCTAAATGATATGCCCCAGGATTATCTCAATATTTTGCCCAGATTCAATGGAGAAAATGAGATTGATGCTCAAAAACATCTTGAGACCTTCTGCTCCTTTGCAGAAAACTTTAATGTTGAACATTTGGATGTGGTCTTAAGACTATTTGTACAATCCCTAGATGGTGAAGCTTGAAAATGGTTCAAGACATTGGTTGGTCGTTCTATTACCACTTGGGACAACATGGAAGACACCTTTCTCAGAAAATGGGGAGAGAAGAAAGATCATGGAAATTCTCTCATTGAGTTCAATACACTAAAGAAAAGACACAATGAAGGAGTGTCAGAATTTATCAAGAGATTTAATAAATTATATCTGAGTCTCCCTACTGATATGAAACCCCATCAAACTGCTGCTAAAGTTGTTTTTGTAGCAGCTTTTGATTCACAATTTGGTTTCTCTCTCAGAGAAAGAAAGCCTGCTACTCTAGATGATGCTCAGGAAGATGCACTAGAGTTGGAAGCAAACTTTGCCTCCACTAGTAATTTAAAAGGAAGACCTGAACAAGATAGTAGAAGAAGGGGCAAAGAGGATGCATCTACCTCTAACCAAGACAGAAACTCAGACAAAATGGAGGAAATAATAAAACTGATTAAGAAAATGGTCAAGCTTCAATTGGAAGCCAAGAATTTAGCCCTCAGAAATTTCCAGAATGCTCCAAACAGAGGTTAAAATCCTCAATACAGGAGACCGCCCTTGCAAATATTGCCAAGGGAAGCAAAGGAGCAACAGGATCAAGTACCACACCCATTGTACCTGGAAGGTCCAGTAGATGAATCCACTGAGGACACTACCTATAGACTGGAGGATGCAAATCTTGCCTTTTCAAATAGTGACGGAGAAGAATGCCCTTTGCAAGGAAATGATGGAGTTGGGTGCTCATTGCAAGAAGAAGAAAAGACTAGAGACATAGAAGAAGCAGAATTTGATCATTATTGTAAACAATTTGAAGATTTCATGCAAGCACATTTCAATAGAAGATATGATCTCAGATCTTCTAGGAAGAGGACTCGTACCCAAGAGCAAGAAGAAGAGTTACCCCAGAAGGAAGCACCTGCACAGGAGGAATCAACGATGCAGAAAGCTACAGACAAAGGTAAGCAACCTCTAAACAAACCTTTGCAGTCTAATGATCAAATTCCTTCTTCTTCAAAAGTAGTTACTCCCCCTAATGACAAACCAGTGTCAAAAGTAGTCAAGCCCCCAGTTGAAAATAAAGAGCCCAAATAGGTTGTGATAGAAAAATACCCTCCCGCTTTCAGTCTACAAAAAGAACTTGAAAAGGTCAAAATCCCAGTCCCCTTGACTGAACTGTTGAAACATCGAGCATATCAATCTCAAGTCACCTCTTTCATGCTCCCTCCAGAAGCACCAATCATCCCAGATAGTCTCAACCTTCAAGAAGAGAGACCCATGGTAGTTTTTGGCCCACACGTCGAGGAGATAGATCCCTCTACTCCTCCCTTCTATGTGTCTCTAGTAATCCATGACCTGCTATTACATAATTGCATGTTAGATTCCGGAGCTTCCCATAATCTTATGCCTCTGTCAGTCATGGAACAACTAGGTTTACAAATCACATGTCCGTATAAAGGCCTCTATTCATTTGACTCCAAAAGAGTTAAATGCTTGGGGATGATCAAGGATTTGGTGGTCAATTTGGCCCAAGTCCCAACAAAGAGTGTGGTAATGGACATAGTGGTAGCTGACATTCCAGCTTGTTTTGGTATGTTGCTGTCAAGGTCCTGGGAACAAAAATCGGTGGATCACTCAAGATGGATTTAACATATGCCACTATCCCAGTTTTTGGGGGCCAAGAGAGGAGATTATACAGTGAGACTAGATTTGTCAAAATGGTGACTAAGGCTGACAATTCTGTAAATTCACCAGTTTACAGTAAGGAAGGAGATTTTTCGTGCTTGAAGCTGGAAGAAGATCAAGATTATGCTCATGAACCATCCTTCTACCAAATCAAGAGTGAGCATCCCTCAGAGAACATGGAAGCAGGAATATGGACACTACATTTTGATGGAGCGAATTCAAAAGAAGGAAATGGAGCTAGAGTACTACTGATTTCTCCTGTAGGAAAATGGATCCCATTGTCTTTCAAATTAGAATATGAAGCCACCAACAATGTGGCTGAATATGAAGCTCTCCTGTTAGGATTAAAAATAGCCAAGAGCATGGGTATACAAAGTCTAAAGGTTCTAGGAGACTCAGAACTAGTAGTCGGACAAGTTAGGAATCAGTGTCAGACCAAGCATCCTAGGATAAGGGCTTATAGGAATGAAGTTTGGGACATGGTAGAGAATTTCTTCTTGGCATTCAGTATCCATTTCATGCCCCAAGAACATAATAGGATGGCTAATTCCCTTGCTGTGGCTGCTAGTACCTTTCGATCACCTCAGAACCCTCTTCTAAGATATGAAGTTGAGGTGCGTTATCGGCCTTCAATCTCGGATAATATCAAACACTGGAAGGTATTTTAAGATGAAGAATAGATGAAGAGATTCCTGGAAACAGTGGGAGAATTCTCCAATATGGAGATTGATGATGAAGAAGAGGTAGAATCTGAAGATATTTCCAAAAGAAATTGGGAGGAAAAAGTAGCAAGAAATAAAGTGTTGCAGTTGAAGGGAAACGTTATACCTAGAGGGCTGGTGCCTCTAGAAAGATTATTTGACAAGAATGATGTCCCATTGTAGCCAAGCAAAGTGGTGGAGGAAAATCAGGTAGAAGACCTGAATTTGGGTACTGTGGATGATCCCAAAATCGTAAAACTGTCTAAGAAGATCCCTGTAGAATATAAAGAGTTATATCATAAATTATTTCGGTCTTACAAAGATGTGTTTGCATGGTCTTATCAGGACTTGAAGACTTTTGATATCAATATTATGCAACACAAAATTCCACTAAAAGCAGATGCAAAGCCCCATAAGCAGAAGCTCGGACAAATAAACCCCCTGTTGCTGCCTTCTATTGAGAAAGAAATTAAAAAGCTACTGAAGGCCAAAATAATTGTGCCATTGAGGTACTCTGAATGGGTGGAAAACCTTGTCCCTGTACGAAAGAAGAATGGAGAAATAAGGCTGTGTGTGGATTTTAGAAATTTAAACAGAGCATCCTTAAAGGATAATTATCCACTTCCCAAAATGGATTACATCCTACAGAAAGTGGTTGGATCTTCTAGGATGTCCATGATGGATGGATTCTTTGGTTATAACCAGGTGGCTGTACTTCCAGAGGATTAAAAGAAGACAACTTTCACCACACCATGGGGTACATTTATGATTGCTAGGATGCCTTTTGGATTGATTAATGGAGGGGCCACTTTTCAGAGGGCAATGGATATTGCTTTTGTAGGAGAGCAGGATAAATTCTTGGTGGTCTACCTCGATGATATCACTATATTTTCAAAAATTGATGCTGAGCACATTGAACATCTACGGAAAACTTTTGAGAAATACAGAAGTTATGGTCTCTCTCTGAATCCTCAGACGTCTTTATTTGCATTAGAAGAGGGAAAGCTTTTGGGCCATATCGTGACTAAGATGGGGTGAAGATAGATCCTAAGAGGGTAGAGGTTATAAACGGTATTGTTTTTCCCAGGAATAAGAAAGAAGTGCAAGTATTTCTAGGGCGCATAAATTTCTTGAGAAGGTTTATCCCTAACTATGCTAAGATAGTTAGGCGTATAACAGATATGTTGAAGAAGAATAATGAGGTAAAGTGGTCACAAGAATCACGGGAGGCATTTACCAGGATAAAGAATTCTTTTGCAGAAGCCCCTGTGCTGGCTGGCCCCTTTCATGATTTTTTCTTTTGCATCACCTCATACAATAGCAGGAGTTTTATTGCAGAAAAATGAAGAAGGGCATGAGCAGCCTATTGCCTTTTCTAGTTAGGTGCTCCGTGATGCAGAATTAAAATACAACATATTGGAAAAGCAAGAATATGCCCTAGTGAAATCCCTCAAAGCATTCCGTGTATATATCTTACAATCCCACATCATTGCATTTGTGCCTACAGCCGCTGTAAAAGATATCCTTATTCAGGAGGATAGTGAAGGAAAAAGGGGTAGATGGATTGCTAAAATACAGGTATATGACTTGGATATCCGCCCTACTAAGCTGATCAAAGGGCAGGGGCTCGCCAAAATGTTATCTGAATCAAACTATCAAGCCCCAGGCATAAATTTGTCCATTATAGCAGCTGAAGAATCTGAGGAGAAAGAAGAACGACATGGAATTGGAGTAGCTACTCCAGAAACACATCTAAAGTACCTCACCGGTCCGTGGTACAAAGAGATAGTAGAATATCTCCTTAAACTTAGCCTCCCTCCAAGTTGTGACAAAACTAAATATAGAGCGCTGAGATTGAAATCACAAAAGTATATAGACGCTAATGGCCAGCTATACTGGCGAGATCCCTCAGGCATCTTACTCCTGTGCTTCACAGAGAATGAAGTAGAGAGTATTATTGCAGAATTTCATGAAAGGATCTGTGGAGGTCATTACAGTTGGAGGGCCACAGCTCATAAAATTCTGAAAGTTGGCTTCTATTGGCCAAAGCTTTTTGGGGATGTTTTTGCCAGGGTAAGAGCACGTGATAAGTGTTAGAAATTTGCAGAGACAGAAATCTGCACCGTTTCCCCTGATTCCAGTGCACGTAGATGAACCATTCAAACAATGGGTGTTGATTTTATAGGTGAGATACATCCCCCATCAAGTGGAAAACATAAATGGATATTAACAGCCACAGATTATTTCACTAAATGGGTGGAAGCCATACCTGCAAGGAATGCTACAGATACTGTGATCATAAAGTTCATGGAGGAAAACATCATATCTAGGTTTGGCTGTCCTGCTAGGATAGTGACTGATAATGCACAGGCCTTCAAGTCCACAAAGTTTATGAATTTCTGCCAGCAATACAATATCACAGTGAGCCACTCTACAGCTCACTATCCACAAGGAAATGGCTTGGCAGAGTCTTCAAATAAAACTCTAGTGAGGGCCTTGAAGAAGACTATCAATGAAAATCAGAAGAATTGGGATTCCCAATTGAATTTTTCTCTATGGGCTAATAGAATCACTAGCAAGAGAGCAACTGGGAAATCTCCCTATGAATTGGTATATGGACGAGCATCAGTTTTTCCTATACAAATAACCTTACCAGTGGCCCGCTTCATGCAAGAAATCCAGGAGGAACCTGATGATATGATTAGGAGAATCAATCAATTGGTGGAATTAGAAGAAACACAGGGCCAGGTGAACGAGAGGTTAATCTAATATCAAGAGAAAATGAAACGCATTTTTGATCAGCACGCAAAAGACAGGAAGCTGCAGATTGGTGATTTGGTGCTTAGATGGGATATCCGGAGAGCTGAGAAAGGAAAACATGGTAAATTCGACCCCCTCTGGTTTGGTCCTTTCAAAATTGTGGAACAGGGGGGCAATAATACTTTCAGGTTGGAGAATTTACAGGGCGACTTGCTAGACACCCATGTAAACGGTCAATTCCTTAAGCCCTACTTCCAGTTCTGATTCAGGCAAACGCAACCTGATGTATTATATTGTATATTAGTTTGTTGTATCATCTTTGTTTGAATAATGCGGGTGTTGTGATGAAATATAAAGTGAAAAATGGAGGTGTTGGAGAGCACAATCTGCATACATGATGATCAGAGGGTCTGCGAGTTCTCGACACGTCCAGGGATGAATGTGCCGTCCCTAGGAGGAGCCGATGTTGATCATAATCGGCTTCCTATAAAAATTCCACAGGCAAACTGACTTATAATCCTGTAAATCCCCTCTTCCAGTCTTAAAAAATCATTTCTACGACTATCATTACCTTTTCGCCCTCAATTAACATTATAAAAAGCCACAGATCGTAAAGCCGAAAATCTCATCGGCCTAGCCCCTTCTACTAAGCCTCTGCTCCTTTCCTCCATGGGACCAAAACCCAAAACCGAGAGCAAAGGCACTAGGCGTTTATCAAAGAATATCGAGCGCGTTCTGAGCCGTCTGATCAGACCATAGATCAACGTACCTCAACCCTCCCGCCGTTGTGGTCCCCCATGCCCAAAACACTGTTCAAAACCGGGTGGTATGTATCGCACCGCCTTTCGGCGATAGGCGGTATTTCTCCTTGGGCCAACGATTCCATACAGCGTTCACCATGTGTCCCCGCGTACGGCCCGAATACCGCCCTCCATCGCACATTATTGTTTGGAAAAAGACGCTCAGCGATATCGCTGTCAGTCGTCCGATCTAAAGGTCTCCATCTGACGATCGTCATACCCCGAAGCTGCACGAACATTAACCCAAGCCAATAGCGCCCCTGGCCCACTGTTTATTACCTCCGACGCTCTTCCAACCGTAGATCTCCTCCTGAGATCGGACGGTCAGGATTTGATTTTCTCCGTCTTTGACCGGCTCCCACAGTCAGCACTCCATGTCATCCATTTCCCACTTTCTCGATATTGTGCCACCTATCTCCCAGTTTTTTTCCACGTGCATTCCGCCACCCCAGATCTATATTTGGTTCAGTTCTCCGTTTATTACGTATTTTCACGATTATGTTCGCATTCTTCTCCACGACCACTCCACACTGTTGCGTTGCGTTTTCTTCGTCACCACCCTGCGCCGCTTCACCATTTCACTAGTCTGTACGACTGCTTCCATTAACCCCGCCACATCGTCCATCCTCGTTTGCTTGGATTTCTTAACATGTTCACGGGTTTTGAAGGTTTATAGCGACGAAGAAATATCATAAGTTCCAGCCTCCATTACAAAAGTCGAGTACGCTCCAAAGGACCATTTATCAGAGGCAGAATTATGGAAAAAGGATTTGGGAAGCTGTTACGACACGAATTTCATTAAAGAAGCAAGGGTAAAATCTGTCAAACCCTCCAGAATCATTCAAAGCACAGATTGTGGCAGATGGAAACATTAATGTTGCGGCGAAGAATATCAGTCAAATGACAAATGAATTCAACGTTCAGCATTGGAGACTTTAAATCTTAATTCAAGATCTAGAAGGCAGAGGATACAATGCACAAGAAGCAATGCCCTCCAGGTTTTATTTCAGCTGATTTTTCTTTCAGGAAAGGACAAAATGTTCATATGGTTTTATCTCAATACCGTGTCCCTGAAGATATTTTTACCCAATGCATTTACTTCAGAGAGCAAGTAGCAGAGTACAAACAGCACAGTGCCGTCAAGCAGTATGGGCGGGCACTTCTCCACCATTTTTTTTTAATGCAAATTAAATATGCGCCACCTACCTCTTTTACTCAGGTTTTTAGGTTTCCTCCTATAAAAACCAGGAAGAAATACATTGTAAGGGTTCCAGATTTTTATCAGAAAATTATGCAGTGAAAGGTTTTTTGCATGCATTTTGTGAAATTCTTGTATGAAGGCTCAGAGCCCATAGGGTCTCAGTGAGGAGGAGTTCTATCTGTCAAAAATGATTATGGTCTTTGGTATTTCATAGTCTGTAGCTCTCTTTATTGTGTTATATTAATAGAACATTTCATTTCATCCATCCTTCTTGTATCATGTTTTGGAATGCGAGTGGCTCACTGATTTTTGGTGTGGATTCATCCTAGTTGATGCCCATGCTCGGATCAGTCAAGCGCTTTAAATATGGTTCATGCATGATATTCTATTCCATTACTCACCTAAACCGTGTTTCTGCTATATTAGTTTCTTTGGGAGGGTGCTTTTAAAATGATATTATCATGTATGGATTCTTAGATTGGTAAGCCCATGCATGGTGGTATTGTATATCTGGGTATCAGCTCAATGTTAACTAATATCTTCTTAGTACTTCTTTCGCTACATACACCTTCTGATAATTTATGTCTGTGAAGTAGTTCTGAATCGGCCCGCTTTGCAGTAAACTGTCTCTGAATTGTCTGTTGCTTTTGTATTAGAGCTCTGCATCTTGCCTTTGCAGTATCTCTTTTCCTGTGTCAGTTTCTGAGAGTTTGGTCCCATTCTATTTCATTTCCCTGTTTACAGGAGATAGCATGTGAGCCGAAGCTGACAACTTCCTACATTATATTATATGCTCCTTGCTATGCTAAGATGTCCTAGGCACTGGTCTATCACAACTTTAGACTGTCTCTAGGAGCGACAACACTTCTAAATGACAAATTCTCTAATCTAGTTTTGTCACATGTGTATGAAAAGGTCTAATTGGTTTCTAATAGAGAAATGAGTCTTAATTGAGAAAGATTTCTATCACACTCTACTATATATATACTCTGAAAAAATGTTGAAAACTTCTAAATGACAAATTCTCTGGTCTAGTTTTCCCATGTGTGTATTAAAAAGTCTAATTTGTTTCTAATAGAAGAACTACAACTAGAACTACCATCAAACTATTACTCAGTAGAGACAAAATCCTCTAACTAATGGCATTTTCATCAATTCCTCACATTAATAGCCCTGAACTAAGCTATGGTACAAATACCTTTGGCTAGAATTTGTATTTATGTCATTCAGTGTATTCTATTCACGGATCCATTTCAAGTTATAGGATCTGGATACTGTCATTTAGGTTTTTTGAATTCTAAGTTAGAAACATAGAAACATAAAAATAAACGTAGAAACATGTTCAAATATTCAAACATTGATTGAATCAATCTTTCATTGGGATCAATCTATTTTCAACTATAAAACTCTGGTAGAAAAATAGAGAAAAAATATACAATTTCATGAAAATTAAAGTGTGAGAAAACTGAAATAAAGACTTGTAAGACAACTGAAATAAAAGCTCCGAAATGAAAATAAAAGTGTAAGAATCAGAAATAAATACTCAGAAATTAAAATAAAATTGTGTTGTAATTGAGAAAACTAATTATACTGTAAAATGTTTTGGGGTGTGTTCTGTGCTAGTTTGTCAGTGGTTGAACTTCTTTTATAGTTTACAATGATAGACATGGATTGAAATGGCTTCATTTTGCATGTGTGATCATGATTGAATTTGATATGAATCAATAGTTGAAATTTGTTTTTTGTTGATCTGTGTGTTGATGTTTTAGTCTGTTTTATTAGGAAATCATTTATTGGTTGTTGGGTGGTGTCATTATTATATACAATGGGTTTAAATGTTGTTATTGGTGGGTTGCCATTATTGAACACAATGTGTGGTTAAATGTTGAATAACACAGCAGTTATGGATGACAAACATTCTTTTATTATGTGCAGGTATTGATATTTAGTTCTCTAACATTTTTGGTAGGTTGATGGGACCAGTACTGTAATAATTATTGGTCCCTGCACAATATTTGACATCTCTCCCCTATCTTAACATAAAATATAGTTATAAAAACATTATGATTGAACATCTTGAAGTCAAGCCAATAATAATAAACGAATCATCGCCACAAAAAAATTGATTCTGTGAGTTCAAAATAATTAATAATGTTGTCATTGATCTGATCAGTGTTCAAAGTACTTCAAAATACGAAAAACTACCGTATCTCGCTATCTCAACATAAAATATAATTATCAAACAGACAAAATTATGATAATAAACTAATCATCGCCACAAAATGTACAACATAATTCCCAGTCATTCCCTCAGCCCTCCCTCTTTTGGGTAGCCAATGGTGAATAATCTTTCCCTTCACCCAATCACTACATTCCCGACGTGCGCACAGGTCTTTCAAGCTATATTTATAATAATCTATCATGGCAGTCTATTCACAATGGCGTAGTCTAAAAAAATAACAAAATGGCTTGGCAAAGATTTTTAAAAAATTCAACAAAGATTTTATCAGAATTTTGTTTATAATAGTTAAGTTTCAATATTTTGGATGTTTCATAGTGCTGAATCTTTTTCCACTTTCAAAAATAGATTCCAAATACTACAACTACCTCAGTTTTTGAATTTTACTAAACCAAAATCCAACAAAAACCTACCATTCAAGCTATTCTGCTGCCAAAAAAAACAACTCCTATTCACAATTACCCATCAACTCACTACTCGTTAACTTTCACGGAATCTTCCAATTCCAGGATATTGCCGCGTCCTGCAAATATGTGGACAAATTCAATGTAACTCCGAACCCACCCATTAAAAAATATTGGAGTCTTCTTTCCTCTGTATTTCCAGGATATTACTCGGTTCCTTCCATTTTCTATATTTCCAGGATATTACTTGCCTCCTTTCAATTTCTATATAAAGCAAGAACCCCATTGTGCATTTTCAGCTCTGAGATCCGACACCATTGCGAAGGAAATCCAGTAGCACTACCACAATGGCAAACTCAGAATGGCAAACTCCACAGTAAGCATGAGCTTCCGCAATTGTTTTCTCTTTGCACGATCTGGTTGTTTTCGTCACATTGTCATAGGCTTCCCTGTGTCAATCTTGAAATTATTTTATGTTGTTTTCTCATTTAAATTCATTACCTTCAACACCTCAGTTTTACACATATTATATATATATACGAAACAGATATTTTCATCTTTTATTTGTGCATTATTATTACATTATTGATATTATATATTTGGTTTTTTTTTTCATTGATACATGTACGTGTTTCATGTTGGTGGCAATGAAAATTTTTTGGCCCTTCTTCCTAATATTTTTTTAATTGATATTTAATTAATTATTTATAATCAGTAAAAATAAGTATTTGATTCTGATTTGATGTGCAAATTTTAGTAATAATTATTTTTAAGAGAAGTTTAAAAGTTTTTTAAATTTAGATTTTATTAGTTTAATTATTTTGTTTTTTTTTTTTAAATTGAAAATCACAGAAATTTGAAATTTGGTAAGGATTTTGTAAATCTAAATTATAGCTATAAAATTTGTAGATTTTTGATGCCTTTGAAGTCTCTGATAGTGCTGAACATGATTCAAACACTGCTACTACAAAATTTCTTAAAATTGTTTTGCCTTAATACTGACAACTTTTGACCGAAAATTCTTCTGCCTAGTAGACAACTCCATATATATATATATATGCTGGGGTAAAAAATTAAAGGTTTTTAGCCTCTGCTTTATTTAAAAATAAAATAAAATGCTTCTTTGTCAATAGTATCTTGAATTGGGAATGGAGTAACTTCTAGAATTGCCTGGGTTTGGTTAAAAGTTATTCTTTCTCCTAGAATGTAAGGAAATATGGCTCAAGGCCCAAAAGCATTTTGTAGGAGTGAAAGCTTATTCTCTTTACATGCTACTAATCTGCCTAATGTGTCATTCAAGTGGCCTGGTTTTCCTTGAATAAAGGTGATGAGTCAATCTGCATTCCCTGATAGCATTGAGAAATAGCTGTACTCACTATTGATTTGACTATTAGTTTGAAAATTGAATTATGATAAATATTCCTGTTGTATTAAAAAAAAAAATAGAATCTTCTATCTTCAGATTCAGTGATAAAAGTATTGTGCTTTTGTTGAAAATGTTTAGCTCCTTCATTTGTCCTTAACTGTGTCCTACAAGAATCTTCATTTCTCCTTAACTGTGTCCTACAAGCATATTTAGTGTACAAAAATACAAGTCGACAAATATATCTAGTGTACGAAAATACAAGTCGACAAGGATTCCAAGCTCACTTATCCATTGTCAACATTTCCGACCTTGCAACGCTTTGCAATTTCTACCCATCTAATGCACACAAATCTAAATTGAGAAGGGTCCACTCCATGGAGCCCATATGGTGCTGATTTACAGAAATGTTGATGCAGGTTCACTGTTGGTCAGGAGATCGCAACTTTACTTGTGTCATATGGACTACTGCCGAAGGTTTGGGAAGAGTCTCTTCATGCAAGCAATTCAGAGGGCTTTACTGTGAATGAGCATGAAGATTTCGCATGTGTTACTTTCTCTTCGTTTCAAAGAGTAGAAGATTTCATTGTCAACCAGAGCAAATGTGGAGAGGAAAATATACAGATTGTTCAAAAGGTCTTCTCTGGTTGCCTTGGTGAACCAACCTTCATACATTCAGGAGCTCTTTCGCTGTTTCTCCATATAATCGAGAAAACAAATTTCCAAGAGCAGGTAAATTGATATATTTATGTTCAACTGTGAGGACAAAGTTACCTCTGTTTCTTAAATAGAGGGTTTACTTTCAATAGGAGCAAATTTTTTAAATTAAAAAAGAAAAGTAACATTCTATTCATGTATTACATGATCTATCAGTTGCAGATTTACACGGACCCCAAACAAAAGAAACTCAAGCCCATCATATTTGTGGGTCACTCCATAGGAGGGGCAGTTGCAACCTTGGCCACATTATGGCTTCTGGGAAAGAGGCTAAGGCAAAGCTCTCCCTTTTGTATCACGTTTGGTTGCCCTTTGGTCGGAGATGAAAGGCTTGCTGAAGCAGTTGGCCGTGAGAACTGGGGAGGAAACTTTTGTCACGTGGTTTCCAAGCATGATATTGTTCCTCGGATGCTCCTTGCGCCGATTGAGTCAATTGCTAACCCCTTTACTACTATTTTTCGTTATTGGCAGGGCATAAATGTGCCTGACTCTTTAATAATTCAAGATGCTTGTAGGACTCTTCTGAATCAGATCTTTGTTTCACCGACCAGCCCATACAGACCTTTTGGCACTTACATGCTTTGCTCAAACAATGGTGCAGTTTGTATTGAAAACGCTCAGACGGTTTTGGAAATGCTTAGTTTGACTCTGCCAAGCCAACAAACTTCTTTTGATGAGATTGTACAGGCCTGTCTTTCAGAGCACATAAGGTATGATTCTGTTTTGGAGGAGGTTATACAAAGCCTCATAAGAGGGACACGAATAGCGAATTCCAATTCAGAATCCCCTTGCGAGATGGGTATTTTATTGCAGCTGGAAGCTATTAGTGTTGGAGCTCAGGTAATACTCAATTTCTTTCTAAAATGAAAATGAACTTTATATATGAGCTAAACTACACCTAGTGATAGTGATTTTGTTGTGCAGTTAGCTTTTATATCAGTCAAATTCCTTAATGTATTATGGACTACTGACTACCTCAGATCAGTAATTTGACGAGTATTATGTTAAAGAGTCACCTTAACCATCTTAAAAGTCACATGTCAAATGCTTTAAACTTATTATAGACTACCATAAATGCAAGTTAAATTGGGATAGCTTAGCATTGAGAGCATAATATATCTGGAGTTACATGGAAACGTTATTAACGTGAGAACATTACAGAAACACAGAGAACATAATCATCAACATCTCTTCCACGTTGGATGGAAAGCACCTAGTTTTTCTCTGTTGAATGATTTCAATTAATGAACTTTCATTTTTTATTTTTTAGGTTAAGATTTTTTAAGTTGGAATTGCCACGCTCATCTTATTGGGAATCAATCAAGTAGATTAACCAGTGCTACTCTAAAATTATAGGACTAACAACCCACTTCAGAGTAACAGAAGTAATCTGAAAATATAAGACTAAGTACCCACTTCAAAGTAAAGGTAATGGTTGGCACTTCCATTCCCAAAGGGGGAGCTGGAGTAATCCCCAAGTTGCATTTGACTTATTTGTTGAAAATTACTTTCAGCCGTGCAGATTTCGGCAGCCACCTTCCATTTCTATCTGCAGGACACTGTAAGATAGCCGCTTGCCATTTTGATCGAGCAGTCAACTTCAGCGCAACATTTTTGAAACAGAGAAATTTAAACAACAGAGCGGCTAATTTTAAATGCATAGGAGTTTAAAAAAACTGAAAGACAGTGGTCCCAAACCTGAAACCTCCGGACTTGAAATTTCATTGAGCAAGATTCGTGAAAAATTTCGCATCACATTTTTCATCCATACGAGTGCCCAAAAATCGGACGCGGAAAAATCATGAAGCGAATTTAATAAAAATTCCATATCACAAATTGAGTGACGTCAGCTGGCAACTTTTGGCACCCGAAATTTTTATGAAAATTGGTTCAATTTCATTTGACGTCCGGTTCAATTCGGTCAAAGTTCTTTTAATGTTTTTAAAAAAAAGTTTGATAAGTACAGTCCACATATATGTATATATATGTTCTACATATATATATCATATAAAACATTTCAAAAAAAAGTGAGGCCGTGGGCCATAGTGACACTGTTTTTTATTTTGGTTTTTTTATTTTAAAGTTTTTTAAAATAGTTTTTTTTTATATATTGTAAAAGGGTCATGGGATATAAAAAGATGAAAAGGCCTGTATGCTAAGTATTGTAAGTTTTAAATTTTTACACAGTAGAAGTAAAAATTTGAATAGCACAGCAGGGCATTCATTTTTTTTTTGAGAGACAGTATTTTTTCCAACACACAGCAGTGAGTTGAAATTGCAGAGATAGAGTGAAATTTTTAGTGTGTGAGTTTTGTTTTTGAACTGTGTTTTGAAGCAGTCAAAGTCTCTTTGTATTCCCTCAATCAGAGGTGATTTTGTAACCAAGTTTTTAGAAGTTTAATGAAATAGTTTTTAGAGTGAAAACTCTGTCTCCAGTGAAGAATTTTTTTTTAATATTTTCTCTGTGTTGAAGAGGGGGAATTTTATTCTCCATTGTTGTTCTGGAATTTTAGATATTCCAACATGGTATCGAAGCTAGTCCAGGCTCTTTGAAGATCAAAGAAGCTGAAGGAAAGGAGTTCTTTGTTGCAGCAGCTTCTCCAGCAGTGTGAAGACTCAGCCAAAAAGACTTCAAGGTATTTCTCTATACAGTTGTTGTGTTACTGTTGCAGAACAGTCAAGTTATTTAAATACACAGTCAAGTTTTTTCATAGTTAAGAGTGCAGAATCGCTGCAGCCAGCACTGGTATGGGTATGGGAAATGTCCATCTCACACAATTTAATGGGAAAAATTATGACTACTGGTCAATAACTATGAGAGAATTATTTGTCTCCCAAGACTTATGGGAAATTGTTGAGGATGGCTTTGAAGAGCCAGCAAATGAAGAAGAGTTTGAAGATTTAACTCAGGCAGAAAGAGAGTTGCTGAAGATCAATAAGAAGAAAGACTCCAAGGCTCTCTTCTTATTGTATCAAGCAGTGCATGAGAGTGTGTTTCCAAGGATAGCAGCAGCCAAGAGATCCAGAGAAGCATGGGAAACTCTCAAGATAGCCTATCAAGGCATGGAAAAAGTGAAGACAACAAAACTTCAGCTGCTAAGGAGAGACTTTGAGACTCTCTGTATGAAAGAGTCAGATACTATTGACTCATTCTTCACTCATGTGATTGGAATGGTCTCACAAATAAGATATCATGGAGAGACTCTTGAAGATAAGAGGATTGTGGAAAAATTCTTGAGGAGTCTACCCTCAAGATTCGATGTGATTGTCACCACCATAGAGGAGACTAAGGATCTCACAAAGTTCACAGTGGATGAGGTACATTCATCACTGATGACTCATGAGAAGAGATTGGGTAGAAGTGAAAACTCATCTCTGAAACATGCCTTTAAGACCCAGATGTCTTTCGAAAGAGGAAGAGGGCAAGGCAGATGAAACAAAAGAGGAAGAGGCAGAAGCCAAAACAGAGGTGGAAGGAACAGTCCAGCAAATGCTCAAGGAAGGGGTAGCAATCCAAATCAGCATCAAGGCCAAGGCAGCAGCCAGCAGAGTGGTCAGCAGAATGCTCAAGGACAGAGGTATGATAAGTCCAATGTCCAATGTCACTATTGTAAAAAATATGGTCATTATGCTAATGAATGTAGAAAGAAGCAGCATGATATGGGAAGTAAAACTAGTGCAAATTTCACTAGAGAAAATATCAGCCAAGATAATTTGTTTTTGGCTTGTAATATGGCTGAAGAAAAGAATGAAAACTTATGGTTTCTAGACTCCGGTTGCAGTAACCATATGACAGGAAACTTAGCAATGTTTTCTATGCTAGATGAGAGTGTGAAGTCACAAGTCACACTAGGGACTGATAGTAAAGTGTCTTTCAGGGTAGTAAAATGTAATGTTACATAAAGGGATGTAGAAATCCAGGTAATGGTGTCTTATGTGTTCCAGAATGAAGGTAACTTCTAGTATTTGACACCTTATTCAAGAAGTATAAATGTATTTTTTGAGATGAGTGCTGAATGGTCATGACACCTTACCCCAGTTAAATGTGTATTGTTGTAGTGGTGATGATGGTATTGTTGATAACCCCAGAATGATGAGCAAGATCTTAAAAAATGGATAATGGAAGAAGATAGGCAAGAAGGAATCAGAGGCATTGTCTGTAAAAACACGAAGGATGAGAATACAGTGAGGCTTAGATTTGGCTCCACCAGAGTAATCTTTGAATTTGTTGAATGTGGAAAGAAATGTGGAGAATAACAACATAAGGTGCTCATTAAACTTTTTTGTAGAAGACAGATTCTTTGGAAAACAACACAGAAACAAAAAAAGGGCAAAGGCACCCTTAGAGATTGTCCACTCAGATTTGTGTGGACTGATGCAAAATCCATCACTTGCTAGCAACCACTACATGTTAACATTCATAGATGATTTTACAAGAAAAACTTGGGTTTACTTTTTGAAAAATAAAAGTGAAGTGTTTGAAAAATTCTGCAATTTCAAAGCACTTGTGGAAAACCAAAGTGGGCTGCACATCAAAGTCCTAAGGACTGATAGAGGAGGTGAGTATATCTCTAAATATTTTCTACGTTTTTGTAGAGAAAATGGTATTCAAAAGCAGTTTACAACTAGATATACTCCACAGCAAAATGGAGTAGCCGAAAGGAAGAATAGAACCATAATGGACATGGTGAGGAGTATGTTAAAGGCAAATCATTTGCCTAATGATTATTGGGCTGAAGTTGTACATTGTGCAGCGTACATTTTGAATAGGTGCGCTACAAAAGCAGTTATGAACAAAGTGCCGGAAGAGGTATGGAGTGGCACAAAGCAAGGTGTCACACACATGAAGGTTTTTGGATGTGTGGCTTATGCACACATTCCAGATCAGCTAAGGAAGAAGTTGGACAGCAAGGGGGAGAAATGTATTTTCATTGGATACAGTGAGGAATCCAAGGCCTACAGGTTATACAACCCATCCACCAAGAAGTTTATTGTGAGCAGAGATGTTCAGTTTATTGAGGAAGCTTGGGATGGAAGCATAGAGAAAATAGTGAATGTTAAACACGGTTTATCTCATGATGAAGATGATGATGAATTGGCTGAAATACATATCCAAACAGCAGCACCAACACAAGAGCAGCAAGAGATACCCTTGAGGGGAAATGAGAGTTCTTCTCCAAGCACACCACAAGGAGGAAATTCAAGTGCTTCTTCAAGCATTTGTACACCTAGTGAAAGAGGTAAGAAGTTCAGAACTTTGAATGACATTTATGCACAAGAGGCAGCAAATGAAGGTATCAATTCTTTGTTTGCTTTATATTGTCATGTTGATGATCCTGTTCATTTCGAAGAAGCTATTAAGGATAAGAAATGGATAGAAGCTATGGATGAGGAGATTAATGCCATAGAAAGAAACAAGACTTGGGATTTGGTTGAACTCCCAAAAGGTAAAGATGTCATTGGAGTTAAATGGGTCTACAAGACCAAGAGTAATGCAGAAGGAAAAATAGAGAGACACAAGGCAAGACTTGTCGTCAAAGAGTATAAGCAAAAGCATGGGATATATTATGAGGAAACTTTCGCACCAGTTGCTAGAATGGAAACCGTGAGAGCAGTGCTGTCCATAGCAACGCAAAACAAGTGGAAAGTTTACCAAATGGACGTGAAGTCAGCATTCCTAAATGGAGTGTTAATGGAAGAGGTTTACATTGAACAACCTCTCAGCTATGAAAAGAAAGGCCAAGAGCACAAAGTGTGCAAGTTGAAGAAAGCTCTTTATGGGCTGAAGCAAGCGCCAAGAGCGTGGTACAGTAGGATAGATTCGTATCTACTGGAAAATGGATTTGAAAAGTGTGAGGGAGAACCCACCCTCTACATAAAAGAAAAAGATGGTAAAATTTTGATTGTAGTTTTATATGTTGATGATGTTATTTTCACAGGTAATGATAATTACCTTATTGAAAATTTTAAAACAGTTATGAAAGAAGAATTTGAAATGACTGACATGGGTTTGTTGAAATACTTCTTAGGAATAGAAGTATAACAAGATGAAAATGGGATTTTTATCTCACAGGGAAAATATGTTAATGAAGTGCTTGAAAGATTTAATATGCAGGAGAGCAAAGCAGCGATCACTCCCACAGTGATGGGATTAAAACTCAGCAGAGAGGACAGCAGCAAGGATTTTGATCCTAGCTTGTATAAGAGCATAGTTGGCAGCCTCATGTATTTGACTACAACTAGGCTCGACATAATGCATGCTGTTAGCTTAATTTCCAGATTTATGGAGAAGCCAAAGGATGCACATTGGCAGGCAGCGAAGAGAATTCTGAGGTATGTAAAAGGTACAAAAAGGTTTGGTATTTCATATACTGCTTCAGAAAATTCAGATTTAGTTGGATACACTGACAATGATTGGGCTGGAAGTGTAGATGATCGGAAGAGCACTTCCAGTTATGTTTTTCACATGGGTTCAGGAGCCATTTCATGGGCTTCTAAAAAACAACCCATTGTAGCATTGTCTACAGCAGAGGCAAAATATGTGGCAGCTACAGCAGCAGCATGTCAAGCAATTTGGATGAGGAGGATGGTAAGAAGTTTGTGCCAAGAGCAGGTAAAAGGAACAGTGATTTATTGTGACAATAGCTAAGCTATTGCATTATCTAAGAATTCTGTGTTTCACAAGAGAACGAAACACATTGACACAAAGTTTCATTAGATCAGATAATTAGTAAACAATGGTGAAATTGTTTTAGAACACTGCAGAACTCAGGAGCAGTTTGCAGACATTCTGACCAAGCCACTGGGGTAGAAGAGTTTTGAGTTTTTGAGGAAATGTCTGGGTATGACTGATAACCCAGCCTCTGAAAGTAAGGGGGAGTGTTGAAAATTACTTTCAGTCGTGCAGATTTCGGCAGCCACCTTCCATTTCTATCTGCAGGACACTGTAAGATAGCCGCTTGCCATTTTGATTGAGCAGTCAACTTCAGCGCAACATTTTTGAAACAGAGAAATTTAAACCGCAGAGCGGCTGATTTTAAATGTGCAGGAGTTTAAAAAAACTGAAAGACAGTGGTCCCAAACCTGAAACCTCCGGACCTGAAATTTCATTGAGCCAGATTCGTGAAAATTTTCGCATCACATTTTTCATCCGTACGAGTGCCCAAAAATCGGACGCGGAAAAATCATGAAGCGGATTTAATAAAAATTCCGCATCACAAATTGAGTGACGTCAGCGGGCAACTTTTGGCACCCGAAATTTTTATGAAAATTGGTTCAATTTCGTTTGACGTCCGGTTCAATTCGGTCAAAGTTCTTTTAATGTTTTTAAAAAAAAATTTGGTACGTACAGTCCACACATATGTATATATATGTTCTACATATATATATCATATAAAATGTTTCAAAAAAAAGTGAGGCCGTGGGCCATAGTGACACTGTTTTTTATTTTAGTTTTTTTATTTTAAAGTTTTTTAAAATAGTTTTATTTTAAAATAATTTTTTTTTATATATTGTAAAAGGGTCATCGGATATAAAAAGATGAAAAGGCATGTGTGCTAAGTATTGTAAGTTTTAAATTTTTACACAGCAGAAGTAAAAATTTGAATAGCACAGCAGTGCATTCATTTTTTTTTTGAGAGACAGTATTTTTTCCAACACACAGCAGTGAGTTGAAATTGCAGACATAGAGTGAAATTTTTAGTGTGTGAGTTTTGTTTTTGAACTGTGTTTTGAAGCAGTCAAAGTCTCTTTGTATTCCCTCAATCAGAGGTGATTTTGTAACCAAGTTTTTGGAAGTTTAATGAAATAGTTTTTAGAGTGAAAACTTTGTCTCCAGTGAAGAAATTTTTTTAAATATTTTCTCTGTGTTGAAGAGAGGGAATTTTATTCTCCATTGTTGTTTTGGAATTTTAAATATTCCAACAAAAATAACAGAAGTAATCTGAAAATATAAGACTAAGTACCCACTTCAAAGTAAAGGTAATGGTTGGCACTTCCATTCCCAGAGGGGGTGCTGGAGTAATCCCCAAGTTGCATTTGACTTATTATTTATGTCCTTTGTGTGTGGTAAAATGCATGGCCATTCACCTCAGTTTGTCTAGAAGTTGTATTAATTTCTTATCTGTAAGATATGATTTAAGATTTTATTGTAGCATTGTGTTTATCTACACTTTTGAATGGTACTTTTTTTAGTTCAGGCATATGATGTTATTGCTTGTTCCAGTAATTATCGCACTGATCTGGAAGGTTTTTCTATATTAAAGAGTGATGTTGCTCAGTGTTGGAGTAATTATCACACTAGTTTGGAAGGGTTTTCTATATTAAAAAATAAAGGCTTATTATTTATCTCCTTTACACTGTTTGGTAAGATGCAGGGCCATCCACCATAGCTTGTCTATAATTTCTTATGTATAGGATTTTATATAAGATTCTGTTGTAGCACTGGGTTTATCTGCACTTTTGACTGTTTCTAAGTTCAGGTATATGATGGTGTTGTGTGTTTGAGTAATTGTCACACCCATTTGGAAAGTTCATTCTATATTAAAAATGAAGCGCAAGTATTTAGTGTTCAGTCAAATGCATGGCCATCCCCTCCGCTTGTCTGGAAGTTTTATTAATTCCTTACTTTATAAGATTTGATATAAGAATTTATTGTAGCATTTTGTTTATTTGCAGTTTTGAATGATACTTTTTCTTTTAGGCATATGATGTTGTTGAAATCCCCAAGTTGCATCTGAGCTGGGTGTTGAGTAATTATCAGTCATTTGGAAGAGTTTGGTATAATGACAAATTTCAATATAAACTTTTCTATATTAAAAAATGAAGCTCTCATCGTTTGAACTTTTAGTGTTTGGTAAAATGCATGGCCATCCGCTTAGCTTGTCTAGAAGTTCAATTAATTTCATACTGTGTAAGACTGTGTAAGATTTGATATAGAAGTTCAATTAATTTCATACTGTGTAAGATTTGGTAAAAGATTATATTGTAGCACTACGTTTATCTGCACTTTTGAATGTGAGTTTCTTCGTTCAGGCATATGATGATGTTGAAATGGTGATGATAACTTTGTGCAGAGTGATCGTGCACTGCGTACCCTACGAAAAGCTGGGGAAATTGAAAACAGTTTCCTCAGAAATGTTAATAACCTAGCTACTGAATTAAGCCCAATGCAAAGTCATATGGGAGAGATTGAATGGTACAAGGAGCGTTGTGAGAAGAATGGTGGCATCGGATATTATGATACCTTCAAGGTACTTGACAAGAAGGATATCCGTGCTGATCGCTATAGGATAGTTCTCGCTGGGTTTTGGGATGACATTATTGAGATGTGGCAGAAGCATGAGTTACCAGGCGATTTCCAATCCCAAAATAAGTGGATAAATGCTGGCACTGCGTATAGGAGACTTGTAGAGCCCTTGGATATTGCACATTATTAAGATGGAAGACCCAATCGCTATAAAGTTCTTCAGGAATGGATGGAAGCGAAAGAAAAAACTCGCAGTTCAAGAAGTTCAAGAAGTCAGAGAACCAAGCCTGCGTCCCTCACAGAGGACTCGTGCTTTTGGGCTTATGTAGAAGAGGCTTGCAAAGACCTGGAAAATCTGAAACAAGGCCAACACCAAAGCCTGCAAAATCTTGAAAATTTTGAAAAGTATGTGACAACCATGAACAAAGCTCTCAAAATTTCTCCAGATGTTTTCCTCAAAGGAAGCAGCTACATGACATGGTGGGAAGAATGGGAAAAATACAAAAGAGATCATTCCCCTTAATGGACCCGTCATCTCGTTATACCAGATAATGGAAAGGGGACGTTGGAAAGAGGTGAAGAGGTGGATTTGCAGGTTGTTTTAATAAAAATGTGGAAATGTTATAATGGTTTTTATAGTTCTTGGAAGTAATGCTTTCATGTTGTTATTGTGAATTTTGAGGTGTTTATTTAGAAATGATTGTTTCCTTATAAGTTGTAGTCATGATCCATATATATCAAAGTCTTATATTTATGTCATACGTAACCTTTGTGATCAATAAACCTATATAAGTTTGATTTGTGTAAGTTATCTCTATTCTCTCAACTATTTTTCTAATAATAGCACCACTTATGATATTTTTCTAATAACAGCACCACTTATGATTGCTGTAATGTTATAATGGTTTCAAAAAAGCACGACTTATTGAGAATTGACATTTTCCTGTGTATTATGCGCAGGTTTGTATACAGCATGTTTAATGGCAGGTGTTGATATGGAATATTGAGAAAAACTATGTGTCTAAGGATGAGTAGAAGTGATCATTACTAGCTGAGATTCTCTTTATCAAAGGAAACCTATCTATTAAAGTATAAACGGTACATTCCATGTTCATCAAAACTCATATGGCTGGATTAAATCACAGCAATGAGAAATAGCATCCTAACATATATCCATCCGTGGATAGTATTAAGCAATAGCGAAGATATTCCATATTGTCAAAGAAAGAAAAACAAAATTCAGCATGATTTAGATCTGTGGAATGTATCAAAATAGAACATATAACAGAATTTCGAAACAGAATCAGCCATTCTGTTCATCCCCTGTAAAAACAAGATTTGATACTATTAAAAGCCAGTGGATGTTTGCAATAAGTCTCGGCTCGTTTGCAGCCGTGCTCCCTCCATGATAAATCTGCATTTCTAAACTCATTTAAATGTAGGCAGGCTAGCTTGTTGTAGCGCGCCAGACAATCCCATTCACTCGATATTCAAGAGATGGGGATTTCAGTTGCCCAAATATTTTGTCCATTTCTGTATTGAATAACCTGCAAAAAAAAACCAAAATTCATGCTAAAACCCTTTTTTCACAGACCATCTGCTCTGGCATTGCCACAAATCTGCCACTGAGGCGCACTAGCCACTAAGGCTCACCAGCTCTGATATCATGTTAAAAATATAAGACGAAACTTGTATATTAAAACTAGGAGCTCACAAGTGAGCATGCTGCACCTGGAGACTGCCCAAAGAGAAAACCCTCTACTCATTAATCATTAACATCATGAATATATAAGTTTACATGAAAATAAGAGAGTTAGAACTAACACCTAAAAAATATGAACTAATTCCTACACTAGGATACATGTACCACTAATAAAAAGACTCTCTCTAATAATACACATTCTCCATTAATTCCAACAATTCCAGTGATTAACAAAAAAAAACCGTCGCAATAAATCTCAAACTCAAAAAATGTAAATCGTAATCAATAAATCCAAAATTGGAATACATTATATTGAAGTTAGGTTCTTTCCTTGAAACAAAAGAAATATGGGCTTAGTTGAAAATATTCTTAGCACAATACCCACAAACAAATAGATTATAAGGAAGTTAGTTTCCTTCATAAAAAGAAATCTGGGCTGAGTTGAAAATATTCTTAGAACAATACCCACATAGAAATAAACGAATCAGCATTAGGATTACTCGATGTATCGTTGCATTTATTATTCATTTCTGATCCATGATAGGGATAAAAAGTTCGAAAGCTCGAATCAGAGCATGAAGTTAGGAGAAAAACACTATAATGGCTCCTGCCACTCGAAAGTAAGAATAAATATGTGTTTTTATTTCAGCGAATTTAAATGTGTTTCTAATTTTTGAATTAATTAATGTACATTTTTATATGATAAGTTTTGGTTTGTCTTTTTTATTGGCTGAAGAAATCACGCATATATAGTCTTGTATCTTACCATACTTGTGCTGACTGAACTTTACCAGTAATATATATATATGAATTTGTCTACACATATGCAGGATGCGGCAATGGAAGAGTGCAGGAAATTTAATGACTGCGGAGTTACAGTGATTTGTAGTGGGCAATGTGAATGTGAATAGACTAGTCACCTAACATTTTTATAAATCAAAAGACTTTGTGCACACGTCGTGAAACTATTGAATTGGGGCGGGGAAAAGATTATTCACTACTGGCTACCCAAAAAAAGAGGAAATTATGGGGAATTCTGTCGTACGACTTGTGAATTTTTCTTTTGTTATGATTGACTTGACGTTTGTTTAGCGCCAGAACGTTTTTTTCTTGAGATTTTCAGTCTTTATTTTTTTATTGTGATTGAAGAGTGCAGGATATTTAATGACTGCGGAGTTACAGTGATTTGTAGTGGGCAATGTGAATGTGAATAGACTAGTCACCTTATATTATTATAAATCAAAAGACTTTGTGCACACGTCGTCAAACTATTGAACTGGGGCAGGGAAAAGATTCTTCGCTACTGGCTACCCAAAAAAAACAGGAAATTATGGGGAATTCTGTCGGACGACTTGTGAATTTATTTTTTTATTATGATTGTCTTGACGTTTATTTAGCCCCAGAACGTTTTTTTCTTGACTTTTTCAAAGACTTTTTTTAATGAAATAAACTTTTTAAAAGACAAGTTAAAAAAATATTGAAGTACATACATTTAAGTTAATATTTATACATTCAAATGGTAAATATATTAAGTTCAGTAGGATAAAGCAATCCCTTCTTCAGCTCAGCAAAGTAGTGTTTTTTATTGACCAGAAATAGTTCTTTAGGATGGCTTATTATTCTCAACTACTTTTGTTTTCAGGGTTTGGCCGATCAATTGGCACCAGCACCTCCACGCAAATCTCTTAGATAATAATAACAAAACTTTTCTATGATTTAAATTATTCATGGATACTAAGTTACATTTAATTAATTTGTTCAGTTTTATCTCTAGATTTTCTTAATGATGCTGTAAGACTAGAACTCTGTAAAATTTTAATTCAGAGAAGTGGTGAATCCCCAAACAAAATGGACTCATTCACTTAATCAAACTTATGTAAAGTATGGAATGATATAATTTTTTCCCAAAAAAAAATGACATTCACGCATCTGCATAAATTTAAAGTGATGAGTTTTAAAAATTTAAAGTCATCAGTTTTAAAAAAAATAGTGATTATTAAAATTTGATGAATGTTTAATAATTTTGAAATTTCAAGTTTAGATTAATGAAGAATCCATGAAAAAATAATTGTATTTAAATTTTTTTAAATTATTTTTTTAGTAAGTCTGAAAAGACTACATCTTAATCATGTTTAATATATCACCTCTATTGGTGTGGAGATTTCACATCAAGAAGTGTTTTAAAAGAGCACAGTTTATCCAAGATTTGTGAAAGAAATTATTGTATGCATTAAGATAGTAACATGTAACATATTATGCCATATAATTAGTAGTAATTTTGAGATTTAGTCCCAAGAGTTAGTTCAATTCGGAGTTCCCTACTAATGGGAGGTCACAAAATCAAGTCTCCTAGAAGCTCTTAGTGTTAAGCTCTCTTAATGAACCTCCATATTAAGTTCACTACTTTTTACCACGAGTGTTTTATTTAATTATATATATATATATATATATATATATATATATATATATATATATATATATATATATATATATATATATGTTAATTTAACTCTATGACCATTGTTGTCTATGGACCTTAAGAAAATAAGAGATTAGATGTTACTCTTCAATATTTTATTTCTATGATCAAAAAAGAGGGAAAGAAGCACTTGAAGATCCAAAGATCCTTGTAGTTTATCTCTATATTTTCGTTGACTTAACAAATCAAGAAGGTTGGTCGTGTGGAAAATGTTTTGGAAATGAGAACAGATGTGAGTAAGAGCTAAGAAGTCTAAAAGAAAATGTTTTTCATTTTCAACGATCCAAAGATCCTTGTAGTTTATCTCCATATCTTCACTGACTTGACAAATCAAGAAGGTTGGTAGTGTGGAAAATGTTTTGGAAATGAGAACGGATGTGAGTAAGAGCTAAGAAATCTAAAACAAAATGTTTTTCATTTTCAACCCTCTTCGTATGGAAAGTGTAATAGATTCTTTCGTCCCAGGGTGTTTTGGGAATAGTCCAATACATATTAGTTCTTATCTTTGCAATGTTCATTTTCATTTTCTTCTTAGTAGTGGTCAAGGCAGAAAGATAATACCTTAGCTTCATTTTCCCCTCTAGCTCCTTATCGTCCTACAATTTATCCTTAAATTTGGAAGTAATAGTATTATTCCCCAAGATGATCTCCTCCTTTAACCCACAACACTCGAGCCAAGACTGAGCATCCTTATGCCATCCACGCTTAAGATGGAGATGGGGGATTTGGATAGAATTAGAAGCAATTTTGGGAACCTCTTGGCTTCCATGTTGTAAAGTTTCTTCTTATAGATCAAATAACTAAACATAGTCATTCTTTCAATGGGGGAAAGGCTAGCGTCTATCAATAGGATAGGATAGGGAATATTTCTTTTTATCTTGAGGTTGTAGGTTATAAATTGCTTTTGAATCATCTCAATCTTCCTCTGGGACTCTCTAGATATAGTGCATCTCCAAACCTCATATCTATATAAAATAATAGGGGTGACAAGAGTAAAAAAGGAAACTTTTTTTACTCCAACTTCGGAGATCAGACGACTTACAATCGTTTTCAAGCTCATAATAAGATTTAGATACTCTTATCAATGCTATAATTCTAATTGAGTTGATGATGGATTTCAATATCTGTATGAAGAAACCTCCTCCAAGTAATTGTTGTACCTCCTCCAAGTAATTGTTATCATAAATAAAATTACAATGATTCATCATTTTGGATTTAATTATCATGACTTTAGTCTTATCAGAATTAATTGCCATACCTACCTTGGAGCAGTAATCATGGAGGATCTTAACTTGCTTGTCAAGATCATCGTGGCTTCGATATCTACAACATAAAGAAGAAAAGTAATGACCATATCAGCTAGCGCAGGACCATTGTATCCTGCAATTTCAAAACACTCTTCTAGCTTATTGATGTAAATGCCAAAAATGGTAGGGGATAGGAAACACCCTTTCTGAACCTCGATATTGCATTTAATTTCTTTAGACCACACCTCATTGGTATTAATCTTGTCAACAACATTCTTGTAAAGTCGAATAAAAAAAATCACCTCATTGGTATTAATCTTGTCAACAACATTCTTGTAAAATCCAATCACAACAATCCTCAACTCAAGCCTAGGTGCAACACTAGGACTTCCAGGAGGTCAGCCATCCTGGTACTACTCTAACCCACACATACTTTAAATGTATAAAGTATGCCATTCAAATTATCAAATAGACAAAATTATATTTATGATAATCTAACATGGCAGTGTATTCACAATTACCCATCAACTCCGTACTCGTTAACTTTCACGGAATATTCCAATTCCAGGATATTGCCGCGTCCTGCAAATATGTGGACAAATTCAATGTAATTGAAGTCTTATTTCCTCTGTATTTCCAGGATATTACTCGGTTCCTTCCATTTTCTATATTTCCAGGATATTAATTGCCTCCTTCCAATTTCTATATAAAGCAAGAACCCCATTGTGCATTTTGAGCTCCGAGATTGGACAGCATTGTGAAGGAAATCTAGTAGCACTACCAGGCCATGGAATCAGAACGGGAAACTCCACAGTAAGCATGAGCTTCCACAATTGTTTTCTCTTTGCACTATCTGGTTGTTTTCGTCACATTGTCATAGGCTTCCCTGCGTCAATCTTGAAATTATTTTATGTTGTTTTCTCATTTAAATTCATTACCTTCAACACTTGTGCGTTTTGAGAGATGGAGAGAAGATTTTTTTTATTTTTTTTTAGCACTGCGTATGTAGCAGTCAAGTATTTTGTAAACCCACTTCTGTGGAAGAAAGTTCTAATAACTTTTGTTTGTTAATGAAATAGAAAAGTTTTAGTCTGCAATCTCTGTCTAGTTATTCTTTGTGTTAGAAGGAGAGTATTATTCTCTCAGTTCTTTGTTCTAGAATTATCAGAAATTCCAACAAGTTTTCCGTATATAAAACAGAGCTTTTCATCTTTTATTTGTGCATTATTATTACATTATTGATATTATATATTTGGTGTTTTTTCATTGATATATGTACATGTCTCATGTTGGTGGCAATGAGAATTTTTTGGCCCTTTTTCCTAATATTTTTTATTGATATTTAATTAATTATTTATAATCAGTAAAATTAAGTATTTGATTTTGATTTGATATGCAAATTTTAGTAATAATTCTTTTTAAGAGAAGTTTAAAAGATTTTATTTAAATTTAGATTTTATTAGTTTAACTATTCTGTTTTTTATTTTTAGGTTTGAAACTCGGAATCTCCACAGTTCTCATTTTATTCTGTTTTTTTTTTTAATTGAAAATCATAGAAATTTGAAATTTGGCAGGGGTTTTTCTAAATCCAAATTATAGCTATAAAATTTCTATATTTTTGATGCCTTAAAGGTTTAAAGGTTTGTGATGATGTTGAACATGATTCAAACATTGCCACTGGAAGATTTCTTAAAATTGTTTTGCCTTATTTCGGACAACTTTTGGCCGTCTAAGAAATTCTTCTGCCTCGTAGACAACTCATATATATATATATATATATATGCTGGGGTAAAAACTTAAAGGTTTTTAGCCTCTGCTTTATTTAAAAATAAAATAAAATGCTTCTTTGTCAATAGTATCTTGAATTGGGAATGGAGTAACCTCTAGAATTGCTTGGGTTTGGTTAAAAGTTATTCTTTCTCTTAGGATATAAGGAAATATGGCTCAAGGCCCAAAAGCATTTTGCAGGAGTGAAAGTTTATCCCCTTTACATGTTATTAATCTGCCTAATCTGTCATTCAAGTGGCCTGGTTTTCCTTGAATAAAAGTGATGAGTCAGTTTGCATTCTCTGATAGCATTGAAAAATAGTTGTACTCACTACTACTGATTTGACTACTTGTTTGATAATTGAATTATGATAAATTTTTCTAGTATATTAAAAAATTAAATAGAATCTTCTATCTTCAGATTCAGTGATAAAAGTGTTGTGCTTTTGTTGAAAATGTTCATCTCCTTCATTCCTCCTGAACTGTGTCATACAATCATATTTAGCGTACAAAAATACAAGTCGACAAATATATTTAGTGTACAAAAATACAAGTCGACAAGGATTCCAAGCTCACTTATCCATTGTCAACATTTCCCACCTTGCAAAGCTTTGCAATTTCTACCCATCTAATGCACACAAATCTAAATTGAGAAGGGTCCACTCCATGGAGCACATATGGTGGTGATTTACAGAAATGTTGATGCAGGTTCATTGTTGGTCAGGAGATCGCAACTTTACTTGTGTCATATGGACTACTGCCCAAGGTTTGGGAAGAGTCTCTTCATGCAAGCAAATCAGAGGGCTTTACTATGAATGAGCATGAAGATTTCGCATGTGTTACTTTCTCTTCGTTTCAAAGAGTAGAAGATTTCATTGTCAACCAGAGCAAATGTGGAGAGGAAAATATACAGATTGTTCAAAAGGTCTTCTCTGGTTGCCTTGGTGAACCAGCCTTCATACATCCAGGAGCTCTTACACTGTTTCTCCATATAATCGAGAAAACAAATTTCCTAGAAAAGGTAAAAAAAAATAGTTATGTTCAACTGTGAGGACAAAGTTACCTCGGTTTCTTAAATAGAGGGTTTAATTCATTAGGAGCAAATTTTTTAAATTAAAAATGAAAAGTAACATTGTATTCATGTATTACATGATCTATCAGTTGCAGCTTTACACAGACCCCAAACAAATGAAACTCAAGCCCATCATATTTGTGGGTCACTCCATAGGAGGGGCAGTTGCAACCTTGGCCACATTATGGCTTCTGGGAAAGAGGCTAAGACAAAACTCTCCCTTTTGTATCACGTTTGGTTGCCCTTTGGTCGGAGATGAAAGGCTTGCTGAAGCAGTTGGCCGTGAGAACTGGGGAGGAAATTTTTGTCACGTGGTT
The DNA here is from genome assembly GCA_034641835.2 of Pinus albicaulis. NCBI lineage: Eukaryota > Viridiplantae > Streptophyta > Pinopsida > Pinales > Pinaceae > Pinus > Pinus albicaulis. The sequence goes on along the minus strand of CM076578.1, from coordinate 130,592,092 downwards.
TCCAAGCATGATATTGTTCCTCGGATGCTCCTTGCGCCGATTGAGTCAATTGCTAACCCCTTTACTACTATTTTTCGTTATTGGCAGGGCATAAATGTGCCTGATTCTTTAATAATTCAAGATGCTTGTAGGACTCTTCTGAATCAGATCTTTGTTTCACAGACCAGCCCATACAGACCTTTTGGCACTTACATGCTTTGCTCAAACAATGGTGCAGTTTGTATTGAAAACGCTCAGACGGTTTTGGAAATGCTTAGTTTGACTATGCCAAGCCAACAAACTTCTTTTGATGAGATTGTACAGGCCTGTCTTTCAGAGCACATAAGGTATGATTCTACTTTGGAGGAGGTTATGCAAAGCTCCATAAGAGGGACACGAATAGCGAATTCCAATTCAGAATCCCCTTGGGAGATGGGTATTTTATTGCAGCTGGAAGCTATTAATGTTGGAGCTCAGGTAATACTCAATTTCTTTCTAAAATGAAAATGAACTTTTATATATGAGCTAAACTACACCTAGTGATAGTGATTTTGTTGTTTAGCATTTATATCAGTCAAATTCCTTAATGTATTATGGACTACTGACTACCGCAGATCAGTAATTTGACGAGTATTATGTTAAAGAGTCACCTTAACCATTTTAAAAGTCACATGTCAAATGCCTTTAACTTATTATAGACTACCATAAATGCCTGTTAAATTGGGATAGCTTAGTATTGAGAGCATAATATATGTGGAGTTACATGGAAACGTTATTAACGTAAGAACATTACATATCTTACATAAACACAGAAAACCTAATCACCAACATCTCTTCCATGTTGGATGTAAAGCACCTAGTTTTTCTCTGTTGAATGAATTCAATTAATGAACTTTCATTTTTTTATTTTTTAGGTTAAGATTTTTTAAGTTGGAATTGTTGCAAAATCACCCTTCGCCCATGCCAGAATTGTGTTAAAAGTTGCGATGTGCGATCGTCGTGACATCGCACATCGCACATTTGTCACATCGCATATTTGTTATTCCACCATTGATTGTTTGCGATGCGATTGCGCGACCGCGCCATCGCACATCGCACATTTGTCACATCACATATTTGTTATTCCACCGTTGATTGTTTGCGATGCAATTGCGCGACCGCGCCATCGCACATCGCAATATCGAGCCATCGCATGTCACACCGTCACACTTTTGATTGTTCCGCCATATTTCACATCACAAAATGGCCGACTGCGATGTGGTCCCCACTCGTACGTCGCACCTATATTAAATTTTATTGTTGCGCAAAGGTTTTTCCTTTGTAAAATGTTTTTATTGTTGTTTTATGTATTTTGGTTTATTCACGCCGCACCATATAAAAGGAGGAAAAGGCCCGAGAGCCATAGTAGTTGCATAGTAATGCGTTTTTGTTGTAATCGCTGTGTGAGAGCTCGCAGGCAGAAAAACACAGTAAGACTAAAATGAACACTGTTCTATGCATTTTGAGAGAGAGACAGAGATTTGTTTTTGTAGAGAATTGTGTATGTAGCAGTCCTACTCATATTTAGTTAATCCCTCCACTGAGGAAGAAATTTGTAACAGTTTTTTTTTTGTTCTGTTTAATGAAATAGAAATCATATTTCATGCCATTTCTATTCGGAGTATTTTTTTTTTAACTTCTCTGTGTTGTAGAGAGGAGTTTATTCTCTCCATTTCTATTGTTTGGAGTTTCCCAAAATCCCAACATGGTATCGGAGCTAGTTCAGGCTCTTTGAAGGTTTCAAAGAAGCTGAAAAAGAAGAAGACTCGTTGAAGCGTTTTCTCTAGCAGTGTGAAAGCTCAACAGAAGTCAAAGTTCAGGTATTTCTCAAAGAAAAACAGTGCTGTTGTTTTTGTTTAAAAAAGTTTGTTCTTTCAGAGAAGGAAAGACAGTTTGTTTAAGTTCAGAGTTCAGTTTAAAAGCAATGGCTGGACCAAGCACTGGTATGAACATTGGAAATGTTCAACGTCCACAATTTAATGGAAAGAATTATGATTATTGGGCCATTATCATGAGAGCCATGTTTGTCTCACAAGACTTATGAGAATTTTTAGAAGATGGTTTTGTTGAACCAGCTGATGAGCAGGCTTTTAATGCCTTAACTCAAGCAGAGAAGGATTTATTGAAGAATAATAGAAAGAAGGACTCTAAAGCCCTCTTCTATTTGTATCAGGCAGTAAATGAGAGTGTGTTTCTAAGGATAGCAACAGCTAAGAGATCCAAGGATGCATGGGAAACTCTGAAAGTAGCCTATCAAGGTATGGAGAAAGTTAAGACAACAAAACTTCAATTGCTGAGAAGAGACTTTGAAACTCTTTGCATGAAAGAGTCAGATAATGTTGACACATTTTTTACACATGTGATTGGGATTGTAAATCAGATAAGATCCCATGGAGAAACTCTTGAAGAAAGAAGGATTGTGGAGAAAATTTTGAGATGCTTACCCTCAAAGTTTGATGTTATTGTTACCACGATAGAAGAGACCAAAGATCTCTCAAAGTTCACAGTGGATGAACTTCATGTCTCGTTGATAATTCATGAACAAAGATTGAGTAGAGATGAAAACTCATCTCTAGAGCACACCTTTAAGACCCAGATGCCTTCAGGAAGAGGAAGAGGCAGAAGCCAGAACAGAGGTGGAAGGAACAACCCTTCATATTCACATGGAAGGAGCAACAGTCAAAGTCAGAGCCACGGCCACAACAACAGCCAGCAAGGTGGACATCAACACCAACATGCTCATGGACAAAGGTATGACAAATCCAATGTCCAATGTCATTATTGCAAGAAATATGGGCACTATGCCAATGAATATAGAAAGAAGCAAAATGACATGAAAAATAAGCAAAATGCTAATGTAGCAAAAGAAGAAAAGAACCCAAGTAATGTGTTGTTAGGTTGTAATGTAGAAAAGGATAGAGAAGATGATGTTTGGTTCTTAGATTCAGGATGTAGTAATCATATGACTGGAAACAAAGTAATGTTTTCCAATCTAGATGAAGAGGTTAAATCTGAAGTAACCACGGGGACTGATACTAAGATCTTTGTCAAAGGAAAAGGCAGAGTTAGTATTCGAGCAAGAAATGGGGAGCATAAATTTGTTCATGATGTGTATTATGTTCCAGGTCTGAAGTGTAATATTTTGAGCGTTGGGCAGCTCATAAACAAAGGTTACAATGTAATATTTAAGGATGATGTGTGCACAATAAAAGATATACCTCCAAGCAAGAAAATCATTGCTGAAATACAAATGACCAGCAATAGAATGTTTCCACTCAAGCTCAATATTGACTTGAAAGGAAAAGGAAAGAGCATAGAAACTGTAACACAAGAAGCCTTCCAGAAGGAAGAGAAAGATGAGAATTGGTTATGGCACCTGAGATTCAGACATCTCAATTTCGGAGGATTAAATTTTCTGCACAGAAAAGGAATGGTAAGAGGTTTACCATTGATTGAGAAGCCTGACAGCCTATGTGAAGGCTGCATCTTGGGAAAGCAATATAGAGAAAATTTTCCATCAGGGAAAAGCATAAGGGCGAAAGCACCCTTAGAGATCATTCACTCAGATTTATGTGGGCCGATGCAAACAACATTTGTTTCAGGCAGCAACTACATGCTGACCTTCATAGATGATTTCACAAGAAAAGTGTGGGTTTATTTTCTGAAATATAAGAGTGAAGTCTTTCAGAAATTTTGCCACTTTAAAGCTCTTGTAGAGAAACAGAGTGGGCATTATATTAAAGTTCTCAGAACTGATAGAGGAGGAGAATATATATCAAAGGAATTTCTGCATTTTTGCAAAGAGAATGGCATACACAAACAGTTTACCACAAGGTACACACCGCAACAGAATGGAGTTGCTAAAAGGAAGAATCGAACCATAATGGAAATGGTGAGAAGTATGCTAAAGACAAAACACTTGCCGAATGAGTATTGGGCAGAAGCAACAAACTGTGTTGTGTATATTTTAAATAAATGCCCTACAAAAGCTGTGATGAACAAATTTTCAGAAGAAGCGTGGAGTGGTAGAAAACAAGGAGTCACCCACATGAGAGTTTTTGGATGTGTTGCATATGCACACATTCCAGAAAAGTTGAGGAAGAAGTTGGATAGTAAGGGGGAGAAGTGCATTTTCCTTGGATATTGTGAGGATTCCAAAGGATATTGATTGTATAACCCATCCACAAAGAAGTTTGTGATAAGCAGAGATGTGCAATTCATTGAAGAGGAAGCGTGGGATGGAAGCATTGAGAAAACAGTCAATGTTAAAAAATATTTGTCTCATGATGAAGATGAAGGAGATGTGGTTGAAATTAACAACCCATCCACTGCACAACCTCCAACAATGCAAGGACAGCAAGGGACACCTCAAGCAGTAGCGAGAACACCCTTGAGAATAAATGGGAGTGCATTACCGAGCACACCACACGGAGCAGAATTGAGTGCTTCCTCAAGCACGAGTACACCAAGTGAAAGTGGAACAAAGTTCAGAAGCATTAGAGAAATCTATGAGCAAGGAGCAGCAAATGAAGGTATGAATTCCTTATTTTCTTTGTATTGTCAAGTTGATGATCCTATTCATTTTGAAGATGATGTTAAAGATAGAAAATGGATAGAAGCTATGGATGATGAAATTAATGCCATAGAGAAGAACAAAACATGGGAGTTGGTTGATCTCCCAGAAGGTAAAGAAGTCATTGGAGTTAAATGGGTCTATAAGACCAAGAGTAATGCTGAAGGAAAAATAGAAAGACACAAGGCCAAACTTGTTGTCAAGGGATATAAGCAGAAGCATGGGATAGATTATGTTGAAACTTTTGCACCAGTTGCAAGAATGGAGACAGTAAGAGCAGTGTTGTCCATAGCAGCACAAAACAAATGGAAAGTATACCAGATGGATGTAAAATCTACATTTTTAAATGTAATTTTAATGGAAGAGGTATATGTGGAACAACCTCTCGGATATGAGAAGAAAGGCCAAGAGCATAAGGTCTGCAAATTCAAGAAAGCTCTTTATGGGCTGAAGCAAGCACCAAGAGCATGGTACAGTAGGATAGATTCCTATCTACTGGAAAATGGATTTGAAAAGTGTGAGGGAGAACCCACCCTCTATATCAAAGAAAAGGATGGTAAGATGTTCATTGTTTTTTTATATGTTGATGATCTAATATTTACAGGTAATGATGATTACCTTATTGAGAATTTTAAAACAGTCATGAAAGATAAATTTGAAATGACTGATATGGGTTTATTAAGATACTTCTTAGGAATAGAAGTAGAGAAAAGTGAAAAAGGGATTTTTATATCTCAAGCAAAGTATGTGAATCAAGTTTTGGAAAGATTTAATATGCAGGAGTGCAAAGCTGCAATTACTCCCACAGTAATGGGATTGAAGTTGAGTAAAGATGACAGCAGCAAGGATTTTGATCCAAGTTTGTATAAAAGCATAGTTGGCAGCCTCATGTACTTGACAGCAACTAGGCCGAATATTATGCATGCTGTTAGTTTAATTTCCAAATTTATGGAGAAGCCAAAAAAAACACATTGGCAAGCAGCAAAGAGAATTCTGAGGTATGTTAAAGGAACTAAAAGATTTGGTATATTATATACAACTTCAGAAAATTCAAAATTAGTTGGATACACTGACAGTGATTGGGCTGGAAGTGTAGATGATCGGAAGAGCACTTCTGGTTATGTTTTTCATATGGGTTCAGGAGCCATTTCATGGGCTTCTAAGAAGCAGCCGATTGTAGCATTATCTACAACAGAGGCAGAGTATGTGGCAGCTACAGCAGCAGCATGTCAAGAAATTTGGATGAGAAGGATGTTGAGAAGTTTATGCCAAGAACAGGTAAAAGGGACAGTTATTTATTTTGACAATAGCTCAGCTATTGCATTATCAAAGAATTCTGTATTTCATAAGAGAACAAAGCACATAGATACAAAATTTCATTATATCAAAGAATTGGTGAACAATGGAGAAATTATTTTACAACATTGTAAAACAGAGGAGCAATATGCAGATATTTTAACAAAGCCATTGGGGCAGCAGACATTTGAATTTTTAAGAGGATGCTTGGGTATTATTGATAACCTAGCAGCTGACTTTAAGGGGGAGTGTTGAAATATTAAAGTCACCTGTCGTGCCTTTGAGCAGAAGAAAGAGTACAGCAACAACAGAAGCTTTGAGTGCACAGCACTCTGTATTTAAGAAGAATGGAGAATCCGTAAGGAGAAGAATTAAATTTTGTATGGGCCGCAGCCACAGATAGCAGAAGAATTAATTTTGATATGGGCAAAGTCATTTTTGACAGAGGAACGAATATTTCCCGTAGATCTGAACTATGGAGGAGCAATTTTTATTAATACAGTGATTTCGGGCTTTAAATCCCTCAACAACCAAAATGAAGTGAAACTTGTTTAAACAGGCGGAAGTCCTTTAATTTTTGAAAAGAGGCAGGACAAGTGGTCCCCACCACTCGAGCGCAAATCACAGATCGCAGTTTTGAAAATCGAGTGTCTTGTTGATGTGGATTATTTGCGATGTGCGATCGTCGCACCATCGCACCATCGCAACATCACAATGTTGCAAAATCACCCTCTGCCCATGTTAGAGTTGTGTTAAAAGTTGCGATGTGCGATCGTCATGACATCGCACATCGCACATTTTTCACATCGCATATTTGTTATTCCGTCGTTGATTGTTTGCGATGCGATCGCGCGACCACACCATCGCACATCGCAATATCATGCCATCGCATGTTGCACCGTCGCACTTTTGATTGTTTTGCCATATCGCACATCGTAAAATGGCCGACTGCGATATGGTCCCCACTCGTACGTTGCGCCTATATTAAATTTTATTGTTGCGCAAAGGTTTTTCCTTTGTAAAATGTTTTTACTGTTGTTTTATGTATTTTGGTTTATTCCCGTCGTGCCATATAAAAAGAGGAAAAGGCCCGAGAGCCATAGTAGTTGCATAGTAATGCATTTTTGTTGTAATCGCTGTGTGAGAGCCCGCAGGCAGAAAAAAATAGTAAGACTAAAAGGAGCACTGTTCTGTGCCTTTTGAGAGAGAGACAGAGATTTGTTTTGTAGAGCACTGTGTCTCTAGCAGTCCTACTCATATTTAGTTAATCCCTCCACTGAGGAAGAAATTTGTAACAGTTTTTTTTTTGTTCTGTTTAATGAAATAGAAAGCATATTTCATGCCATTTCTGTCTGCAAGAAATTTTTGTTTTTAACTTCTCTATGTTGTAGAGGGGAGTTTATTCTCTCTATTTCTATTGTTTGGAATTTCCCAAAATCCCAACAGGAATTGCCACGCATCTTATTGGGAATCAATCAAGTAGATTAACCAATGCTACTCTAAAATTATAGGACTAACAACCCACTTCAGAGTAACAGAAGTAATCTGAAAATATAAGACTAACTACCCACTTCAAAGTAAAGGTAATGGTTTGGCACTTCCATTCCCAGAGGGGGTGCTGGAGTAATCCCCAAGTTGCATTTGAATTATTATTTATGTCCTTTGTGTGTGGTAAAATGCATGGCCATTCACCTCAGTTTGTCTAGAAGTTGTATTAATTTCTTACCTGTAAGATACGATTTAAGATTTTATTGTAGCATTGTGTTTATCTACACTTTTGAATGTTACTTTTTTTAGTTCAGGCATATGATGTTGTTGCTTGTTCCAGTAATTATCGCACTGATCTGGAAGGTTTTTCTATATGAAAGAGTGATGTTGTTCAGTGTTGGAGTAATTATCACACTAGTTTGGAAGGGTTTTCTATATTAAAAAATAAAGGCTTATTATTTATCTCCTTTCCATTGTTTGGTAAGATGCATGGCCATCCACCATAGCTTGTCTATAATTTCTTATGTATAGGATTTTATATAAGATTCTGTTGTAGCACTGGGTTTATCTGCACTTTTGACTGTTTCTAAGTTCAGGTATATGATGGTGTTGGGTGTTTGAGTAATTGTCACACCGATTTGGAAAGTTCATTCTATATTAAAAATGAAGCGCAAGTATTTAGTGTTTAGTCAAATGCATGGCCATCCCCTCCGCTTGTCTGGAAGCTTTATTAATTCCTTACTTTATAAGATTTGATATAAGAAATTATTTTAGCATTTTGTTTATTTGCAGTTTTGAATGATACTTTTTCTTTTAGGCATATGATGTTGTTGAAATCCCCAAGTTGCATTTGAGCTGGGTGTTGAGTAATTATCACAGTCATTTGGAAGAGTTTGGAATAATGACAAATTTCAATATAAACTTTACTATATTAAAAAACGAAGCTCTCATTATTTGAAATTCTAGTGTTTGGTAAAATGCATGGCCATCCCCTCAGCTTGTCTAGAAGTTCAATTAATTTCATACTGTGTAAGATTTGATATATAAGTTCAATTAATTTCATACTGTGTAAGATTTGGTATAAGATTCTATTGTAGCATTGCGTTTATCTGCACTTTTGAATGTTAGTTTCTTCGTTCAGGCATATGATGATGTTGAAATGGTGATGATAACTTTGTGCAGAGTGATCGTGCACTGAGTAACCTACGAAAAGATGGAGATATTGAAAACAGTTTCCTCATAAATGTTAATAAGCTAGCTACTGAATTAAGCCTAAATCAAAGTGTTATGGCAGAGATTGAATGGTATAAGGAGCTTTGTGAGAAGAATGGTGGCATCGGATATTATGATACCTTCCAGGGACTTGACATGAAGAAGGATTTCCATGCTAATTTCTGTAGGATAAAGCTCGCTGGGTTTTGGGATGGCATTATTGAAATGTGGGAGAGACATGAGTTGCCCCATGATTTCCAATCCCAAAATAAGTGGATAAATGCTGGCACTGCGTATAGGAGACTTGTAGAGCCTCTGGATATTGCAAGTTATTATAAGAGACCTGTAGAGCCTCTGGATATTGCACATTATTATGGCAAAAACTATCTTTCAAATGGAAGACCCAATCGCTATAAAGTTCTTCAAGAATGGATGGAAGCGAAAGAAAAAAATCGCAGTTCAAGAAGTCAGAGAAGCAAGCCTGCATCCCTCACAGAGGACTCGTGCTTTTGGGCCTATGTAGAAGAGGCTTGCAAAGACCTGGAAAATCTGAAACAAGGCCAACACTAAAGCCCGCAAAATCTTGAAAATTTTGAAAAGTATGTGACAACCATGAACGAAGCTCTCAAACTTTCTCCAGATGTTTTCCTCAAAGGTAGCAGCTTCATGACATGGGGGGAAGAATGGGAAAAATACAAAAGAGATCATTCCCCTTAATGGACCTCTCATCTCGTTATACCAGATAATGGAAAAGGGACGTTGGAAAGAGGTGAAGAGGTGGATTTGCAGGGTGTTTTAATAAAAATGTTGAAATGTTATAATGGTTTTTATAGTTCTTGGAAGTAATTCTTTCATATTGTTATTGTGAATTTTGAGGTGTTTATTTAGAAATGATGGTTTCCTTATAAGTTGTAGTCATGATCCATATATATCAAAGTCTTATATTTATGTCATATGTAACCTTTGTGATCAATAAACCTATATAAGTTTGATTTGTGTAAGTTATCTCTATTCTCTCAACTATTTTTCTAATAATAGCACCACTTATGATTGCTGTAAATTTATAATGGTTTCAAAAAAGCACGACTTATTGAGAATTGACATTTTCCTGTGTATGGTACATGTTTGTATGGCACATGTTTAATGCATGTGCTTGATATGGAATATTGAGAAAAAACCATGTGTCTATGGGATGTGAGTAGAAAGGACTTATTACTGTTTTCGAGATTCTCTTTATTTAGAAGGAAAAAAACGCTGTCTATAGTATCGTTGCATTTATTATTCATTTCTGATCCATGATGGGGATAAAAAGTTCGAAAGCTCGAATCAGAGCATGAAGTTAGGAGAAAAACACTATAATGGCTCCTGCCACTCGAAAGTAAAAGTAAATATGTGATTTTATTTCAGCGAATTTAAATGTGTTTCTAATTTTTGAATTAATTAATGTACATTTTTATATGATAAGTTTTGGTTTGTCTTTTTTATTGGCTGAAGAAATCACGCATATATATTCTTGTATCTTACCATACTTGTGCTGACTGAACTTTACCAGTAACTGTTAGACCACATCTTCAAAACTCCTTGATTTGTCTGTATATTATCTTCAAGACGTATATTGAATTTGTTTCGAATATATATATATATATATATATATATATATATATATATATATATGAATTTGTCCACACATTTGCAGATGCGGCAATGGAAGAGTGCAGGAAATTTAATGACTGCGGAGTTACAGTGATTTGTAGTGGGCAATGTGAACATGATTAGACTAGTCACCTTGCATTATTATAAATCAAAAGACTTTGTGCACACGTCGTGAAACTATTGAATTGGGGCAGGGAAATGATTCTTCACTACTGGCTACCCAAAAAAAACATGAAATTATGGGGAATTTTGTCGTACGACTTGTGAATTTATTTACTAAATTATGGGGAATTCTGTCGTAGCACAACCACATTATATTTATTAATGTGGTTGATATACGCCGATAGGCGTATAAAATAGATTTACAACCACATTGGTACATTTACCAATGTGGTTGATATACGCCGATAGGCCTATATCCACTACCCATCACATTAATTTATATATCAATAAATGAATATTATATATAATAATTTTATTATATTAACTTGAAATATATATATTATATATTAATAAGAACATTAATATATTAAATATATTAATTATGATTAAAATCACAAAAATATTTTATATATATTAATAATATTATAATAAGTATTAATAATATATATTAAAAATATTTATTAATATATTAAAATTATTAACTATATACATACTATAAATTAACTTGAAATATATATAATATATATTAATATAAAAATAATATTAATAATATATAATAATTTAATATTTATCTATATATATTAATAAACCAAAAGAAGTAATAATATATTAATAATATATATTATATCATAGTTGTTTATATTATTAATAATATATATTAATAATATTATAATATTACTAATAATCATTATTAATAAATATTTGAATATTTATTTATAATGATTATTAGTAATATTATAATATTATTAATATATACAAAAATATTTTATATATATTATTAATATTATAATAAGTATTAATAATATATATTAAAAATATTTATTAATATATTAATAATATTAACTATATACATATTATAAATTAACTTGAAATATATATAATATATATTAATAAAATTTATTAATATAAAAATAATAAAAATAATATATAATATTTTAATATTTATTTATATATTAATATCATAGATGGTTATATTATTAATAAACCAAAAGAACTAATAATATATTAATATTATATATTATATCATAGTTGGTTATATTAGTAATAATATATATTAATAATAATATTATAATATTACTAATAATCATTATTAATAAATATTTGAATATTTATTTATAATATATATTAATATATTAATAATATTAAAATCAAGAGAGTAATAAAGCAAATGAAACAATATTTAAAAACAAAAAACCTAAAAGATTAATAAACCCTAACAATTAATATTTTAAACTGAAGATATTAATAAACCGAAGGGATAATTAATAAAACAAACCCTATGTCATCATAAACCAAAGGTTTAAATATTATAAACCAAAGGAATTGGTGAATCCAAGGGATAAATATTATAAACATAAGGGATCAATATTAAAAACACAAGAGATTAATAAACTGTAAGAATTGATATTTTAAACTAAAAAACCTAATAAATTAATAATCCACAAGAATCAGTATTTTAAACATAAGATATTAATAAACCAACGAGATTATTAACATTATAATCCAAAAGAACTAATAGACCCAAGGGTTTAATATTATCAACCAAAGGAATCAGCAAACTCAAGGGATAAATATTATAAACCTAACGGATGAATATTAAAAATAATAGAGATTAATAAACACTAAGAATTAATATTTTAAACTGAAAAATCTAAGAAATTAATAAAGCCTAATAATTAATATTTTAAACTCAAGAGAGTAATAAACCCAATGTGTGGTTAACATTATAAACCAAAAGAACTAATAAACCCAAGGGTTTAATATTATAAACCAAAGGAATTGGTGAACCCAAGGGATAAATATTCAAAACCTAAGGGATCAATAAGACTAAGGGCAACATTAAAAACAATAAAGATTAATAAAACCCAAGGGTTTAATATTATAAACCAAAGGAATTGGTGAACCCAAGGGAAAACTACCACCCAACAAATTATAAACCAAAGGAATTGGTGAACCCAAGGGAATTGATTTAAACATTGAGACATTTGTTGTCACAATGCGACGTTGGACCAACTATGACCATGGTTGGCCATGGGTGATTTTCATATTGAGACAATATTTGTCAGAATGTGACATTTGATCATGGATGACATTGATCGATTATTCACATTATAAACCAAAAGGACTGATAAACCCAAGGGTTTAATATTATAAACCAAAGGAATTGGTGAACCCAGGGGAAAAATATTAATAACCTAAGGGACCAATAAGGTGAAGGATCAATAAAACTATTAAAAAAATACTCAAGTTGAAGAAATTAATAAACACTAATAATTAACCCAAGGGTTCATAATATTATAAACCAGAAGAACCAATAAACCCAAGGGTTTAATATTATAAAGCAAAGGAATTGGTGAACCTAAAGGAATTGATTTAAACATTGAGACTATTTTTGTCACAATGCGATGTTGGACCAACTATGAACATGGCTGGCCATTCGTGAATTTCATATTGAGACAATATTTCTCAGAATGTGACATTTGATCATGGATGAAATTGACCGGTCATTCATATTATAAACCAAAAGAACTAATAATAAACCCAAGGGTTTAATATTATAAAGCAAAGGAATTGGTGAACCCATGGGTGATTTTCATATTGAGACAATATTTGTCAGAATGTGACATTTGATCAAGGATGACATTGATTGATTATTCACATTATAAACCAAAAGGAGTAATAAACCCAAGGGTTTAATATTATAAACCAAAGGAATTGGTGAACCCAAGGGAAAAATATTAATAACCTAAGGGACCAATAAGGTGAAGGATCAATAAAATTATTAAAAAAATACTCAAGTTGAAGAAATTAATAAACACTAATAATTAACCCAAGGTCTCGTAATATTATAAACCAGAAGAACTAATAAACCCAAGGGTTTAATATTATAAAGCAAAGGAATTGATTTAAACATTGAGACAATTTTTGTCACAATGCGATGTTGGACCAACTATGTACATGGTTGGCCATGGGTGAATTTCATATTGAGACAATATTTCTCAGAATGTGACATTTGATCATGGACAACATTGATCGGTCATTCATATTATAAACCAAAAGAACTAATAATAAACCCAAGTGTTTAATATTATAAACCAAAGGAATTGGTGAACCCAAGGGAGAACCATTACCCAAAAAATTATAAACCAAAGTAATTGGTGAACCTAAGGGAATTTTTTTAAACATTGTGACAATTGTTGTCACAATGCGACATTGCACCAATTATGACCATGGTTGGCCATGGGTGATTTTCATATTGAGAGAATCTTTGTGAGAATGTGAAATTTTATCATGGATGACATTAATCGATTATTCATATTATAAACCAAAAGAACTAATAAACCCAAGGGTTTAATATTATAAACCAAAGGAATTGGTGAACCCAAGGGAAAAATATTAATAACCTAAGGGACCAATAAGGTGAAGGATCAATAAAATTATTAAAAAAATAATCAATTTGACGAAATTAATAAGCACTAATAACTAACCCAAGGGTTCGTAATATTATAAACCAAAATAACTAATAAACCCAAGGGTTTAATATTATAAACCAAAGGAATTGGTGAACCTAAGGAAATTGATTTAAACATTGAGACAATTTTTGTGACAATGCGACGTTGGACCGACTATGACCATGGTTGGCCAGGGGTGATTTTCATATTGATACAATATTTGTCAGAATGTGACATTTGATGAAAGATGACATTGATCGATTATTCATATTATAAACCAAAGGAACTAATAAACCCAAGGGTTTAATATTATAAACCAAAGGAATTGGTGAACCCAAGGGAAAAACATTACCCAACAAATAATTAACCAAAGGAATTGGTGAACCCAAGGGAATTGATTTAAACATTGAGACAATAGTTGTCATAATGCGACGTTGGACCAACTATGACCATGGTTGGCCATGGGCGATTTTCATATTAAGACAATATTTGTCAGAATGTGACATTTGATTATGGATGACATTGACCGATTATTCATATTATTAACCAAAAGAACTAATAAACCCAAGGGTTTAATATTATAAACCAAAGGAATTGGTGAACCCAAGGGAATTGATTTAAACATTGAGACAATTGTTGTCACAATGCGACGTTGGACCATCTATGACCATGGTTGGCCATGGGTGATTTTCATATTGAGACAATATCTGTCAGAATGTGAAATTTGATCATGGATAACATTGATTGATTATTCATATTATAAACCAAAATAACTAATAAACCCAAGGGTTTAATATTATAAACCAAAGGAATTGGTGAACCCAAGGGAATTTATTTAAACATTGAGACAATTGTTCTCACAATGCGACGTTGGACCAACTATGACAATGGTTGGCCATAGGTGATTTTAATATTCAGACAATATTTGTTAGAATGTGACATTTGATCATGGATGACATTGATTGATTATTCATATTATAAACCAAAATAACTAATAAACTCAAGGTTTTAATATTATAAACCAAAGGAATTGGTGAACCCAAGGGAATTGATTTAAACATTGAGACAAGTGTTGTCACAATGTGACGTTGGACCAACTATGACCATGGTTGGCCATGGGTGATTTTCATATTGAGACAATATTTGTCAGAATGTGACATTTGATCATGGATGGCATAGATGGATTATTCATATTATAGACCAAAAGAACTAATAAACCCAAGGGTTTAATATTATAAACCAAAGGAATTGGTGAACCCAAGGGAATTGATTTAAACATTGAGACAATTGTTGTCACAATGTGACGTTGGACCAACTATGACCATGGTTGGCCATGGGTGATTTTCATATTGAGACAATATTTTTTAGAATGTGACATTTGATCATGGATGGCATAGATGGATTATTCATATTATAAACGAAAAGAACTAATAAACCCAAGGGTTTAATATTATAAACCAAAGGAATTGGTGAACCCAAGGGAAAACCATTACCCAAAAAATTATAAACCAAAGGAATTGGTGAACCCAAGGGAATTGATTTAAACATTGAAAAAAATGTTGTCACAATGCGACGTTGGACCAACTATGACCATGGTTGGCAATGGGTGATTTTCATATTGAGACAATATTTGTCACAATGTGACATTTGATCATGGATGACATTGATCGATTATTCATATTATAAACCAAAAGAACTAATAAACCCAAGGGTTTAATATTATAAACCAAAGGAATTGGTGAACCCAAGGGAATTGATTTAAACATTGAGACAATTGTTGTCACAATGCGACGTTGGACCAACTATGACCATGGTTGGCAATGGGTGATTTTCATATTGAGACAATATTTGTGAGAATGTGACATTTGATCATGGATGACATTGATCGACTATGGCTAATGCTAATTAGCAATGGTTTCCCATGGTTGATTTTCATATTGCGCCAGTGTTTTTCATAATGTGAAATTGGACCATGCATTAGTATTAAAGTCTAGGACTAATATTTAAAACCCAATATTTGGGGAACCTAAGGGAAAAATATTAAGAACATAAGAGATCAACAAGGCCAAGGGATACCTATCAAAAACAAAAAAAATTAGTAAAGGCTTGGAATAAATATTTTAAATACAAATGAATGAAAAACTCACATGATTAATAACGAGATTAATAAATCTTAGGAATCAATATTTTAAAAATATTGTTTATCACTAATGGTGTTAATACTATTTATATTAATAGTGTTAATTTTGATATCAATAGTAATATCATTCGTAATATTAATCATAATATTTTTACAGTGAATATAATTAAAAAAAGAATATTAATAAAAAACATATTTATTATTATAAAGAAAACATTATTAATATTATTTATCAATATTAATGTTAATAGGATTTATATTAACAATATTAATGTAATTAATCATATTAATATTATTAATAAAATGTTATTAATATTATTTTTATTATTTAAATGTTATTAATAATTTTAATAAACCTTAATCATGTTTGAAACTTATTGTTATTAATACAATTATGAAAATTAATGTAATTAGTCATATTAATATTATTTATCAATATTAATGTTAATAGGATTTATATTAATAATATTAATGTAATTAATCACATTAATATTATTAATAAAATTTTATTAATATTATTGTTATCATTTAAATGTTATTAATAATTTTAATAAACGTTAATCATGTTTGAAACTTATAGTTATTAATACAATTATGAACATTAATGTAATTAATCACATTAATATTATTAATAAAATGTTATTAATATTATTGTTATAATTTAAATGTTATTAATAATTTTAATAAACCTTAATCATGTTTGAAACTTATAGTTATTAATACAATTATGAACATTAATGTAATTAATCATATTAATATTATTAATAAGATGTTATTAATATTATTGTTATAATTTAAATGTTATTAATAATTTTAATAAACCTTAATCATGTTTGAAACATATTGTTATTAATACAATTATGAACATAGAATGCACTCTCACCGTTAGAAACAAAATTGGTACAATTTAATACGCCATAGCAGACATAAAGTAGTATATTTCTACTATATCCAAATCATCAAAACATCCAAAGATATGCACCTACCTTCTATTTTGGAACCAGACCTTGATTTTCTTGGGTTCAATGTTGGAGAGGAGTGCACACTCCCTGATAAGCTGTTGTCGACGGAAATCATTAGGCTTTGGGCATTCACTATAGAATTTTTCCAGGTCCTGTACCTATTTTTCAGTGTACCTGACATACTTCCATGAATCAAATCCATACTTCCCATCCTTGCCTCTTGCGACAACCATCAAATCTTCGGCTGTTCACAAGCTATACCGGATGTTATACACTAGTAATCCTCGAAATAGCCACGTACACTGTAATCGCATGTTTCTAGCATAAATAGACATGCTTTAATCCAATCCACGGAGCTAGAGAAAAAAAGATTTGCTAAGCGGTGACAAATTACGTTTTTCCCGTAACATAAGCCGAATTTCCAGACATTCTTCTGGCTCAATCTACGACACGACCGTGGAGATTCTTCCACAGGCTACAGAGGCCTATAGTACATTTTTACATGCATGAAGAACGAAAAAAAGATAAGTTTTCAGGTAGATCTTACTAAAGCTTTAAGAAATTAAGAAATTGAAATGAAGAAACCCGACATTTTCATTCAAAATTTCCCGTTTAAGAACATCAAATACACAATTTTAAATACTGTTGGATAATGAGACGGACAAAACAAAAAAGCACTGCAGTCTCTTTTCTCAAAGAATTAGGAAATCGAAACGAAGAAACCTCATATTTTCGTGAGAATTTACAGTTCAAGAACATTAAAATTCACGGTCTAAAATACTGTTCAGGTTAAAAAATATAAAAAACATTGCAGTCTCATTCATGGATGTTAACAGAAAACGCAATGCTGATTATAAAATTCTTACAATCTTCTGCAGTCAACCTTATGACTAAAGATATATACGTCGTCTTATCAAATGTTAAGTTTAAATTCACTTCTCAATAAGTTCGCAAATGCAATGCAGCAGAACCTTAAATCGCCAGCCAACTCATGCTAAATGATAGATTAAACTTGAGAAAACAAAGAATACATGGTTTTTTTTCTGAAATCAATGCAAGTAAATGTGTAAATGCTAAAACTCGTACTAAAGACATATACAAAACTTGAGAAAAAAAAGAATACATGCCTTCTTTGAAATTGATGCAAGTAAATCTGCAAATGTTAAAGGAACGAATGGAACTGATTACGCCTACCGCTAAGATTAGAATTTAAGGAGAACGGAATGTTTGGAGCCGATAAATAGACTCCTGTTTCAGAAGCTTTAAAGTTGGAAAATTGAGCAGTAATTCTAACTAAGATCTTTGGCTCCGTGCACAACTAAGCAGATTAGCCGGATACATACAAAAATAAAAACACCAAGGTTACAGAATCTAAACAATTTCCGCCTTCGAAAGGAAAAAATATTTAAAACGCTCGACATGTCAATACACAAATACGGCTAGCGTGACCTCTAAAGAACACGAGAATGACAATGAAAGCCTTATATCGTGGACGATTCAGGGCGACCTTCATAACATTCTGCCATTATGGTCCTCATCGCACATCACCCATGCCTGGAGCTGGTTCTGCCATTATCAAAGCTTCCATCGCAATAATATTCAAGAACTTGTTCGCCGAATGAAATTCCAAGAAATGACATGAAATGAAATCGAAAGAGCCGTATGGCATGGTCCACATTGTCCCGCCTCCTCCACGTTCTCCAGAGGCATGAGGAGACCCTTGGGAACGTGCGCACCAATGTGGTCAGGCCGTTCTGATGCCTTCACCGCCAAGTGTATACCCAATTTTTTCCTGTTCGTTGGCCGAACCTTCCACTCCCCGAATCGCACCGCTTGCCGCCACTATGGAGGTATGGGACACGTTGCACAACGATTTCAACATGCACCGCTTGCTGCCACTACGGCTAGTGTGAAAGGCATGGGACACGTTGCAGAACGATTTCAACACTTGGAGAAGATTTAATGTTTCAGTTTCCTTCTAGTTGTTAATCTTGATAGGTGGCAATTTATAAATGGTACAGTAAAGTTTTAATCAAGATTTGTAAATTTTTAATTTAAGTATGGTTTAATCACATGTTTTAGATATGAAAGGAAGTTAGTGCGGTAGATTTGATCCATTGATTAAGTGGCGACGACCAGAATATACCAGCATCTCTCAATCTAGACCATCAGATCAAAAAGATTAATTAGCATAATCACAAAAGAGCCTACTTCCAATAGGGGGATACGCCTATGGGTGATTTTCATATTGAGACAATATTTGTCAGAATGTGACATTTGATCATGGATGGCATAGATGGATTATTCATGTTATAGACCAAAAGAACTAATAAACCCAAGGGTTTAATATTATAAACCAAAGGAATTGGTGAACCCAAGGGAATTGATTTAAACATTGAGACAGTTGTTGTCATAATGTGACGTTGGACCAACTATGACCATGGTTGGCCATGGGTGATTTTCATATTGAGACAATATTTGTCAGAATGTAACATTTGATCATGGATGGCATAGATGGATTATTCATATTATAAACCAAAAGAACTAATAAACCCAAGGGTTTAATATTATAAACCAAAGGAATTGGTGAACCCAAGGGAAAACCATTACCCAACAAATTATAAATCAAAGGAATTGGTGAACCCAAGGGAATTGATTTAAACATTGAGAAAATTGTTGTCACAATGCGACGTTGGACCAACTATGACCATGGTTGGCAATGGGTGATTTTTATTTTTGAGACAATATTTGTCACAATGTGACATTTTATCATGGATGACATTGATCGATTATTCATATTATAAACCAAAAGAACTAATAAACCCAAGGGTTTAATATTATAAACCAAAGGAATTGGTGAACCCAAGGGAATTGATTTAAACATTAAGACAATTGTTGTCACAATGCGACGTTGGACCAACTATGACCATGGTTGGCCATGGGTGATTTTCATATTGAGACAATATTTGTCAGAATGTGACATTTGATCATGGATGACATTGATCGACTATGGCTAATGCTAATTAACAATGGTTTCCCATGGTTGATTTTCATATTGAGTCAGTGTTTTTCATAATCTGAAATTGGACCATGCATTAGTATTAAAGTCTAGGACTAATATTTAAAACCCAATATTTGGGCAACGTAAGGGAAAAATATTAAGAACATAAGAGATCAACAAGCCCAAGGGATACCTATAAAAAACAAAAAAAATTAGTAAAGGCTAGGAATAAATATTTTAAATACAAATGAATGAAAAACTCACATGATTAATAAAGAGATTAATAAATCTTAGGAATCAATATTTTAAAAATATTGTTTATCACTAATGATGTTAATACTATTTATATTAATAGTGTTAATTTTGATATCAATAGTAATATCATTTGTAATATTAATCATCATATTTTTACAGTGAATATAATTATAAAAAAAATATTAATAAAAAACATATTTATTATTATAAAGAAAACATTATTAATATTATTTATCAATATTAATGTTAATAGGATTTATATTAACAATATTAATGTAATTAATCATATTAATATTATTAATAAAATGTTATTAATATTATTGTTATTATTTAAATGTTATTAATAATTTTAATAAACCTTAATCATGTTTGAAACTTATTGTTATTAATACAATTATGAAAATTAATGTAATTAGTCATATTAATATTATTTATCAATATTAATGTTAATAGGATTTATATTAATAATATTAATGTAATTAATCACATTAATATTATTAATAAAATGTTATTAATATTATTGTTATCATTTAAATGTTATTAATAATTTTAATAAACCTAAATCATGTTTGAAACTTATAGTTATTAATACAATTATGAACATTAATGTAATTAATCACATTAATATTATTAATAAAATGTTATTAATATTATTGTTATAATTTAAATGTTATTAATAATTTTAATAAACCTTAATCATGTTTGAAACTTATAGTTATTAATACAATTATGAACATTAATGTAATTAATCATATTAATATTATTAATATTATTGTTATAATTTAAATGTTATTAATAATTTTAATAAACCTTAATCATGTTTGAAAATTATTGTTATTAATACAATTATGAACATAGAATGCACTCTCACCGTTAGAAACAAAATTGGTACAATTTAATACGCCATAACAGACATAAAGTAGTATATTTCTACTATATCCAAATCATCAAAACATCCAAAGATATGCGCCTACCTTCTATTTTGGAACCAGACCTTGATTTGTTTGGTTTCAATTTTGGAGAGGAGTGCACACTCCGTGATAAGCTGTTGTCGACGGAAAGCATTAGGCTTCGGGCATTCACTATAGAATTTTTCTAGGGCCTGTACCTGTTTTTCAGTGTACCTGACATACTTCCCCGAATCAAATCCATACTTCCCATCCTTGCCTCTTGTGACAGCCATCAAATCTTCGACTGTTCACAAGCTATACCCGATGTTATACACTAGTAATCCTTGAAATAGCCACATACACTGTAATCGCATGTTTCTGGCATAAACAGACAGGCTTTAATCCAATCCACGGAGCTAGAGAAAAAAAGATTTGCTAAGCGGTGACGAATTACGTTTCTCCCGTAACATAAGCCGAATTTCCAGACATTCTTCTGGCTCAATCTACAGCACGACCGTGGAGATTCTGCCACGGGCTACAGAGGCCTAGAGTACATTTTTACATGCATGAAGAACGAAAAAAAGATAAGTTTTGAGGTAGATCTAACTAAATCTTGAAGAAATTAAGAAATTGAAATGAAGAAACTCGAAATTTTCATTCAAAATTTCCCGTTTAAGAACATCAAATACACAATTTTAAATACTGTTGGATAATGAGACGGAAAAAACAAAAAAGCACTGCAGTCTCTTTTCTCAAATAATTAGGAAATCGAAACGAAGAAACCTCATATTTTCGTGAGAATTTACAGTTCAAGAACATTAAAATTCACGGTCTAAAATACTGTTCAGGTTAAAAAATATTAAAAACATTGTAGTCTCATTCATGGATGTTAACAGAAAACGCAATGCTGATTATAAAATTCTTACAATCTTTTGCAGTCAACCTTATGACTAAAGATATATACGGTGTCTTATCAAACGTTAAGTTTAAATTCACTTCTCAGCAAGTTCGCAAATTCAATGCAGCAGAACCTTAAATCACCAGCGAACTCGTGCTAAATGATAGATTAAACTTGAGAAAACAAAGAATACATGTTTTTTTTCTGAAATCAATGCAAGTAAATCTGTAAATGCTAAAACTCGTGCTAAAGACATATACAAAACTTGAGAAAACAAAGAATACGTGCTTTCTTTGAAATTGATGCAAGTAAATCTGCAAATGTTAAAGGAACGAATGGAACTGATTACGCCTGCCGCTAAGATTAGAATTTAAGGAGAACGGAATGTTTGGAGCCGATAAATAGACTCTTGTTTCAGAAGCTTTAAAGTTGGAAAATTGAGCAGTAATTCTAAGTAAGATCTTCGGCTCCGTGCACAACTAAGCAGATTAGCCGGATACATACACAAATAAAAACGCCAAGGTTATAAAATCTAAAAAATTTCCGCCTTCGAAAGGAAAAAATATTTAAAACGCTCGACATGTCAATACACAAATACGGCTAACATGACCTCTAAAGAACACGAGAAGGACAATGAAAGCCTTATACCGTGGACGATTCAGGGCGACCTTCATAACATTCTGCCATTACGGTCCTCATCGCCCATCACCCATGCCTGGAGCTGGTTCCGCCATTATCAAAGCTTCCATCGCAATAATATTCAAGAACTTGTTCGCCGAATGAAATTCCAGGAAATGACGCGAAATGAAACCGAAAGAGCCGTACGGCATGGTCCACATTGTCCCGCCTCCTCCACGTTCTCCAGAGGCATGAGGAGACCCTTGGGAACGTGCGCACCAATGTGGTCAGGCCATTCTGATGCCTTCACCGCCAAGTGTATACCCATTTTTTTGCCTGTTCATTGGCCGAACCTTCCACTCCCCGAATCGCACCGCTTGCCGCCACTATGGAGGTATGGGACACGTTGCACAACGATTTCAACATGCACTGCTTGCTGCCACTATGGCTCGTGTGAAAGGCATGGGACACGTTGTAGAACGATTTCAACACTTGGAGAAGATTTAATGTTTCAGTTTCCTTATAGTTGTTAATCTTGATAGGTGGCAATTAATAAATGGTACAGTAAATTTTTAATCAAGATTTGTAAATTTTTAATTTAAGTATGGTTTAATCACGTGTTTTAGATATGAAAGGAAGTTAGTGGGGTAGATTTGATCCATTGATTGAGTGGCGATGACCAGAATATACCAGCATCTCTCAATCTAGACCATCAGATCAAAAAGATTAATTAGCATAATCACAAAAGAGCCTACTTCCGATAGGGGAATACGCCTATGGGCGTAAATATGTGATTTTATTTCAGCGAATTTAAATGTGTTTCTAATTTTTTAATTAATTAATGTACATTTTTATATGATAAGTTTTAGTTTGTCTTTTTTATTTGCTGAAAAAATCACGCATATATAGTCTTGTATCTTACCATACTTGTGCTGACTGAACTTTACCAGTAACTGTTACACCACATCTTCAAAACTCCTTGATTTGTCTTTATATTATCTTCAAGACGTATATTTAATTTGTTTCGAATATATATATATATATATATATGAATTTGTCCACACATTTGCAGATGCGGCAATGGAAGAGTGCGGGAAATTTAATGACTGCGGAGTTACAATGATTTGTAGTGGGCAATGTGAACGTGATTAGACTAGTCACCTTGCATTATTATAAATCAAAAGACTTTGTGCACACGTCGTGAAACTATTGAATTGGGGCAGGGAAAAGATTCTTCACTACTGGCTACCCAAAAAAAACATGAAATTATGGGGAATTCTGTCGTACGACTTGTGAATTTATTTTTTTATTATGATCGACTTGACATTTGTTTAGCGCCAGAACGTTTTTTTCTTGAGATTTTCAAAGTATTTATTTTTTTATTGTGATTGAAGAGTGCAAGAAATTTAATGACTGCGGAGTTACAGTGGTTTGTAGTGGGCAATGTGGATGTGAATATACTAGTCACCTTACATTATTATAAATCAAAAGACTTTGTGCACACATCGTGAAACTATTGAAATGGGGCAGGGAAAAGATTCTTCACTACTGGCTACCCAAAAAAAAACAGGAAATTATGGGGAATTCTGTGGTACGACTTGTGAATTTATTTTTTTATTATGATTGACTTGACGTTTGTTTAGCCCTAGAACATTTTTTCTTGAGTTTTTCAAAGTCTTTTTTTTTTAATGAAATAAATTTTTTGAAAGACAAGTTAAAAAAATATTGAAGTAAATACATGTTTAAGTTAAATCTTTATACATTCAAATAGTAAATATATTAAGTTCAGTAGGATAAAGCAATCCCTTCTTCAGCGCAGCAAAGTAGTGTTTTTTTATTGACGAGAAGTAGTTCTTTAGGATGGATAATTATTCTCAACTACTTTTTTTTTTAGGGTTTGGCCGATCAATTGTCACCAGCACCTCTTATTAGGATTTATTATGCTTACTTAGTTTGGATTGGGTTTGTTGAGGAAGTTGAGAGATTCTCTCAACTTCTCTCTCTAAGATTAGAATTAGTTCAATTATATATATTTGATGTATCTCTGTTTATTGTAATATAGAAATTAATTATTGTGTATCTCTGCTCTCATAATTTCTAATATGGTATCAGAGCCTCTACTCGCTTAAATCCCTCACAGGGATGGCCAGGAAGATGTGAGAGTACTGATTGTCAAATCGCTGTTGTAAGAGAGTAGATAGTTCAGTGAAAGTTTTTTGTATGTTTTTTATTTTATTTTTTGGGTGTGATTAGGATTTGTTGACACGGAATTCTCTTTACTCTCGAATCATTTCGTAGCTTTGTCTCTGAAATCTTGCAGTCCTAGGTTTTCCGCGTGCAGAGCACAGTTACATGAGAATGGGCTTTAATATTTGTGAAGGATAGTGCCGGGAAGCTGGGAGTCGTTATATCAACAGGAGGCCGAGGGGATAAAGCTCGCTCTGGAGATCATGAAAACTCTAGCAAGTACTACAGGCTCGACGGGGAAGGATCTTGAGGATAGTCTTCGCCATAAGAAATCTCAGAAACATTGTTCTATGGACAAAAAGAGATGATCTGTGAATCCTGGCTATCGAGAATTTAACATGTCTTGCTCATGAACACAAGGGCCGTGAAAGCATCCGTCGTACCGGCGGAATTCTGGAAGGCACGAAAAGCCTTGGGTTTTCTTTCGCTGGAGTCGAAGCCTAACTGCAAAATAATGATGAGCATTAATCTGGACAATCACCCCAATTTACTCGCAACCCTGATCACCATGCTGAACGACGCCGATAGGGGTACTCATGCCATTTTCTTTCATGCCAATCAGAACTACTTTCCTATATCATGTTACGATTTGATTATGCTAGAATCGCTGTACTGATAGCAACTTCATTTTATCCTCTAGTTTATTACACATTTACGTGCAATCCATTCATCAGGAACATGTATTTGGGTATCATCACTTTTGGAGGAGTTGCTACGATGCTGGCGTCCCTGTTGCTGTTTTTCAACATCCAAATTTTCGCTCGTTCAGGGCATCATTATTATTTTTGGAATGGGAGTTTCCGGTATTGCGCCTATTCTCCATAAGGTGGTACTTTATAAGGATGATCCAGTGGTGCTCTACACTACTGCATATGAAGTTGCCATGGGTGTATTCTATGGCCTTGGAGCCGTGGTATATGCAACAAGGATTCCGGAACAATGGAAGCCTGGAAAATTTGATATTGTTGGTCACAGCTACCAACTTTTTCATGTACTCGTAGTTGCTGGTGCCTACCCACACTACAAAACTGGCCTTTTATATCTTGAATGGCGTGATGCAAAGGGATGCTAAGTCCTATTCAATCATCATTATTAAAAGTACAGATGTATGACACGAATTGTGGGTCAAAGATAGCGTGTAGCATTCGAGGCCAAGGACAACTCGTTTTTTCCACATGAAATGTCCAAAGTTTCTTCATCATCTGAGTTGACCCAATTGCGTTGTTGGTCAACTATATGTAATAAGAGGGTAGATATATGGATATTTCCTGCCTTGTGTTCGATGGAAGCTACAAATTTATTTGCGAAAGACGGAGGCTGCAATTGCTAGAAAATCAAATTGTCGGGAGGAAGGTGCTATACTGCCGGAGAAATTAAAGTTGCTTGTGCATTTGTTAGATATATATTATGTGACATTAGTTAAAGATTTGTGT
This sequence comes from Pinus albicaulis, assembly GCA_034641835.2. Classification (NCBI taxonomy): domain Eukaryota; kingdom Viridiplantae; phylum Streptophyta; class Pinopsida; order Pinales; family Pinaceae; genus Pinus; species Pinus albicaulis. Next base: position 130,565,794 of record CM076578.1, on the reverse strand, counting down.
AGTGAAGAACCAATTTATTGAATAGATGTACAAAATTTAAAATAGTGGTTCTCGACGTTCTTCGGTGCCGAGAGAATGTATAGCTAATTTGATTGTGAGAGTTTGTTATATGTTGTAGATTATTGTTGTACTTCGGTGCTCCAAGATCGACAATTACAGGTTATTTTTTATGAGTTTGTAAGTGTGTAAAGGTCACTTTGTAGGATTGATTGATGATCATATTCTGTACCTAGAATATTTTTCTATAGACTGTTGAAATTTATTCTTCGGGGTTATTTCACAGATGGAAATATTTCCATAGGGTAGTTCAGTGTCGAGACTCTTCTTCGGGGGTGCCAAGAATCTTTAATCTTACAAATTCAGCATTGATGGTCAGAAGCAGGTGTACTTTAAATGGGTTGAAAGGTAGGCTTGAAGATGTGGAGAAAGAAAGAGCGAAGTCTAGAAGACTGCAGAGTGGGTAGAGTTGTTGATGAAGACCAGATCAGACAAAAAGATGAAAATTAAAAGTGTTGTAATTGTGATTAAGTATTATATGTTTTGTAAAGTAAGCATTAAGGGAGGGTATTAGGATTTATTATGCTTACTTAGTTTGGATTGGGTTTGTTGAGGAAGTTGAGAGATTCTCTCAACTTCTCTCTCTAAGATTATAATTAGTTCAACTATATATATTTGATGTCCTCCACACAAATCTCTTAGATAATAATAACAAAACTTTTCTATGATTTAAATTATTCATGGATATTATTTTATATTTAATTAATTTGTTCGGTTTTATCTCTAGATTTTCTTAATGATGCTGTAAGACTAGAACTCTGTAAAATTTTAATTCAGAGCAGTCGTGAATCCCCAAAAAAAATGGACTCATTCACTTAATCAAACTTATGTGAAGTATGGAATGTTTTTATATAGAATGTGCATATAATTTATTAAAAAAAAAAAAAAAAATTGACATTCAGGCATGTGCATAAATTTAAGGTGATGAGTTCTAAAAAAATAGTAATTATTAAAATTTGATGAATGATGAATAATTTTGAAATTTCAAGTTGGATTAATGAAGAATCTATAAAGAAATAATTGTACTTAAATTTTTTTAAATTATTTTTTCGTAAGTTTGGAAGGACTACATCTTAATCATGTTTAATATATCACTTCCATTGGTGTAGATATTTCACATCAAGAAGTGTTTTAAAAGAGCACAGTTTATCCAAGATTCGTGAACAAAATTATTGTATACATTAAGATAGTAACATGTAACAAATTATGCCATATAATTAGTACTAATTTTGAGATTTAGTCCCAAGAGTTAGCTCAATTCGGAGTTCCCTACTAATGGTAGGTCACAAAATCAATTCTCCTAGAGGCTCTTAGTGTTAAGCTCTCCCAATGAACCTCCATATTAAGTTCACTACCTTTTACCACGAGTGATTTATATATATATATATATATATATATATATCTATATATATATATATATATATATATATATATATATATATATATATATATATATATATATATATATATATGTGTGTGTGTGTGTGTGTGTTAATTTGATTCTATGACCAATGTTGTCTATAGTACCTTAAAAAAATAAGAGATTAAATGTTACTCTTCAATATTTTATTTCTATGATCAAAAAAGAGGGAAAGAAGAGGGAAAGAAGCACTTGAAGATCCAAAGATCCTTGTAGTTTATCCCTATATTTTCACTGACTTAACAAATCAACAAGCTTGGTAGTGTGGAAAATGTTTTGGAGATGAGAACGGATGTGACTAAGAGCTAAGAAATCTAAAAGAAAATGTTTTTCATTTTCAACGATCCAAAGATCCTTGTAGTTTATCCCTATATTTTCGCTGACTTGACCAATCAAGAACATTGGTAGTGTGGAAAATGTTTTGAAAATGAGAACGGATGTGAGTAAGAGCTAAGAAATCTAAAATAAATTATTTTTCATTTTCAACCCTCTTCGTATGGCAAATGTAATAGATTCTTTCGTCCCAGGGTGTTTTTGGAATAGTCCAATACATATTAGTTCTTATCTTTGCAATGTTCATTTTCATTTTCTTCTTAGTAGCGGTCAAGACAGAAAGATAATACCTTAGCTTCCCCCTCTAGCTCCTTATCATCCTACAATTTATCCTTAAATTTGGAAGTAATACTATTATTCCCAAAGATGATCTCCTCATTTATCCCACAACAGTCGAGCTAAGACTAGGCATCCTTATGCCATACATGCTTAAGATGGAGATGGGGGATTTGGATATAATTAGAAGTAATTTTGAGAACCTCTTGGCTTCCATGTTGTAAAGTTTCTTCTTATAGATCAAATAACTAAACATAGTCATTCTTTCAATGGGGGAAAGGCTAGCTTCTATCAATAGGATAGGATAGAGAATATTTCTTTTTATTTTGAGGTTGTAAGTTATAAATTGCTTTTGAATCATCTCAATTTTCCTCCGCGACTCTCTAGATATAGTGCATCTCCAAACCTCATATCTATATAACATAATAAGGGTGACAAGAGTAAAAAAGGAAACTTTTTTTACTCCATCTCCACAGATCAGACGACTTACAATCGTTTTCAAGCTCATAATAAGATTTAAATACTCTTCTCAATGCTATAATTCTAATTAAGTTGATGATGGATTTCAATATTTGTATGAAGAATCCTCCTCCAAGTAATTGTTATCATAGATAAAATTACAATGGTTCATCATTTTGGATTTAATTATCATGACTTTAGTCTTCTCGGAATTAATTGCCATACCTACCTTGGAGCAGTAATCATGGAGGATCTTAACTTGCTTGTCAAGATCATTGTGGCTTCTGCCTAAAAGTACGATATCTACAACATAAAGGAGAAGAGTAATGAGGTAAATATTTTGATATCTATTTGTCTTTAATTAGTAACCATTTTGTTTTATATAGCTACACTTGTCTTAAATATATATACAAATTGTAAACTTTATAATATTAGATTTTCTTATAAATTACTGCTTAATTTCTTCTAATAATTACTATTGATTAGTTGACTGTCTATATTGGTTAAGGGACTTTTAAATGTTGTCTTTATTGTATTTAGTTTTAATGAAATAATTTATAAATAGATAATAAAAACATATATATTTAAAATTGTAAGTTGAAATTTGATTGATTTTAACATTTAGTAAATCTAAATTAATTTAATTAAATAAAAACACCTCACATATAAGTTAATCATATAAATAAATATATAAAAATTACAATAATTATTGATTTAAACAAAAAAAATATGTCTAAAACATAATCAAATTAAATTAATATGGATAAAAGTACTATATATCAATATATGATTTACACATACAAGTAATAATTTGTCATTATTGATTCTCTGAGTTCAAAATAATTAATAATGTTGTCATTGGTTCTGATCAGTGTTCAAAGTACTTAAATATAGGAAAAACTATTGTAACTCGCTAGGGGAGGGACGCCATTACTTGGGTGCCCTCCGTTCCATGTCTGCAAACCACGTGGCCAGCACATGGATGGTTGTACAACACATGCCATGTACCTTCCGCCACGTGTTCTGATTGGTGAGCGACTTAAATTATCCCATCTTCTGTACGCCTAGGGTTTCAAACGGCAGGTTATGCAACATGTGTCGTTTACGCTGTGCATTTTTGTTTGGGCCGAGATGTTGCCTGGAGAGCTCTGCTGGAGGTTGCACACTGTGTCGCCAGTGCTTGTGCATGTTCGCCTTCACTGTTAACCAGTTGTTCGCCATTGCTGTTGTTATTGGGATGGTTTGCTGGTTTGTCTTGGTTCTGTTGATGTTGCTCTTGCGCCCTGTTGTGGACCTGTTCGGCTCCCGCGACTGCCATAGCTTGCTCCTCCACTATCAAACTACCCTCCTCGATTGCTCAATGTTGTGCAGAGGTGTCGACGACTTCGTCCCCTCTGTTGGTTTGCAGAAGTACCATGGTTTTGAAGGTAAATTTTCATTTTACAAGTTAATAAGTTATTTTCTTGCATTTTTGAGAGATTTTCGAGAGATTTTTCCTAATTTATGCTATTTTCTATTGTGTTGCAGGTATTGCAGAACTGTGGCGGGATCTGGCTATTAGTTGGCTCCTGCATCGACGTTTTCCTCTGCATTTGGCGTGGCGTCTTCACCTCAAAGTAGGAAAATAATTCCTACCAGTCAACTGTTGTGTTTTTTAACAGTTGAAAACATATGTTTATGAACACTTATAATCTATTTCGGTTCAATTTAGCTCTTCTTCGCACTATTTGTTCTTCTTTGAATGGCACTGGTTTTGGCACTATTTTTCTTATTTGATTGGCACTAGTTTTAGGGCTATACCCATGTCTTGTTTGTTTTAGGGTTGTATGTTCAGCTTGGCTTTAGCATGGCTATAAGAAAATTTTTTAGGGTTGTATTCCTTGCCGATGGAAACCCTGAGTTGGAACAGTCTTTCCTATGTAGTTTAGGGTTTAGGGTTTGGTTTCTGAAATTCCTCTTGTCCTTTGCAGCTTTGTGATTATTTGTGGTCATTATGGATTGCTCGACGATTTTCTTAGCTGAAGGACGCATTGGGTACTAGAGGTAACATTTGTCTTTCTCTGGTGGAGGTCGTGAGCCCATTCTTCATGCTGCTGGTGTGTTTGAAGATGGTTGCCAAGAATATGCAAATGCACATACAAAAACTTGAAAAGAAGAATAAGATAGAGGTTGTTGTGTTTGTTAAAAAATGTATGGATGCATCGTTGGAGTTTGAGCGCAAGGTGATAGAGAAAATTCAAGAAAATGTTTCAAGGTACTGAGCACGTCATATCCATTGTTTGCATCTGTTTATTTTGGCATTGCCCATTACTTGATTTTTTTTTTTCTTTTCTCACTCAGGGTCAACCTTTAAATTTGGGCTACAACACAAACTATGTTGAGCTTGCCTTCACCACTGTAGGTGAAAGGCATTGCAGAGAAAGCCCTTTTTTAAAATTTTGCACGTCCTGTATGAGAACATGATAACTTTTATCATAACTTCCTACTAGACTATTTCAGGTTACATCAGGTTAGGTATGAGTAACTAGTAGGCTAGTATTTTTTCTTTAAATAACATTATAGATGTGTGCTTGTTGACAGATTTTTTGACTACTAAGAAAATCTTGCTTTTAATCGATTCAAGCATTGGTTTATCACTATGTAGAAAGTTGAGGTATCCATATGACTTCTGAAGTCTGTTAGAAAATCAAGGGGTGCATACGCCTTTTAAAGGCTACTATGAATTTTTTCCATGTTGTACTTCTGATGATTAGATCACACATGTTTCCTTTGTGAATGTGTCTTGAAAGTTATGAGACATTGAGAACCAGCCGGTTCTGTGCTGTTTTAGGCCTATATTGGTCTGGACTGGTGGTATGAATTGGTTCTAGATTGCCAATTGATTTTTTTTCTTTTCTCACTCAAGGTCAACCTTTAAATTTGGGCTACAACGCAAACTATGTTGAGCTTCTCTTCACCACTGCAGGTGAAAGGCATTGCAGGGAAAGCCCTTTTTTAAAATTTTGCATGTCCTGTATGAGAACATGATAACCTTCATCATAACTTCCTAATAGACTATTTTAGGTTACATCAGGTTAGGTATGAGTAAATATTAGACGAGTATTTTTTCTTTAAATAAAATTATAGATGTGTGCTTGTTGATAGATTTTGTGACTACTAAGAAAATATTTCTTTTCTATCAATTCAAGCATTGGTTTATCACTATGTAGACAGTTGAGGTAACCATATGACTTCTGAAGTCTGTTAGACAATCAAGGGGTGCATATGAATTTTAAAGGCTACAATGAATTTTGTCCATGCTGTACTTCTGATGATTAGATCACACATGTTGCCTTTGTGAATGTGTCTTGAAAGTTATGAGACATTGAGAACCAAGCGGTTTTGTGCTGTTTTAGGCCTATATTAGTCTAGATTGGTGGTATGAATTGGTTGTAGATTACAGTCAGTAAGAGTTGCAGTTATTTTTCTCTGCAAACCCTCCCTTGCAATGAGCTTGGTCCATCAGTGATATCTTTAAATGTCTGTGGAAAGTTAACAAAATGACAATTCCCTAGATAAATGGGGTTGAGTCAAATATAGTTGGTAGTTGGAGTGCTGTTAGTGGACATTTCACTTTAACCTTAGTGGGAAGTGTATACCACCTCTCAATTTTGCAATTGAATAAATCATATTTGCATACAGCTTACTTTGTGTCATATTTGTGTATACAAGTTACTTTGTGTCATTGTGATGTTATACTATGTATAACAAATAGTTTTTATTTTGATTGTAGAGTGTAATCTGCATTTTATTTGTAACTTAACTTAATGTTATCATACATTTTATGGATTTGCATGTTTTTATGTAGAGATGATTTATTTGGGTGATTTGTTTTCTACAAAGGGTTGAGGCGAGAAGGTGTTTTAAATTATATTGATTTTCTGGTTGTGTACAGTCTCAAATATGGTTGGTAATTGGAGTGTTGTTAGTGTAAATTTCCCTTTAACCTTAGTGGGAAGTGGATACCACCTCTCAATTTTTCAATTGAATAAATCATATTTGCATACAACTTACTTTGTGTCATATTTGTGTATACAACTTACTTTGTGTCTTTGTGATGTTATACTATGTATAACAAATAGTTTTTATTTGGATTGTAGAGTGTAATCTGCATTTTATTTGTAACTTAATTTAATGTTATCATACATTTTATGGATTTGCATGTTTTTATGTAGAGCTGATTTATTTGGGTGATTTCTTTTCTAGAAAGAGTTGAGGCTAAAAGGTGTTTTAAATTTTATTGATTTTTTGGTTGTGTACAGTCTCAAATATGGTTGGTAATTGGAGTGTTGTTAGTGGACATTTCACTTTAACCTTAGTGGGAAGTGTATACCACCTCTCAATTTTGCAATTGAATAAATCATATTTGCATACATCTTACTTTGTGTCATATTTGTGTATACATCTTACTTTGTGTCATTGTGATGTTATAATATGTATAACAAACAGTTTTTATTTTGATTTTAGAGTGTAATTTGCATTTTATTTGTAACTTATGGATTTGCATGTTTTTATGTAGAGATGATTTATTTGGGTGATTTGTTTTCTAGAAAGAGTTGAGGCTAGAAGGTGTTTTAAATTATATTGATTTTTTGGTTGTGTACAGTCTCAAATATGGTTTGTAATTGGAGTGCTGTTAGTGGACATTTCACTTTAACCTTACTGGGTAGTGTATACCACCTCTCAATTTTGCAGTATCCAGTATACAAAATTTACATTATAAAAAAAATCACACATCTAATAACATTGTCATGTCATTCCTGTCATTCTGTCAGAATGTAACATTTTAATATACTATAGATGTTTCTTCCTTACAATGGCGCATACAGTATGGAAAAAATCAACCTTCATGTGACAAGAAAAATATACTGCCCATCCAAAATCAACATCATAATGTGGTTACAACCAAAAATAGATAACACCCCTATTCTTTATAGCCTTGCGAATTTTCAGTGCCAAACCCCGAGTTTCCTGATTGAGCCAAGTAGGTTGGCCTCCCTAAGAAGGGTTGGTTAGGTTGTGGTTGATTGATGCCATATAATGGAGACCAATTTGTCCCATCTAACCATGGAGGAATTAAGTAACCATACCTCACACTTATGCTAATTGGAGGTGTGTGATGAGAATACATTGAATTCACACCTCCTGTGGTAGGAATAAGGCAAGTGGGTAAACCCCCATTTTGATAGTGAGGCACTTGAATGTTTATGAGGTCTTGGAATAATGTTGTATTATTTGCAATATTTTCCAATGTGTTGGACATGTCCCTCGTTTCATTCTCATCAACTGTGCTTGCATTTATGTCAACCATATCAGTCATCCCTTGTTCCCTTTCAAGCATTTGTTTAGCCTTCCTTGCTTCCTTTTTCTGTCTTGACATTGGTTTTTGTTTCTCCTTCTCTTGCTTTGCTCTCTCTCTTTCAAGCCTTTCAGCTACTCGGCGTTGCGTTGCAATAGTCATTGCTGCCTTCTTCTCCTTGGCTTGATCCTTTTTTTTGGTTTTAATTCTTGAATTTCCATTTTTTTCTTTTCTGACTCAACTAGGAGTTTTATATACTCTTCTGAGGTGAGTAACTATGAACTTCGCCCCAAACGAAGACTACCAGGTGTTCCTTGATTCTTTTTCATTCACACTCTTTCTATTGGTAGCTTTAGGAACCGCCCAAGTAACCTCTCCCCCCCTCCCACCTGCATGTCATTGCTTGGCATTTCAGTATCCATGGCACTTGATTGAACTACATTGTTTTCTTCATCTGGTGCCTCATTATGTGCTCCATCTTCTTCCATTGATCTATTATCCACAAAAAATGGAACAATTTCACTGTTCAATTCAGCTAGTTGTGTAGGCATGTTCATGCTTTGTTCATTTGTTCTTGAGACATTGTGTTCGTTCAAATTAATCATGGCTTCTGCCAGCCATGATTGTGGGTTTACTTGACTTGGCAATGTCAATTGGTCATTTTCAATGTCATTAACAATATCGGCAATTTCATTTTCAACTACATCTGCATTAACAATATCAACAATTTCATTTTCAACTACATTTGCATTGTCATCTGCATGTTCAACAGTGTCATTAACACTATCATCAGCAAGAGTTCCATTTTCTTGAGTTGGTAGAACAACCTCCATGTTGCTATCAATTTGTTGATGAATATATTGTGTTTCACATACTTGCTCATCATCATCAACATATAACTGTCCTTGAGAGAGGGAAATTATATTACCAGTTGCAACCACATCAGCATGTTCATGTTCTTCTGCTTGCATTTCATACTCTTCTTCCTGACCATCCACATTAAAATCTTGGTTACTAGTAGTATCATGCATAAGAGCATCATAATTCAGTGGCCATATTCATGTCCTCCTAAAGCCAGCCTTGATATTTGATGGTGTCAAAGCCCTTTTAAAAGCCTTACTTGCAAGCTCTGCTAACTCGAATCTTTTCACCTCAACCCCTGGATTCTTTGTCATCTATGTAGCACGCTCTGACCTGAAATAGTTCTTGAAAGGGCCAAACACACTAACATCAAGGGGTTGCAATATCTGAGTGGTATGAGCGGAAAATGTTAAAAGGTCAATGCCTAAATTGTTTGCTTCTTCAATTGTTTGTATAGCCATGTGGCTTCCATGGCCATCTAATATCAACAAGTGTCTGTTATTATGTGAGACACCACCTGGCACAGATGCACCAAAGTGGCAAAAACAATTTAAAAAAATTTCTTTAGTCATCCATGCATGAGGATGTGTAGCCATGCATGCTCCTTGTTCATAGTTTTGTATATAATTTTTTAACTGATTTTTACCTTTGAATAGATAAAATCCTAGGATTGAAGCACCAATTGCATTGACACAACATAAAATGGTTTTGCTCAGTAGGTTTTTCCAGTTGCTTTACTTGGCTTACGAGAGTTTGATTGGATTTTTTACACTGAGGGATTTAGCCTATTGGATTAGCAAGCTTGAATTGAATTCCAGTTTGGTCTTTGTTTGTCATTTGAAGTCATTTTTTACCCTAAAGCTGAAGTCATTTGTTTTTCATTTGAAGTCATTGTCATGTCATTCTGTAAATTTAGAATGTTGTTTTGTACTCTACTTGTTTTCAATCACTGTGAGATTGCTTAGAGACCTGCAACAAATATGTTTTCGTGACCTACATCAAATCTGTTTTTGCGACCTACATCAGCTTAGAGACTTGTAGCTTAGAGACCTGCAACAAATCTGTTTTTTGTGACCTACATCAAATCTGTTTTTTTACTGTCATGAATATTTTCAGAGACTAACCAAAATTACATTTCAAAAAGGAATTGAAATATGGGATTTTGATAAAACAGTTTCTCTTGACCGGTAGCATGCATTCTGTAAATTCAAAATGTTGTTTTGTACTCTCCTTGTTTTCAATAGCTCTGAGATTGCTTAGATACCTGCAGCAAATTTGTTTTTATGACCTACATCAAATCTGTTTTTGTGACCTACATCAACTTAGAGACTTGCAACATAGAGACCTGCAGCAAATCTGTTTTTGTGACCTAAATCAAATCTGTTTTTGTCCTGTCTTGAATATTTTCAGAGACTAACCAAAATTGCATTTAAAAAAGGAATTGAAATATGGGATTTTGATAAAAGAAATTGTTCTTGGCTGGTAGCATGCATTCCGTAAATTCAGAATGTTGTTTTGTACTCTCCTTGTTTTCAATAGCTGTGAGATTGCATTGTCCATTTTTCTATTGAGTGGAGGGGATTAAATTTTAATTTAAATGTTCCAGTTGAATTGAATAGTTTGATTGGACCTAGCAACTCTGAAGTTTCTCTAAGAATGTATGTAGGATCCATCAAAAGAGCTATTTTAGATAACATTTGATTGGACCTAGCAACCCTGAAGTTTCTCTAAGAATGTATGCAAGATCCATCAAAAGAGTTATTTTAGATAACATGTCCGCAATCCTATTATATTCTCTAAAAATATGTTGGAAACTTCTAAATGACAAATTTTCTTGTTGAAAACTTCTAAATGACAAATTATCTAGTCTAGTTTTCTCGCATGTGTATGAAAAAGTCTAATTGGTTTCTAATAGAGGAATGAGCCTTAACTGAGAAAGATTTCTGTCACACTCTACTATATATATACTCTGAAAAAATGTTGAAAACTTCTAAATGACAAATTCTCTGGTCTAGTTTTCCCATGTGTGTATTAAAAAGTCTAATTTGTTTCTAATAGAAGAACTACAACTAGAACTACCATCAAACTATTACTCAGTAGAGACAAAATCCTCTAACTAATGGCATTTTCATCAATTCCTCACATTAATAGCCCTGAACTAAGCTATGGTACAAATACCTTTGGCTAGAATTTGTATTTATGTCATTCAGTGTATTCTATTCACGGATCCATTTCAAGTTATAGGATCTGGATACTGTCATTTAGGTTTTTTGAATTCTAAGTTAGAAACATAGAAACATAAAAATAAACGTAGAAACATGTTCAAATATTCAAACATTGATTGAATCAATCTTTCATTGGGATCAATCTATTTTCAACTATAAAACTCTGGTAGAAAAATAGAGAAAAAATATACAATTTCATGAAAATTAAAGTGTGAGAAAACTGAAATAAAGACTTGTAAGACAATTGAAATAAAAGCTCCGAAATGAAAATAAAAGTGTAAGAATCAGAAATAAATACTGAGAAATTAAAATAAAATTGTGTTGTAATTGAGAAAACTAATTATACTGTAAAATGTTTTGGGGTGTGTTCTGTGCTAGTTTGTGGTGAATAGTTTGAATGTTCAGCAGTGGTTGAACTTCTTTTATAGTTTACAATGATAGACATGGATTGAAATGGCTTCATTTTGCATGTGTGATCATGATTGAATTTGATATGATCCAATGTTTGGGAATTTGTTTTTGTTGATCCATGTGCTTTGATCTGTTTTAATGGGAAATCATTTATTGAATTTATTGGGTGGGTGTCATTTATTGTATACATTGGGTTTAAATGTTGTTATTGGGTGGGTGCCATTTGTTGAACACAATGTGTTTAAATGCTGAATAACACAACAGTTATGGATGACAAACATTTCTTTTTATTATGTGCAGGTATTGATATTTACTTCTCTAACACAGCATCAGGGCTCATCTAATGGGTTGATGGGCTGAAGTGATGGCTTTTTGTACTAGTTGACTTGACCATTTTGGAAAGAAAAATGGTTTTAAGAGTTTTTTAGTTGATATAATAGGATTTGTAATCTTGATACTTATTAAACTATTTATGGACAGTTGTGGACCTAGTCAATGACTTGGGAAATTTTGGACTTAATTTAATATATAGTTGCATTTGAAGTTATTTCTATATGTTTAATTATTGGATGCATATATATTTATTTTTGATAAGTTGATGGGACCATTATTATAATAATTATTGATCCCTGCACAATATTAAACATCTCTCCCCTATCTTAACATAAAATATAATCATAAAAACATTATGACTGAACATCTTGAAGTCAAGTCAATAATAATAAACGAATCATAGCCACAAAAAAGATTGATTCTGTGAGTTCAAAATAATTAATAATGTTGTCATTGATCTGAACAGTGTTCAAAGTACTTAAAAATAGGAAAAGCTACCGTATCTCGCTATCTTAACATAAAATATAATTATCAAACCGACAAAATTATGATAATAAACGAATCATCGCCACAAAATGTACAACATAATTCCCAGTCATTCCCTCAGCCCTCCCTCTTTTGGGTAGCCAATGGTGAATAATCTTTCCCTTCACCCAATCACTATATTCCCGACGTGCGCACAGGTCTTTCAAGCTATGTTTATAATAATCTAACATGGCAGTCTATTCACAATGGCGTAGTCTTAAAAAAAAATAACAAAATGGCTTTGAATTTGGCAAAGATTTTTAAAAAATTCAACAGAGATTTTATCAGAATTTTGTTTATAGTAGTTAAGTTTCTGTATTTTGAATGTTTCATAATGCTGAATCTTTTTCCACTTTCAAAAATAGATTCCAAACACTACAACTACCTCGGTTTTTGAATTTTATTAAACCAAAATCCAACGAAAACCTACCCTTCAAGCTATTCTGCTGCCAAAAAAAACAACTCCTATTCACAATTACCCATCAACTCACTACTCGTTAACTTTCACGGAATCTTCCAATTCGAGGATATTGCCGCGTCCTGCAAATATGTGGACAAATTCAATGTAACTCCGAACCCACCCATTAAAAAATATTGGAGTCTTCTTTCCTCTGTATTTCCAGGATATTACTCGGTTCCTTCCATTTTCTATATTTCCAGGATATTACTTGCCTCCTTTAAATTTCTATATAAAGCAAGAACCCCATTGTGCATTTTCAGCTCTGAGATCCGACACCATTGCGAAGGAAATCCAGTAGCACTACCACAATGGCAAACTCAGAATGGCAAACTCCACAGTAAGCATGAGCTTCCGCAATTGTTTTCTCTTTGCACGATCTGGTTGTTTTCGTCACATTGTCATAGGCTTCCCTGTGTCAATCTTGAAATTATTTTATGTTGTTTTCTCATTTAAATTCATTACCTTCAACACCTCAGTTTTCCATATATATATGTATACGAAACAGATCTTTTCATCTTTTATTTGTGCAATTTTATTACATTATTGATATTATATATTTGGTTTTTTTTTTCATTGATACATGTACGTGTTTCATGTTGGTGGCAATGAAAATTTTTTGGCCCTTCTTCCTAATATTTTTTTAATTGATATTTAATTAATTATTTATAATCAGTAAAAATAAGTATTTGATTCTGATTTGATATGCAAATTTTAGTAATAATTGTTTTTAAGAGAAGTTTAAAAGTTTTTTTTAATTTTTATTTAATTTTTATTTTTTTTTAGATTTTATTAGTTTAATTATTTTGTTTTTTTTTTTTTTAAATTGAAAATCACAGAAATTTGAAATCTGGTAAGGATTTTGTAAATCTAAATTATAGCTATAAAATTTGTAGATTTTTGATGCCTTTGAAGTCTCTGATAGTGCTGAACATGATTCAAACACTGCTACTACAAAATTTCTTAAAATTGTTTTGCCTGACAACTTTTGACCGGAAATTCTTCTGCTTAGTAGACAACTCCATATATATATATATGCTGGGGTAAAAACTTAAAGGTTTTTAGCCTCTGCTTTATTTAAAAATAAAATAAAATGCTTCTTTTTCAATAGTATCTTGAATTGGGAATGGAGTAACTTCTAGAATTGCCTGGGTTTGGTTAAAAGTTATTCTTTCTCCTAGAATGTAAGGAAATATGGCTCAAGGCCCAAAAGCATTTTGCAGGAGTGAAAGTTTATTCCCTTTACATGTTACTAATCTGCCTAATCTGTCATTTAAGTGGCCTGGTTTTCCTTGAATAAAGGTGATGAGTCAATCTGCATTCTCTGATAGCATTGAGAAATAGCTGTACTCACTACTGATTTGACTATTAGTTTGACAATTGAATTATGATAAATGTTCCTGTTGTATTAAAAAAATAAATAGAATCTTCTATCTTCAAATCCAGTGATAAAAGTGTTGTGCTTTTGTTGAAAATGTTTAGCTCCTTCATTTCTCCTTAACTGTGTCCTACAAGCATCTTCATTTCTCCTTGACTGTGTCCTACAAGCATATTTAGTGTACAAAAATACAAGTCGACAAATATATTTAGTGTACAAAAATACAAGTCGACAAGGATTCCAAGCTCACTTATCCATTGTCAACATTTCCCACCTTGCAAAGCTTTGCAATTTCTACCCATCTAATGCACACAAATCTAAATTGAGAAGGGTCCACTCCATGGAGCCCATATGGTGCTGATTTACAGAAATGTTGATGCAGGTTCACTGTTGGTCAGGAGATCGCAACTTTACTTGTGTCATATGGACTACTGCCCAAGGTTTGGGAAGAGTCTCTTCATGCAAGCAATTCAGAGGGCTTTACTGTGAATGAGCATGAAGATTTCGCATGTGTTACTTTCTCTTCGTTTCAAAGAGTAGAAGATTTCATTGTCAACCAGAGCAAATGTGGAGAGGAAAATATACAGATTGTTCAAAAGGTCTTCTCTGGTTGCCTTGGTGAACCAGCCTTCATACATTCAGGAGCTCTTTCGCTGTTTCTCCATATAATCGAGAAAACAAATTTCCAAGAGCAGGTAAATTGATATATTTATGTTCAACTGTGAGGACAAAGTTACCTCTGTTTCTTAAATAGAGGGTTTACTTTCAATAGGAGCAAATTTTGACAAAGTTACCTCTGTTTCTTAAATAGAGGGTTTACTTTCAATAGGAGCAAATTTTTTAAATTAAAAAAGAAAAGTAACATTCTATTCATGTATTACATGATCTATCAGTTGCAGATTTACACGGACCCCAAACAAAAGAAACTCAAGCCCATCATATTTGTGGGTCACTCCATAGGAGGGGCAGTTGCAACCTTGGCCACATTATGGCTTCTGGGAAAGAGGCTAAGGCAAAGCTCTCCCTTTTGTATCACGTTTGGTTGCCCTTTGGTCGGAGATGAAAGGCTTGCTGAAGCAGTTGGCCGTGAGAACTGGGGAAGAAACTTTTGTCACGTGGTTTCCAAGCATGATATTGTTCCTCGGATGCTCCTTGCGCCGATTGAGTCAATTGCTAACCCCTTTACTACTATTTTTCGTTATTGGCAGGGCATAAATGTGCCTGATTCTTTAATAATTCAAGATGCTTGTAGGACTCTTCTGAATCAGATATTTGTTTCACCGACCAGCCCATACAGACCTTTTGGCACTTACATGCTTTGCTCAAACAATGGTGCAGTTTGTATTGAAAACGCTCAGACGGTTTTGGAAATGCTTAGTTTGACTCTGCCAAGCCAACAAACTTCTTTTGATGAAATTGTACAGGCCTGTCTTTCAGAGCACATAAGGTATGATTCTGTTTTGGAGGAGGTTATGCAAAGTTCCATAACAGGGACACGAATAGCGAATTCCAATTCAGAATCCCCTTACGAGATGGGTATTTTATTGCAGCTGGAAGCTATTAGTGTTGGAGCTCAGGTAATACTCAGTTTCTTTCTCAAATGAAAATGAACTTTTATATATGAGCTAAACTACACCTAGTGATAGTGATTTTGTTGTGCAGTTAGCTTTTATATCAGTGAAATTCCTTAATGTATTATGGACTACTGACTACCGCAGATCAGTAATTTGACGAGTATTATGTTAAAGAGTCACCTCAACCATTTTAAAAGTCACATGTCAAATGCCTTAAACTTATTATAGACTACCATAAATGCAAGCTAAATTGGGATAGCTTAGTATTGAGAGCATAATATATCTGGAGTTACATGGAAACGTTATTAACGCAAGAACGTTACAGAAACACAGAGAACATAATCACCAACATCTCTTCCACGTTGGATGTAAAGCACCTAGTTTTTCTCTTTTGAATGATTTCAATTAATGAACTTTCATTTTTTATTTTTTAGGTTAAGATTTTTTAAGTTGGAATTGCCACGCTCATCTTATTGGGAATCAATCAAGTAAGTAGATTAACCAATGCTACTCTAAAAGTATAGGACTAACAACCCACTTCAGAGTAACAGAAGTAATCTGAAAATATAAGACTAACTACCCACTTCAAAGTAAAAGTAATGGTTTGGCACTTCCATTCCCAGAGGGGGTGCTGGAGTAATCCCCAAGTTGCATTTGACTTATTATTTATGTCCTTTGTGTGTGGTAAAATGCATGGCCATTCACCTCAGTTTGTCTAGAAGTTGTATTAATTTCTTACCTGGAAGATATGATTTAAGATTTTATTGTAGCATTGTGCTTATCTACACTTTTGAATGTTACTTTTTTTAGTTCAGGCATATGATGTTGTTGCTTGTTCCAGTAATTATCGCACTGATCTGGAAGGTTTTTCTATATTAAAGAGTGATGTTGTTCAGTGTTGGAGTAATTATCACACTAGTTCGGAAGGGTTTTCTATATTAAAAAATAAAGACTTATTATTTATCTCCTTTACACTGTTTGGTAAGATGCATGGCCATCCACCATTGTTTGTTTATAATTTCTTATGTATAGGATTTTATATAAGATTCTGTTGTAGCACTGGGTTTATCTGCACTTTTGACTGTTTCTAAGTTCAGGTATATGATGGTGTTGGGTGTTTGAGTAATTGTCACACCCATTTGGAAAGTTCATTCTATATTAAAAATGAAGCGCAAGTATTTAGTGTTTAGTCAAATGCATGGCCATCCCCTCCGCTTGTCTGGAAGTTTTATTAATTCCTTACTTTATAAGATTTGATATAAGAATTTATTTTAGCATTTTGTTTATTTGCAGTTTTGAATGATACTTTTTCTTTTAGGCATATGATGTTGTTGAAATCCCCAAGTTGCATTTGAGCTGGGTGTTGAGTAATTATCAGAGTCATTTGGAAGAGTTTGGTGTAATGACAAATTTCAATATAAACTTTACTATATTAAAAAATGAAGCTCTCATTATTTGAACTTTTAGTGTTTGGTAAAATGCATGGCCATCCGTTCAGCTTGTCTAGAAGTTCAATTAATTTCATACTGTGTAAGATTTGATATAGAAGTTCAATTAATTTCATACTGCGTAAGACTGTGTAAGGTTTGATATAGAAGTTCAATTAATTTCATACTGTGTAAGATTTGGTAAAAGATTATATTGTGGCACTGCGTTTATCTGCACTTTTGAATGTTAGTTTCTTCGTTCAGGCATATGATGATGTTGAAATGGTGATGATAACTTTGTGCAGAGTGATCGTGCACTGCGTGCCCTACGAAAAGCTGGGGAAATTGAAAACAGTTTCCTCAAAAATGTTAGTAACCTAGCTACTGAATTAAGCCTAAAGCAAAGTCATATGGCAGAGATTGAATGGTATAAGGAGAGTTGTGAGAAGAATGGTGGCATCGGATATTATGATACCTTCAAGTTACTTGACAAGAAGGATATCCGTGCTGATCGCCATAGGATAGTCCTCGCTGGGTTTTGGGATGAGATTATTGAGATGTGGGAGAAGCATGAGTTACCAGGCGATTTCCAATCCCAAAATAAGTGGATAAATGCTGGCACTGCCTATAGGAGACTTGTAGAGCCCCTGGATATTGCACATTATTATGGCATGTCCAAGGGTAAAGAAAACTATCTTTCAGATGGAAGAGCCAATCGCTACAAAGTTCTTCAGAAATGGATGGAAGCGAAAGAAAAAACTCGCAGTTCAAGAAGTCAGAGAACCCGCACCAAGGGTGCGTCCCTCAGAGAGGACTCGTGCTTTTGGGCATATGTAGAAGAGGCTTGCAGAGACCTGGAAAATCTGAAACAAGGGCAACACCAAAGCCTGCAAAATCTTGAAAATTTTGAAAAGTATGTGACAACCATGAACGAAGCTCTCAAAATTTCTGAAGATGTTTTCTTCCAAGGAAGCAGCTTCATGACATGGTGGGAAGAATGGGAAAAATACAAAAGAGATAATTCCCCTTAATGGACCTCTCATCTCGTTATACCAGATGGAAAGGGGACGTTGGAAAGAGGTGGATTTGCAGGGTATTTTAATTAAAATGTCGAAATGTTATAATGGTTTTTATAGTTGTTGGAAGTAATGTTTTCATATGGTCATTGTGAATTTTTGAGTGTTTATTTAGAAATTATTGTTTCGTAAGTATAAGTTGTAGTCATGATCTATATATATCAAATTCTTAAATTTTTGTCATATGTAACCTTTGTGATCGATAAACATATGTAAGTTTGATTTGTGTGACCAATCTCTATTCCCTCTCCGATTTTTCTAATAATAGCACCACTAATGATTGCTGTAATGTTATAATGGTTTCAAAAAGGGCGACTTATTGAAAATTGACATTTTCCTGTGTATGGTACATGTTTGTATGGCACATGTTTAATGGGTGTGCTTGATATGGAATATTGAGAAAAAACCATGTGTCTATGGGATGTGAGTAGAAAGGGCTTACTACTGTTTTCGAGATTCTCACGTTGAGCGTTGATACCACAGAAGATAGACTGGAAATTTAATATCCTATATGTTTAGAAATTGTTTATTTATTTTTTTATTTAAAAATAAAAAATAATTTTTTTTAAGTTTGATTATGGTACAGATGTTATTTATAGTTTTTTCATTATATTTTTAACTCATATATATATATATATATATATATATATATATATATATATATATATATATATATTTCTAATTTAATTTATTTAAAAGTTAAAAATTAAATTAATTTGGATTAGCTATGTGATAAATTTAGGATTAAGATGGATCTAAATTGCTATATTAAAATGAAAATTTAATTATTATTCAAAATAATTTAATTTTTAGAATTTCAAAACAAAACAATGACTTTCTAAATATTTCATGGTATGATAAAAGAAAAAAAAAGAAAAAAATTCTTTATAACTAAGTGTATAAATTTATGTCATTTTTTTTTCAGTTAATTTTTTCATTTATATTTTGCAAAATAACAAAAGCCAAAGTGTTACTTGCCACTTGGGAAACGAGACCAAACAAAATAACTACTTGTCAATGAATGTCCAAAAATGAGGAGAGAGGTGTAGACTTTGTTAGGTCTCTGTAATAAGCAAGATTGGCAAAGTCCGATCACAAAGTTAACATCATTTCAACCAACTTTGGGATTCTAGGATCTAGCCCTCCTGAATCCAGAGAGGGATCTCTCCAATATGTACAAAGATGGATATTGTCTTTGAAAGCTTAGGGTAATTATATTAGGCTAGTTATGAGGTCCAAGGGTTTTGTTTGGTCTTTTCGGATGATTGAACATAATTGTTGTCTGAGGCAGAAAGATCTATATGCAAATAGGTTCAAAGGTGAGAAGTTGCAAGCAAAAGAGTAAGCTTCGATCAAGAAGAAAGATGATGGCAAGTTTTCAATCCATTGGGCTATGGAGTCATAAGAGGATTTAATTGAAACATTCAGGTTCAAGAGTGATCTATGGGGCAAGTCATCTATGCCTAAGGATCGCTTTAAAGTTTGATTTATGGAATGGAATGATATAATAAGAAAGAGAAATGACAGATGCAGAACAAAGAGCAGCCCAGGATCTGGTAAGTACTTTCAAACTAGTCAGCCTTTGACCAAGCACTTAAGAGAAACATAGAAGCAAACTAGGATCTGGTAAGTACTTTGAAACTATCCAGCCTTTGATACACTTCCAATAGAATATATATAAAAACAAAGGGAAACTTGAAGGCAACTTTTGGAGTAGAAACTAGTGGGTTGGGCTCACCATAATCCTCTCCTAGCTCTTCTTTACTTAGTTACTTCCAAGATGATCACAGAGATAACACAGAATGGCCTAAGATCTGATAAGTACTTCGAAACTAGTCAGCTTTTAACACATCCTAAGGGAAACAATCAAATAGTTGAGCAAACAGGAAAGGGACTTAGGGCTAACCTTGATTTCCTCAATTCATCCTCACACAACATATATTGAAAGTAACATTTAAAAATAAAATTCAGCAGTGACAAAAGGATGAGGGAACGCCAGCATCCGTGTACTTAGACTGAATTAAATCATTTTCAAATAACATGGTTGAAAGAAAACATTTAGATAAAGATTTCTCAGCCAGAGAAGGTTACTGATATACAGTAGGTCCTAACCCTGTTTAAACTATTCTTTACAGTGGAAAATGAAACAAATTGAAAACAGAAACAAAATACAAGTTACAGTGAGAATAACATCACCATAAGCATAGACCAGGATCCCATAAATCAGCTTGTATTGATGCTTCAAACCGGTTACAATCTTCAGATCCAATGTTTTAATCCATCTCTCTTCACAACCTAACCTATCTGCTACAAGCAGAGCTCCAAGAGCCGATGAAACCACTATTTACAGTCAAGAGTTTTAAGCTCAGTTACATAGAATGCTTCAGCAATTACATTGACAACCAACTAATCCAACCCCTCACTCATCTTCTACTGAAGTATTTATAGAAGGATGAGGAGGTGAAATCTGATAAAAAGATCTCAAGTACAATTAATGCAGAATGAAGACTTCTCGACCCTTTGAGAGGCTCGAGGGAGAAATTTACAGGTGGATCACTACATTAACTGTGTTTACACTTATGAAGTAAGCTCGGAGGGAGCTTTGTTTGACATTTGAGGCTCTGCGTACTGTTAGGGTTACTCTGCACACATTTTGTTATTAATTTTGAGGCAGAAATAACTTCTTTGGCTGCTTCGAGGCAAAATATTTGATTTAGTTCAATAAATTCAGCCTCTGATTGAGCATTTTGAAGCAATAGGTGGCACTGCGGTGGTTGAGGAATCAATTTGCCTCAAAGTATGGCGGTGGAGGCAATATGTCTGATGAACACTTTAGGTTTTCTTTTAAACTATGTTTTAGATTGGGGATTAGGTTTTTGATAACTGTCTTAGCCGTAATCCCCGTAAAAACTGTCTTCGATCTTCATCTGCTGTGCTTTGTCTTCAAAAACTAATACTCTTTAACTGCTCTCTTGAATAAAACAGTGTCTTGTCGATGTGCAGGGCAGCGCAGGGCTCTTTAGGTTATCAATGCTCATGAAACATCGATAAATCATTTGATACAAAGCCCGTGAATGGTTCTTTTAGATAGCTCGAAGGCACAGGAAACGTCTTTCCCAACCCTCGGCTCTCCTTCATTCTATAATGGAAAACCATAAAAACACCTGCAAAACACAAAAACAGTTAAGAAATCCTGCGGAAATAGGTTTAAACTACTTCAAATGGCGGGGGAGGAGCGTAGCCGTCGGATAAAAATATCTAACAGTGGAGATCGGAGCAGAATAGGCAAAGGAGAGCGGGGAGAAGAAATAAGGCGGGTTGGTTTTGGACCATCCGATCTGGACACGTGGACGGTCCATATCTAATCGGAGGAGCGCAATCGGGGGTAAAACAAAAATGCATGCGATTGAAACATTGCGATGTGATTGGCACCCGGGGTCCTTAACACTTGGTCTCGGTGAAGGTCATATGAGACAGGGGCGGGGGAAACTTTTAACATACGAGACCCAATCGGATCAGAACTTTGATGCGGGTCTTTTTGATCTACCCATTTGATTTCTTCGATTGCGATTGCGCGATCGGTCTTCCAATCAACCCATTAAAATATTAAACACGCGACTTCAAGTTTTTAAGTTGAAAGTTTGGATAAGCAGATTTTGGGTTTTATAAAGAAAAATGGGTTTGGGAATGAAATATTCATAAGGTCTAAGCGCCGAGGGCGGGCTCTGGGTTACATGAAAATAATATGATCGGGGGTTTTTAGGCAGCAAGGCTAATCGCAATCGGAGTTCTTCGGAGTATGGCGAAGACTTGTACATTTGATTCTTTCCGATGCGATTAGCGCCTTAACCCAAGGCAAATGGCTCCAGCTCCAAAGCATATGGTGGGGAAGTGGTTTAGGACTTAGCCCAAAGGGGCTTAAATCCATAGTCATAATACTTGTATTTTTATGAATTTTTCATAATTTTCAATGGAATTTGATGGTTTCGAGATAGTAAAAAAAAATGGGTTTTTAACTATGGGAAAGTGATTTTCATAAATGGAGGAAGAGGATTTATGAAAACAAGGAAGTTTGTGGAGAAAAAGGGGAGCAGATGAAGGTTTAAGAAGGGGGAAAATGAAGGTCTTTCAGCAGGCTTCTACTTGGAATCAGCAGAATTAAGAGGAACAGTAATGAGGATTTTGGACAGAGGCATGAGGCCTACAAGGAGTCTTCAAGAGCCAACAATTTTTAGTGATAAAATTTGTTCCTTGGAGGCTCAAAAAGATTTAGCCACCTTTTGGTATAAAAAAATATTACAGGTGGCTAACAGTGGCTCCACTTGGGGATGGTGCCTTCTTGAAGGCATTAAGAATTTCAGACTTGCATCTTCTGGGAGGCTGATTAGTTGCCTCATCCATTGGGTTGCTCTTCTCTGATTGAATGATATTCTTTTGCACTGGAAATGCTATCAGCTATGAAAAACAATGGATCTTTCATCAACAAGCTTTCTACCTACCCAATCCTACAATTCTAACATTTTTTCTTCATCAAAGTGCACTTGGATTGGCAAACTCTATTCACAACATTTTATTCTTTTGAAAGCAGGAAACCTAATCTATTTCAACTCCTTATTTCTTTCTGAACTCAGATTAAACAGTTGAGCTCATATATTTCTCTACCTAATCTACTGTCTGTTGGGATTAAACTGTCCAACAGACTTTCATTCTCTAAATTCTACAACAAAAATTTAAGAACAGTCAAGTCAAGATTAAGCTGTTTGACTTGTTGTGATCTATGGCATAAAAACAAGCTGCACATAGATTATCATTTGCAGAAATTTAACATCAAAAATTGAATGCTTAAGATCTGAAAGCTTCTTATTATGGCCTTCTCTCTTCTTTTCATAGCTCTGATTTTTCTTTTTTCTGTGAGCTATCTCTTCCTTGATATCTGATTAAGATTTTGGGCAATTTAGAACCAGTTTTTCTCTTTTATGACTCAGAAAATAAAACAGTTTTGAGTCATCTCTCTTTGGAAACTTTGGTTCAGATTTTAAGTTTGTTTGAACCTTAATTTCTATCCTAATCTATCTACTGATGAGCCAAGATTAAATAGTTTGGCAAATCAAATTCGCTACCCTATCAACAGAAAATTGAAAGCTAATTAGTCAAGATTAAACAGTTTGACAAATTAGAAGTGTGTTTTGAGGAGTGGCATTTGAGCTTGCACACTTTCAGATTTATTTCTCTTTTTGGCATGGGGTTGTGCCTTTCTTGTTTTCATTTCTGCCCTCTTTTCATTTTTTCTCTGTTTTTGTATTTTTTGATTTTTCACAACTTTGAATGCAATGGTGGATGAAATATTCACAATGGAAAAATAAAAATAAAAAGGCTGTAGAACACAAAATGGTTTTAAGAAAGGTAATGCTTAAGCATCCTGCCATTGACAGGACCCCCAAACAAATCTGTTCCATTCAGCTCTTGTAAGAAGAATGCATTGTTTCCAGCAAATGAATGAATAGAGTAAGGGCCAAGCCATAGATTGTCAAATTTACCATGCTTTCCCTTGTCTTCCCTCTTTGAGTCCCACTTTAAAACTTTGTCTCCAACCTTGAAACTGCTGGCCTTTGTTCTTCTATCAAATATCTTCTTGATATTGTATTGTTTCTGCAATGCTTTATTATACACTTCCTCTCTGGTTTGCTGAAGATGAATGGTTTGATTTATCCTTCTGATTATGTCATTTTCTTCAGTCTACAACTCTTGAATTAACTTCATAACTGGTACACCGAGGCTGTTAGGAAAAATTGCATCTGTACCATACACAAGCTGGAAGGGTGACATACCAATGGATTTCTTCAATGTTAATCTGTCAGCCCAAAGTGCATGGATGAGCTTTGTGTGTCAAGACTTCTTGTTGTCCTCTAACAGTTTCTTTATTATATTCACTAAGCTTTTGTTGGAAGATTCTGCAAGTCCATTACCTTGAGGGTAATAGGCTGTGGAGTGTCCCAATGTTATCTGGTACTTGTGACAGAATTCCACCATTTTCTTTGATCCAAATGCTGCTGCATTATCTGTGGTGATCTTGGTAGGACAGCCAAATCTGGAAAGAATATTGGTTTCTATGAATTTTATGATAACCGAATCATTGGCCTACCTACTAGGAACGACTTCTATCCACTTAGTGAATAGGTCTGTGGCGGTAAGAATCCACCTGTGCTGGGCAGAGGAAGGTGGATGGATTTCTCCTATGAAGTCAAGTCCCCATTGTTGAAAAGGAGCTTCAACAGTAATTGGATGCAGAGGAAGGGGTAATAATTTTCTCTTGCCCTCAAACAATTGGCATTTATGGCAAGTAGTGGTCATCTTATGAACATCAGGAAAAAGAGTGGGTCAATAGAAACCAGCCCTCAAAATTTTGTTGGCTGTTGACTTCCAGTACAAATGGCCTCCACACTCTCCTTCATGGAATTCCTGCTTAATTTTTTCTGCATCAAACTCAGGCAAACATTTAAGCAATATACCACTCGCATTTTTCCAATAAAGACATTTATCAATAATGCAATAGTTCACAGCTTTTAACTTTAGGAATCTTGCCTTTGTTTTGGATAAACTAGGAGGTGTATTCAGATTAAGCAAAACATAAACAATATCAATATACCAAGGAGAATTCACAAAATGATCTTCAACAACGGGAGTTGAGAGTTCTTCTTGGTTATCCAAATCATCGATCATATTAGTATCAAGAAGATCACAATTTGATTCTGCCATTAACTTAGCTAGACCTTTGCCTTTGATGAGCTTAGTGGGTTTAATCTCTAAATAATATTCAAGAATAACAAAAATCCACTTACCTCTTTTACCATCTAGGTCCTGTGTTAGAATGTCCTTAACAACTAAATTTGGGACAAAGGCAATGATGTGTGAGTGGAGGATGTATACTCTGAAGTGCTTTAAAGCCTTAACTAAAGCAAAAGCTTGCTTTTCCATGATGTTATACTTCAAAGGGGCATCCCTTAATGCCTTGCTAAACAATGCAATGGGCTACTCTTGTCCTTGTGGATTTTTCTGTAAAAGGACAGCAGCTATGGTATGTTCTGATGCAAATGAGAAGATATAAAAAACTTTTGAAAAATCAGGACTTATGAGAACCGGTGTTTTGGTTAACGCTTGTTTCACCATCTCAAAGGATGTCTTTGCTTCCAAGGTCCATTTTATCCCTTGCTCCTTATTCAACATGTTTGTGATATTTCTAAGGGGCTCTGCCAAGTTAGGGATGAACCTTCTCAAAAAGTTAATCTTTCCAATGAAAGACTGCAACTCCTTGATATTTCGAGGATGAGAGATTTTCAATATAGCCTCAATCCTCTTTGGATCTATCTTTATACCCTCCTCTAAAATAATGTGTCCAAGAAGCTTACCTTCTTGGAGACCAAATAGTGTCTTCTTAGGGTTTAAAGATATCCCAAACTTTCTGCACTTATCGAAAACTTTTCTCAAATGTTCTAAGTGTTCTTCATCTGTTTTTGAAAACACAGTTACATCATCAAGATAGATAATGATGAAGAAGCCCAATTATTCCGAGAATGCTATGTCCATGGCTCTTTGAAAGGTTGCTCCAGCATTCATTAGACCAAAAGGCATTTTCACATACATGAAAGTGCCCCATGGTGTAGTAAACGCTGTCTTTAATTGATCATCAGGGTGGACTAAGACTTGGTTATACCTTGAATAGCCATCTAGCAAAGAAATTCTTTTAGACCCCACCACCCTTTGCAAAATATGATCCATCTTGGGTAAAGGGTAGTTGTCTTTCAATGAAGCTTTGTTTAAATTTTTGAAGTCTATACAAAGCCTGATTTCTCCAGTGTTCTTCCTAACTGATACCAGATTAGATACCCACTCAGAATATCTAATACGGACAATAATACCAGCATCGTGCATCTTCATGATTTCCTTCTTAACCAATGGCAACTGGACAGGGTTTATTCTGCGCAGTTTCTGTTTGAATGGTTTTTGGTTCTCTTTAAGAGGAATTTTGTGCTGTATTATTTCAGTGTCATAGGATTTAAGATCTTCATAAATCCACGCAAAAACATCAGAAAACTCTTTGAATAGCTCTATGTATTTGAGTTTAATGTGAGCTAGCAAAGTTTTGGACAGTTTGATCATTTTCAGTTTTTACTCACTGCCTATATTGCACTCCTCTACTTCAGTCTCTACAGGTTCCAGTTTTGGTTTATTGGCCACATCGTTAAAATCAAACAATTCTTCTAGAGGGGCCAAACCCTTGGGAAAACTATCATCCTTAGAACGCAGAGTTTCCAATTCCTCTGTTTCAGATTTTGCACTCCATTCTGTTTGGTTTGTAAGTTTTCTAGTTTGAAGGTTAATGTCTATACGCTCAGGAGACGGTTCTTCTTCACCAAGAAAATTTTCTTCACTGTAATTTGTCTCATAATCTGAATCTGAACTATGGAGTTCAAATTCATTTCTGAATTGCATGAAGTCTTCTATTTGTTTATCTCCGTCAAACACCTGCCAATATTTCTTATTATCCGGGACAGCTGGTCTGAATTTTATCTGAGACGTGTCATCATATAGTATTGGGCAGGTTCTAGCAGCAAAGGCTAAATTTTGGGCTGCAATATTTCTTTTCCTCGGGACAAAAGTCAGGTTGGACTCCTCAAATGTTTTCAAAATATCCATGACATCATTTCGGTAGGCCCTAAGTCTGGGGTGATTTGCATTATACTCCCCATTAACTTGCCTAATGATTAATTCGGAATCGCCATATACATTGATTCTCTTGGCACCTAACTTTTTCAATAAATGTAAGCCTAAGAGCAGGGATTCGTACTCCGCTATGTTGTTGGAACACTGAAAGTTTAATTTACATGAAATACATTCTGTATGATTGTTTTCAGTGTTAGTGATTCAGACACCTGCACCAGCATTCGTTCTGGTGCATGACCCATCAAAATACATAGTCCAGAGAGGAACATTTTCAGTTTTATTATTTTGGTGTATCTCCTTTATATAATTTGATTCCTCAAGTTTTTCATCGGGTTGAGGATCGTCTTCTTGACTGTCAAGTCTTAATTTTAATGGATTGATGACTTGCAGTTCAAGACCTTTGTTTAGTTTGCTAGGATTTTTAGACACAATAGACTGTTTCGGCAGTTCAGCGTTGTGTTCCTCTTCCTCCGTTTCAGCCATTGATTCTGTTGAAATGATTTGTTCTGTAAGTGTTTCATCATTAAACATGATAAAAGAATCAAGGCTCGTGCTTACAGCGTACAAAGGAGAGTTTTGAGGCTGGTCTTGACTTGTCACTATGTACTGCATGTGGGTTTCCCCGTAAAGTCTTCTAGTCTGATTAAAAACAGGGATAGTCGCATAGGTCATGTCCATTTGCATAGTTCCCTGTAACTTAGCCCCCCAAGATCTTGATAAAAGCATTCCATACTTTGGGGGTACATCAGCCACGACAACATCCATGACCAAACATTTGGCTGGAATCTGGGCTAAGTTAACACAGAGATCTTTTATCAATCCTAGACATTTAACTCTGCTTGAGTCAAAGGAGTATAAGTCTTTGTAAGGTATGGTAATTTCAAAACCCAGGCTTTCCATTACAGCTTTTGGCATTAAATTATGGGAAGCGCCTGAGTCATGCATAGCATTGTGCAGAATTTTATCATGAATGTTTAAGCTTACGTAAAAGGGAGGGACAGGACCTTCTTGAAACTTTCCTTCAATCTTTGGACCAAAAATAAGCTCTGGTTGGTCATCATTAAGATTGAGTGAATATTCATTATCTTCTAAGTTCAAAGCTTTCAAAATTTTGGACCTATATACATGTTGGGCAGCTAACTCAGTCAAAGGAACATAAATTTTGATCTTTGAAATTTCTTGTTCCAGGCTAAAAAGGTTTTGACTCTTTAAAGCATTGATTTCAGCCTTGTTTACTGCCACTTTATCAGCAATAACAACTTGTTGATTTGTTTTATCTACAGTTGCAAAATTTGTTTTACCAGGAGTACTAGCCGGGGTGTTAGTACTGCTAATGTTTGCACTCCGCTTTTCAATATTCTGAGTGTCTTTCTCTTTACCACTACCAGAATTAACAGCCATTGTTTTGTCTTTTTGTTTGATTGTCTTCGACTGGGTTGCAGTGCTGTTTTGAGAAGGTTTGTCAGAGGTTTTATTGTTGGGGATTTTTTGATTAGATTTGCTTCTGAGTTCATATTCCTTTGAAGGTTCTATGACAGTGTTTTCCATGTTCTGATAATAATTTTCATTATCATCTCTTTTGTCATCGTAAGGTGTGTAAAGGCCTTGTTTTTTATCATAATGAATTTCGAAGCTATCATCATCTACCCCAAATAAGTTTATATCATCCTCCTCTGTTATTTGTTCTGTTTGCTCAACCTCACTTAAAAAGTTTTGATGAAAGGGAGGAGTGATGTGTTGATCATCTTCCCGGGGTCTATTTGGAGGTTGATTTCTTCTAATATTCTGATTCTGGCTTTGGTTTCTGTTTTGAGGAGTGTTTTGATTTAGACTTGCTTGTGCTCTCTCCAGGATGCTCATTTTCTTCATCATTTCTTCCATCATTCTTTCCATCTTCGAGCTTGAAGTAGAAGGGGTGGATTCCTCTCTAAAGGATACTCTCTTTTCAGCTTTCATCCTTGCTCTCTTCTCCATTAAGTTTACTTCCACAGAAAGGGCACCTCTTTGCATATCTTCTAGGGTTGCAAAGACTCTTTCTCTGAGTGAATATGTCATGTCAGGATCAAACCCTTCAGGAAATTTGTTTAAAGTTGAGCCCTGAGGAGGTTTGAGTTCAGGGGAGTGTGCATTATACACACTGTTAAATCTAGTACAATAAGCTTGTACACTTTCCCCAGGGTTCCTATGGAGATTGTTATAGTCGGCAAGGACTTGGAGAGGATTCTTCCTTACTTCCCATTTGTTTAAGAATGTTTGATGGAAGCCTTGGAGATCATTAATACTGTGGGGGGCTAAACCTTTGAACCATTTTCTTCCTTCTCCCCCCAAACTTTGAGCAAATAGTCTAAGCTTGACAGAATCATCATCAATTTCATTTCTGTCAAAGTAGTCATTCATCTTGTCCACATGTTGAGATGCTGTTATAGTATTGCTAGCATCATATAAAGGAATTTTGGACTGATAGTCCTATGGAAGATTGACTAATGGTACAGGAAGGACTAAGGGAGCATACCATGTTGCCATGATACGTGGTGGATTTACAAGAGTATGTGTGGGTTGAAGTGGAGTGGTTTGAACAGTGGATGACGGGTGAACAGAAGTGGATGGAACAACAATAGATTTCTGAGCTGATCTTGGATGAGAGGCACCTAAATTGTGAAGGAAATGTAAATCAGGAGGTGTTGTTTCTCTGCCACCAGGATGTTCACTTGTTTCAGGAGATGAAAGTGAAGACTCGGAGTCTAACTGGATTATATCATCAAATGACCTAGTCCTAAATGGATTCACTAAGTCAGCTTGTGATTGTTGCAGAGCTGAAAGATTTTCAGGGACTGAATTAGCTCTCAAGGGTGATTTGAAAACAGTTAATAATTTAACCTTAGGAGACTTCCAAAGGATACTTTCTGGATTATCAACTATCTCAGGTGGGTTAGGGTCTGGATGGGCTCTAGTGTGAATCTTTTTAGAAGCCACTATGCTATGTTGTTTAGACCCAAATAAACAAGAAAATTTCAACCAGATATTTTCTTAACTAATCTGTTTTCACAATTTTAATCCTACAGTCCTCTAACTGAATTTGAATGATACTATAATGATAAGGGTTCTTCCCAGTGGATTCTTCAGGTCTGTTTAAGGATTGTGGAGTCGCCAAGTGGAAATTTTTAGCTCCTTTCAGAGGTAAAAGGTCTTATGGTCCACCACCATGTTTATTTAATTCCAATCTGAAATATTTTTAGGTTTTTCTAAGTCATTTTTCAGTTTTGTGGTTGTTAAGAATATCCTAACTTTGTTTCAAAACTTAGCTAAGGTTGCGAGACAAAGGCAGTCTACTCTTATGGCTAAGCCATCTGATTTTTCAAGGTTAGACGAAGTCTTAAGAGAAACCTAGGGTTTACCTAGTTTGTCACTGATTCAAACAAGTTTCATCATAATTACCTATCTTAGGAAGTGCTTGAAAAGGCTGCTTTTTACTCTCAAAGTGTTCTTGAATAAAGGGTTTTTTGAGGTATTAAAACACTCGTCCCCAGCGGAGTCGCCAGAAATGTTAGGTCTCTATAATAAGCAAGATTGGCAAAGTCCAATCACAGAGTTAACATTATTTCAACCAACTTTGGGATTCTAGGATCTAGCCCTCCTGAATCCGGAGAGGGATCTCTCCAATATGTACAAAGATGGATATTGTCTTTGAAAGCTTAGGGTAATGATATTAAGCTAGTTATGAGGTCCAAGGGTTTTGTTTGGTCTTTTCGGATGATTGAACATAATTGCTGTCTGAGGCAGAAAGATCTATATGCAAATAGGTTCAAAGGTGAGAAGTTGCAAGAAAAAGAGTAAGCTTCGATCAAGAAGAAAGATGATGGCAAGTTTTCAATCCATTGGGCTATGGAGTCATAAGAGGATTTAATTGAAACATTCAAATTCAAGAGTAATCTATGGGGCAAGTCATCTATGCCTAAGGATCTCTTTAAAGTTTGATTTATGGAATGGAATGATACAATAAGAAAGGGAAATGACAGATGCATAACAAAGAGCAGCCCAGGATCTGGTAAGTACTTTCAAACTAGCCAACCTTTGACCAAGCACTTAAGAGAAACATAGAAGCAAACTAGGATCTGGTAAGTACTTTGAAACTATCCAGCCTTTGATACACTTCCAATAGAATACATATAAAAACAAAGGGAAACTTGAAGGAAACTTTTGGAGTAGAAACTAGCGGGCTGGGCTCACCATAATCCTCTCCTAGCTTTTCTTTACTTAGTTACTTCCAAGACGATCACAGAGATAACACAGAATGGCCTAAGATCTGATAAGTACTTCGAAACTAGTCAGCTTTTAACACATCCTAAGAGAAACAATCAAATAGTTGAGCAAACAGGAAAGGGACTCAGGGCTAACCTTTATTTCCTCAATTCATCCTCACACAACATATATTGAAAGTAACATTTAAAAATAACATTCAACAGTGACAAAAGGATGAGGGAATGCCAACATCCGTGTACTTAGACTGAATTAAATCATTTTCAAATAACACAGTTGAAAGAAAACATTTAGATAAATATTTCTCAACCAGAGAAGGTTACTGATATACAGTAGGTCCTAACCCTGTTTAAACTGTTCTTTACAGTGGAAAATGAAACAAATTGAAAACAAAAACAAAATACAAGTTACAGTGAGAATAACATCACCATCAGCATAGACCAGGATCCCATAAATCAGCTTGTATTGATGCTTCAAACCGGTTACAATCTTCAGATCCAATATTTTAATCCATCTCTCTTCACAACCTAACCTATCTGCTACAAGCAGAGCTCTAAGAGCCGATGAAACCACTATTTACAGTCAAGAGTTTTCAGCTCAGTTACATAGAATGCTTCAGCAATTACATTGACAACCAACTAATCCAACCCCTCACTCATCTTCTATTGAAGTATTTATAGAAGGATGAGGAGGTGAGATCTGATAAAAAGATCTCAAGTACAATTAATGCAGAATGAAGACTTCTCGGCCCTTCGAGAGGCTCGAGGGAGAAATTTACAGGTGGATTACTACATTAACTGTGTTTACACTTATGAAGTAAGCTCGGAGGGAGCTTTGTTTGACATTTGAGGCTCTGCGTACTGTTAGGGTTACTCTGCACACATTCTGTCATTAATTTTGAGGCAGAAATAACTTCTTTGGCTGCTTTGAGGAAAAATATCTGATTTAGTTCAATAAATTCAGCCTCTGATTGAGCATTTTGAAGCAATAGGTGGCACTGCGGTGGTTGAGGAATCAATTTGCCTCAAAGTATGGCGGTGGAGGCAATATGTCTGATGAACACTTTAGGTTTTCTTTTAAACTATGTTTTAGATTGGGGATTAGGCTTTTGATAACTGTCTTAGCCGTAATCCCCGTAAAAACTGTCTTCGATCTTCATCTGCTGTGCTTTGTCTTCAAAACTGATACTCTTTAACTGTTCTCTTGAATAAAACAGTGTCTTGTCGATGTGCAGGGCCGCGCAGGGCTCTTTAGGTTATCAATGCTTATGAAACATTGATAAATCATTTGATACAGAGCCCGTGAATGGTTCTTTTAGATAGCTCGAAGGCACAGGAAACGTCTTTCCCAACCCTCGGCTCTCCTTCATTCTATAATGGAAAACCATAAAAACACCTGCAAAACACAAAAACAGCTAAGAAATCCTTCGGAAATAGGTTTAAACTGCTTCAGATGGCGGGGGAGGAGCGTAGCCGTCGGATAAAAATATCTAACGGTGGAGATCGGCGCAGAACAGGCAAAGGAGAGCGGGGAGAAGAAATAAGGCGGGGTGGTTTTGGACCGTCCGATCTGGACACGTGGACGGTCCAGATCTAATCGGAGGAGTGCAATCGGGGGTAAAACAAAAATGCATGCGATTGAAACATTGCGATGCGATTGGCACCCGGGGTCCTTAACACTTGGTCTCGGGGGAAGTCATATGAGACAGGGGCGGGGGAAACTTTTAACATACGAGACCCAATCGCATCGGAACCTTGATGCGGGTCTTTTTGATCTACCCATTTGATTTCTTCGATTGCGATTGCGCGATCGGTCTTTCAATCAACCCATTAAAATATTAAACACGTGACTTCAAGTTTTTAAGTTGAAATTTTGGATAAGCGGGTTTTGGGTTTTATAAAGAAAAATGGGTTTGGGAATGAAATATTCATAAGGTCTAAGCGCCGAGGGCGGGCTCCGGGTTACATGAAAATAATATGATCGGGGGTTTTTAGGCAGCAAGGCTAATCGCAATCGGAGTTCTTCGGAGTATGGCGAAGACTTGTACATTTGATTCTTTCCGATGCGATTAGTGCCTTAACCCAAGGAAAATGGCTCCAGCTCCAAAGCGTATGGTGGGGAAGTGGTTTAGGACTTAGCCCAAAGGGGCTTAAATCCATAGTCATAATACTTGTATTTTTATGAATTTTTCATAATTTTCAATGGAATTTGATGGTTTCGGGATAGTAAAAAAAAATGGGGTTTTAACTATGGGAAAGTGATTTTCATAAATGGAGGAAGAGGATTTATGAAAACAAGGAAGTTTGTGGAGAAAAAGGGGAGCAGATGAAGGTTTAAGAAGGGGGAAAATGAAGGTCTTTCAGCAGTCTTCTACTTGGAATCAACAGAATTAAGGGGAACAGTAATGAGGATTTTGGACAGATGCATGAGGCCTACAAGGAGTCTTCAAGAGCCAACAATTTTTAGTGATAAAATTTGTTCCTTGGAGGCTCAAAAAGATTTAGC